>CAXKWD010000007.1:114792852-115392852 GCA_964059195.1 Ectobius pallidus | reverse complement strand
GTTTTATTCTTTCAGTGGGAAAAAATCATGTTTAGGTTGGAAAATTTAGAAAATTATACGTCTATTTTCTTTCTAAGGCACTCTTAGGATGGCCCTGGGGTCGACTCAGCCTCTAACAGAAATGAGTACCAGAAGCAATTCTGGGGGTAAAGGTGGGCGGTGCGTAAGGCTGATAACCTTACCACCTTCATGTGCTGAATGTCCAAAATCTGGCAGCCTCAACCTCCTGGAACCCTCTGGGCCTCCATGGCCTGTATAGGGATCACTTTTACGGCACTCTAAGGGCCTATCAGATTTTTACGACTCTATTCAACCTTGTCAATTTAGTGGTTCAGGTCGAATGAGTCCTTCAGAAATTCTCACAAGGTAACAATAACACAATAACGAATATTGATAAATTACATAGCCAACAAAAAATAACTTTTTGTTTGGTGTCTCAGATGTTTTACCGGACTTTGGCAATACTTAGTGTGGTTATTCCAAATATGTAATCACTTTTTCTCTATCAGCTCTACTTTTATATAGAGTGTCATTAACTTATAACCCTCTTTCGCGAAACAAAATCTTGCTTGATGCAATATAGCTAGTGAAGGTTCTTGACCATACTTTGGACCTATAGGAACCAAAACTGTATGAAGTACAGAGAACTAAAAGCTGGATTATTTTTTGGTCCTCAAATTGGCAGCTCCTAAGTCATAAACGACCGTATATATAAATGATAATATACATTTTTTGACAGACCCCATGTTATATTGTTATTGAAATGTTATGTAATGTTATTGTGTTGCTTTTTTCTTCACGTGATTTAGAAGCTAAAAATAGGCACTGTTTTTTATTTATATCAAATGTAAAATGGGATAATATTCATAATGGTAATACCATATCTCACAAACTAAAGCTGATAGGGAAAAACTGATGGCACATTTGTCATCAGCGACCTAAATATACCCAACAATAGGTATAAATTCCAAGGTATCAAAATGGCTGTTGGTTTGTGTTATCGGACGTATACATATAGCCTACCTAATATCAAGGAAGATATGATGGGACCACTTCTATGGAACTGCGCTATTGATGGATGAGCAAAATAGTCAAATTTTGTCTCAGAGGCCGTAAAATAGGATTCTTGAAACACAAAATTGAATTTCAGGGTTGAAAACAGAACTTCCTCCAACATATAGTATGGGAACCTATAGACAGGGCACCATCAGTAATAAACGACAGGGATAAGAACTAAATCTAGAGAGAAAAGAAATACTTACTGAATTAATTTTATGTGGTCATCTCTAACGGTACTTGCATCTTAAAATCGAAGCCTCGAATTAAAGCCATTCCCGGAGGACAGTGATGAAGGCTTTCTTTTATTAAAAAAATCAATTAAACCCTAACTATTGTATTCAGAGACCATCACCGAATTCAGGAACCAAACAAGTAAAGACCAATGCCGTTATCACTATTGAATTATGATACTAATTTCTTTTATTTCGAGGGGCAAAAACAAGGCAGAGAAACTAAAAATTTATGAAACGCTAAGATATTGTGCCGTCTAAAAATAAAATATTTCCCGTTATTTCGAATGTAAATTGTAAATAAGGGTGAAATTGCGCTTGGAATATTTCCTTCTCATCTACCACGTAGAATTCGAAACAGGTGAACTTCATATTTGATCAGCATTTAAATGTAGGCTACCGCGATTGCAATCTCTCTCTCGTACTATTTACTGAGATCGGTGTAAAGCATTAATAAAATACTATTACACACTTCAAAGAAAATATTATTACATGCTTCAAAGTCAGTAGGTCAAGTGTAAAAAGTCTCAAAATAAAGTTAGGTCTAGTGAAAAATGACCATTAATGTCTATAACAAAACAATTACTATTCATAAAGTGTCTAACGATGGAAAACCTGTGAACAAAGAAAGCATAATATGAGAAAAAGTATGGAAAGTATGTTTTATGTGTACTATAAAGCATACAGAAATTGGAAGCTGATAAAAAAGTAAGAAATTAAAAAATTATTTCGTACTACAAACAATAGTTACATTATGTATACCTTGAAACAATGAAAATAAAAGAATTCTGTTTCCAAGGTTATGAGAAAGGAAAAATAGTTTGGTTGTAAACTTTATGAGTAACGGTAGGAAATAAACTTCACGGCAACATATACGATTAAATTAAATGAAGGTAAGGATATTGTGAATCATTATAACCATTTCGTTTGTAATTTTTCAGTGGACAACGAATATGGAAGAAAAAAATATGGAGATGTTCACAAGGAGACGTTTTCAATATAATTTCCATTAAGTGATCAAGATTAGAAAGTGAGATGGAAAACCTAATGATTGTTAGGATTCTTAACCACAAACCTCGAAGATCAGAAATTAATGGAGAAAGATAGTTGCTAATATTAGATAGCGAGCTTTAGATTTACCAAATCAACCATCAAGAGCTGTAGTTCAAGAAGAAGTCAGCGGCGTTACCAGTGAGGAAACTCCTTTGCTTCAAAGCTAGAATGACAGGCCACATTGAGAGCAGTGAACAGGAATCAGAATCGAGCAAGGTTCCATCCGCTTCCTCGATTAGTAAATGAAATATAAATAGTACATCCATGGAATGTTATACTAATAGGACTACAGTTTCTCAGATGTGATTTAGGCCGTTAGGAACCTAATAAGTGTAGAATGTCGCAAATTACTTACATTTCTCATAACGATTGACTGAACATACTCAATGACAATAGACAATTCCTAAGCAAGCTAAAGGAATATTATCTGTTTTATGGAACCCCAAGGTTCATTACCGCGCTTACCTGAATCCGCCATTCAACCCTATTCTGTGCTAACTCCATCCAATCATCCCTCACGAATCCTACTTCCCTTAAATCCGTTCTAAGATTGTCCTCCCACCTACATCTAGGTCTTCCATGTGGTCTTTTCCCTTCGGGTCTCCCAGTCAATACTTTTGAGATATGTCTTTCCTCCCCCACACATGCAACATGTCCAGCCCATTTCATCCTTCGCGATTTAATTACCCTTACTATATCCGGTGAAGCGTACAGGTCCTGAAGCTCGTCGTTGTGCAATTTTCTGCAGTCCCCATTTTTCATCCCTCTTGGGCCCAAATATTTTTTCTAAGCACCTTGTTTTCAAACACTCTCAGATTATGTTCTTCCTGATCAGTTAGCGGCCATGTCTCACATCCATGCATTACAACCGACAGGATAATAATCTTATAACTTAAATCTTAATTTTTAGATTTCTGGACAGAAGACGAGACGATAAGAGTTTCTGAACTGCATAAAAACAAGCATTTCCTGATTTGAGTCTACACTTAACTTCTGCTTTAAAATTATTTGTGTCTGTAATTACTGTTCTTAGATATTACATAATGGAATATATCATAAGCAAATGCATATACTGTACATGTTGTACAGGTAAACGTGCTTATAACTATCATAAGATTAAAACATTGTAGTTTCAGATGCCCTGAAGATGGTGCAAACGCACCGAAAGGCCTAGGCGGCGAATTATAAAATAAATTTTCGTTGAGCAGCTGGTATCATCTATTTTATTTTATTAGTCGAGCTCAACATTACCTGACATATATTTTAACAACTTAATTTCTTAATCTAGTAATATGCAGGGCAAGCATAAAAGAATGGAACTAGATTGCACTAGTAGCCTAAATACTGATGACGTGGTACAAGTTTTTGAAGATTTAGGTTATATGAAAACTAACATATTAAAATATTACAAAACCTTATAATGACACTTGGAATGCAAATGAATATTTCAGTTCCGGTATTTATGTATATTCATTTAGTTACTTACCGATACTCTAATTATACTAGAACGAAGAATTATGTCACTCACCTAGAAAAGAAGAAAAGATAAATATTAGCCAGATTGTGAAGTTGATTATAAATTTAATTACATCAGTAACATTGTATTTATTTTTAGTGGACAATGTACAGGTAGGGGGAAAGAAAAGTTGACCGACTAAACTATCTAAGTTGCCGATATGAGCCACTGCGCATGCCTAGCGGCATTCACAGGATAGCAGGGAATGTATTGAAATTTGTTCTAGTGTCGACTGTTGACTTGGCCCATTTTTAAATCCAGAATATGGTTCCTAATCGTATTGTTTTTTAACTGAATATATTGATTATTAATATTATTATAAAATACTAACACAAATTATATTATATTCAGCTACAAGAGTCGGTTCACTTTTTTCCCCTAACTGTACATGAAAACCACAATTCTGTGCACGTGTTCATAAACAATAACATTTTGACTAGATTCATTCAGAAATGCATTACAAAGGGTCCTCTAACCAACAGAGAAATTGCTCAAAGGCATAGTTATAAAATAAAATATGCGCATTTTTCACAATGTTTTGTATATTACGTTTTACATATTCATTACACGGAGTCCACGTGTAAAAAATGGATATAAAATCGGATGAGGTTCTCAGCCTCATATAATGAATATGCACTCAATGTTTATTATTTATAACACTTTAAACATGTAGGATTCACGGACTTGTCAAAACGAGTCACAATATAGCCTCCTGGTTGAGTAGCAATAACTGTATCATCTCCTTTAATGGTGGGATAAAAAAATAGGAATAAAACATTTACAGCTTGAATGATGCCTGTATGAAAGTAACAGAATACATTCTTTTAATCGTTTTCTGTCTTACGGTGACTTAATTTATACCTTAAGCATAACCAAAATTCACGGATGAGGGGACAACTATTTTCTGTGTTAATTATTTGACATGATTTAAGGATGGTTGAATGCTGTATTGCATGTACATACAATGTAGAGTAACTTTGTAATATAATTTGAGGCAATCCCAATTATTTTTACGTAATTCCTACAATGATGATTAGTCTAGCTGATGATTGGTCTATTCGTAAACCAGGCAATCTCCATTTTGAAAAAAAAAATATATATAAATACATGCTAACTTCTAATGAAAGTTTAACGCGTTTTTGCGACATATTTAATGAATGTGTAGGATATCGGACTTCCCATATAAGGAAGGAACTGACATTTGCAACATATAAACTAAATATGTACCAGGAAATGCATTAAACTTTCATTCGAAGCTAGCATCTCTAACTTTTATCAAAATGGAGATTGCTGGGTTTGCTAATCAAATGGGTTTGTTCATCAATGTCGATAATTATAATTAGAGAATTGACTAGGAAGTTTTATGTTAGCAGAAGAATTAAAGGTTTCTCAATCTGCTTATTTATGGATTTCTTTTCTACTATGTGCACGCAACGTTACTATGGCAATTTATTATAATAATGCTACATTATAATCTGAACTACGGTACTTCGTACGTTCCCCCAATAGAGAGAGAAAGTTTCTTGTCAATATGCAGAAAGATCCCCGCGTCCTTCTATGTGTATCACTGTCGTGATCTGAATAATTTAACTATGAAGAAAAGTTAGTCAAATAAGATTCTACACGAGGATATGTTGGAAAAATTGAATACACCAGAAAAGGGAATCAAGTTAAATGCTATAGTTAATACATTAAAAAATAATAAAGATATGAAATAATAAAAATTAAATAATAGAAATACAAAATATGATGAATAAGTTGGAAGAAACCATCAGTTCTCACGTTAATTATAAAGAAGAAAAGGAAGTTGAGAAAATGTAGAATGGAGGAAATTGGTCATGAATTTTCTCTCTCTTGTTTATTTCTATTTGTTGAAAACAGTTCAAGGAATACTAATTACAGTTCAGCAATAGCGCTGGGGAAGTGGTGGTGCTCAACAGTTGACTTCAATAAAGTAGCAATTAAACAGCTGACGTCTCAAGATTTAATTCCAGAGTATAAAGCAAGATTGTTTCTCCCTTATCGTATAAAACAAAAGACAAGGTATCCACGGCAACCAAGAACTCATTAACAACTTTATAAATTACATTATGTAACTCCCTTCGATTAAAATTAAGGCAAGCGTTTCACAGAACGCTTGGATTCTTAGTAAAGTGTCAAGTAACAGTGCCTGTCTCTAAAGAAAATAAGTTAATGTATATATCCTGTATAATTAATAATAATTACTGCTGCTATCACCATTATCATAATTATTCATCGTTACCATCATTATCATAGCTAATAGGACTCACAGGTTAGAGTACAAAATACTGTGAGAAATATAAACTCACGCCATATTGAAACTTAAATATTTCTTTTATTTGCGATAGAGGTTCACCTCTGCCATATAATTCAGAATACTTATGTAGTGCAATCGAAAAGTGTCTCCGCAGTTATGCTCACGTTTGCCACCGAGGCGTTTCTGTTCTATTGTTTAAGTGTAAGGATCGGTTCTCGATATTTTCGATACCTCGATACTCTCGATACTTGCATGGTATCGGCATCGAGCGATACTTCAGAAAACTCGCTCGCTACTTTTTCGATACTTTGGTGATTCTGAATTCTGCAATTAAGTGAGAGTATTTTTGAACAAAACCTTGTAAGGGGACTGTTTCAAAAACTAATTTTAGTTTTAATGTAGAGTTTAAAAATAATTATAGACTACTGATGATATTAAATTTTGTCTCATTAAATAAGCACACTTAATTAATTTAGTTGGTATTACACAGTTTTCTTAACTTTTAATTAATTTTTATTCAAACTGGAAATGTTGACAGTATAGAGAATCGAAGTATCGAGTATCGAGGGAAAATCATGTATCGGTATCGAGAAAATCTGGTATCGACCCATCCCTATTTATGTGTTTATGGTGTGTGATAATATTACATTCATATTCAATTTTATTATGATACAGGATGAAATATCGGCGATAACTTCTGGTAAGTAAACGTGGTGTTCTCTGGTAAACATTTTCCACACCTTCTGTAAATAGGAGAGTTTTCTGTTACTCTTATTTCTTACTAGCTGGTCTTCGCGGCTTCGCCCATGATAATGCAGATCTATGTGGAACTATAGATACTGTACTGAACGGAAAGTATGAATTTTGCTTCTACATACAGGATGACTGCGAAATAACAAAACGAGAAAATCCGCAGAATCTTGACTGAATGCAGATAGAAGTCACGCGCAAAGCCCACTTTAAAAATCAGAAAAGGTACGTCCCACCCCCAACATAATTGCATTAAAATAAAGCGAAAACAAATTTTATATTAATCTTGTTATTATCTAGCCACAACTTTCGCAACAGAAGTTTTGTAGATACTTCTCTGGTAAAAATGTAGCAATGAAAAACAAGATGCTTTTCGATAAATTTAAAAATAAGGACAGGAACAACTGTTTTCTCATCGTCCCGAAAATTACTTATCCGCTACACGTATCCGTATCCGTATACGATAATACGATTCTGTGTTAGAATTTTTCAAACAGGTATACTAACCAACTTTAGTAAGAGAATTCGAAAATAAAAGTTTAAGCTAAAAATAGAGTTGAAAGAAGCTGAAAATAGGAATATTCCTACAATAAGTCAATATCTAACCTTTAGTCTGTGGAAACTAAAATTATGTGTCCCATAAGATCGTAGTACTAAACCCATAGAGTGAATATGTAAAATATGTCAATTTTAATTATTTTATAACTTTTACTGTTACAGTTCTCTGTTGGTTTAGTGATTAGAATTAGATCATACTAGTGAATTAAGATTAACATGGCATTCGTGCCATAGCCTCTGTGCAAACTTCACTGTAACTCTTGTCACGTAAGATACGAAAAATAGTGAATTCTTATTCAATAGAAATAAAATCTAGTTTTCATGTAAATTGGACCTAATGGGTTCTTCCTTTCCACATGGTATAAAGTAAAGTAAGCTGTCACTCTGCGTCGTAGAGGAGACATTTCGTTTTGCGTTGGCTTAAATTAGTATAAGAGAATTCCAAATTGGCGGAGAAGGAAGATACTTTTATATTCTTGATCGTGCAAAAAGCACTATACTCAAGTTACTATTTCCCTCATTCCCTCTCACACACTCATAAATATATACACTTGAACTTGCTCTTTCTCGGTCTGACTCTCCCTCTTTCTCTCTCCGTGTATCCAACTCGCTCTCAGAATGTTTCTCTGCAGAAAATCAACTTCACTCTTAGCCCAATGTGTCAAGGTTCACTAGGAATCTTCCTTAGAATTCTTCTTTCTCAGGAAAGGATCTGTATCAAATGAAATGGAGCATCGCTACCCTATTGGGATCCCCCAGGGCATACTACTCCATCGGAAGGGTGACTTGAAATGTCTCTGAAAAAAAAATAGTATAGACCGAAATATTTTCTCTTCCTAAATATTTCCTTACAGGCAGCTAAATAATAGCCTGCCCTAAGGAAGACTGACATATTGTAGCGTTCAATATAAAAAAAGGAATTTATATTTCATACTTTCTGGAACTTAGTCTGACCATATAGAGTAATAAAGGAACTTTAAATTTAACATCAACAACAGCGATATATTTTTCAACGATTACTTTTTTTTAGAAATTTAAATTTGCGTCGCCAATTTTAATGGATAAAAAGCATTCTGTTACAAATTTTCCACGAAAGCTATTGTACCGGTACCCTAAATAATGTTATGGAGTTCATAATAAAATAAAAAGTCATAATCACAATTTTTCAACCCAAAATATAAAAAATGGTGTCATGATTACATACTTTAAAAAATACTGCTTTTTGGTCTCTTTACTGAATAATATAATATATTTCAATGGTTAGCGTTGCTCACTATGAATCTCAATGCCCGAGTTCAAATCTCGGAACCTGCTTTGAATTTTCTAATAGGCCTCTCGGGATAATATACACAAAGTACACTCACCTCTTTAACGACTGAGGCGCTACTTGTTCAAGTAACATCTTCAGTTAAGAAAACGGCAATAATGACGAAGGGTGAAGGCAAGCTGACCACTTAACTTCAAACATACTTTCTACCGATACAGTCGAAAGAAAGTGCAGCTGTTGGAGGTAGGCCATGTCCCACATGAAATTCAGCGCTTCGAAGTTCTGTTTTCGTAAAGGTGTGTTAATAATAACTAGGGGCGGATTTCTATGACATGTCATATTTTTCCCCTTTGCATTATTTCAGGTTTCCGACTAATTTAAACCCGATTCCAAGCATCCTGGTGAAAATGGAACGGTTTTTATTGTGCATGTAACTGCATATTTAGGAAGTTTCCAACTATTGTAGCATATTTAGTATGAATATGCATATTTCGGTCATATTTTTGACATATTTGTGTGCATATTAAAGAAATTTTGAAGTTTTATATCATATTTTGTAAATTTTGCATTATAATGATACTTTTTGAGAACTTACAGATATTTAAAATAATTAACATTATATTGTAATAAAATGAATTGTAAAGAAACTTAAAAAATATATATACAATGTGTATGTGGTAAAGTCATATTTTAAATTTTATTGGTCATATTTTAATGTTTTTTAGGTCATAAATGCATGCATATATCCTATTTTTTAGGTCATAGAAATCCGCCCCCTAATAATAACGTTCTTTATTTTAAACACTTCGCTATAACCTCTATTTGAGAGGTTACATAATATTTAAAGACTTTTGATATAGCCTATTTCATATTAATATAGACTAAACATAATTCTGTACAGTTAATGCATTTCTTCATGCAGAAGATTAAGCCTGACTTTTTAATGTTTGTAAGTCTCGATACGGAACACAACTGCCAAAATATGAGACAATACTTTTTTTAAAATCGCCTTTCTGTAGCTTTACACGTATTTCTAAAAGTATTTAATTTATAATATTTAAGGAGATAAATTCTCTGGCATCAGAATTCGAATCCGTGACGTTCGGCTTTCTACCCCGGAATACGGGACCTCCCGAATGCGAATATTATACAACAAGGTAGAGCAGCCATTTTTATCCGGCTCCTCGAGAAATCCTTACAAAATTGTGAATAACTTTTTTTGAAATATATAAATTCCTTGTTGCCGGTATAAAGAATTATTGCTCCGTTTCAAGGCTAATAACTGTGCTTGGTTTGGCAACTGTAAAGTAGGAGCAAGTGGAGGGTGAAAGAACGTATGACTAAACAGTTTCAAACTCGGATACTATTCAACCATTCATTTTTGGAGTAAAGTACTTGAACAAAAGTATACAAATTTAAAAGAATGTGCCAAAAGACTTATTTCCATTTTGGGGAAAACCTATTCGTGTGAGTCAGTGTAATCTACACCTAATTTCATCAAATCTATACATCGAGCTGTTTTACGTGATGAACATTTAAGTGAACTTGTGCGGAATGCCTTAATTAGTCACTTCCCAGATTTCGAGCAGCTAACAGCTCAAATGACACCCGAAAAAGTGTAAATAATTTGTGAGTTTTCTATAGTAGTTATAAACACAATAAGTGATTTACCAAGTTAACACAGACTGGACTACAACCTATATGTTTATAAACTAAAGTAATATTTAGGATCTTTAAGCTTTCATGAACTTCAGATTATTGTCTCTGTTGGACATTACATGAGAATATGACATAACTTGTCTATCTGTGAGGTAGACCATTAGGGCAATCAGTCATAGGAGAGAGGTTCCATCCGGCGCTGTGAATTGAACTCCGGCTTAGCTCAGTTGGTAGAGCATTGGCGCGAATAGCCAAAGGTCCTGGGTTCAAGTCCCAGTGTCGGAGGAATTTTTCTCCTATAATATTCTCATTTAGGATCTTTTTTATCAGAAATAGAAATTAGGTGCTGCTTTTTTAAGAGTTCTTCCCTTAGATTGCGGGTCCCAAAAGTCAGGTAGTTCGCCAACCATGTTATAGGAGGAAAATGTACATCAAGCATAGGGGATCTACAACACACAAGCCCACAATGTTTGGAGTTGTTCAGGAAAATAATATGGCAGACATTAAAAAAGAAAGAGGAACAAACAGTGAAGTAATACAACGTATTGCCCGAAGGGAACCACTGGTGCGCTAACCATCAACAATAATAATTGTCCTTACTGTTCCTACTTTTACAAAAATAAAATACATATGTCTCTACACACCAAAAAAAAATAACCAGCGTTATTACGCGCTGCTGGAAACGCAGCAGCGTTATTTTGAAACGAAAGAGCCCGTTATCTCATAAAATGTTCTCAGTTTGCTCAAGATTAAAGATTAAATAGTATAGACAGCAAGTACAGGTTGTAGGTGACAGTTTCTTTTAGCAACTGTATAGGCCTATAGTAAACGTTTTACATGTTTCACCATCTGAGAATATCATAATTCAGGGAGAATTTAATGTTAGCCTTCTAATGAATTCAAATAAAAACAGTCTTAGACATACCTTGCTATTAAATTGGTGATTTTTTTTATTATAAGAAAAACTACAATGAATTTACCCAAGATGTCCTTCCGCTTTCACGAAGTAGCCCACATTTTAAACGGTACGATATTGGAAGTAGATCAAAGGGGGCAGTAGATAAAACAAAATAAATACAAAATCTATTTTACGTTATGTCATTCAGTTCTTGGTTATTAGATTATTAGATTAAAAGTATTAGAAGAATGACCACAGGGAATAAGCAGATCGCTCTGTCCGTGACAATGACCTGTCTGTCAGTAGTATGAAAATACACTCGCTTTGCGATGAATACAATGAATCCTAGATTAGACTATGTGGTCAACTTAATAATCTTTGTATTTAAGTTAATTCTCACGAGAACTGCCAACATTTAAAAACCACAAATGCAAAATTTATTCCTTATTCTTTCCTCTGGTAATGTAAAAAAATTTGGAACAGTGTGCATAATACTTATCAAGCGGGATCGGTGAATTGCCATAAAATTTATACAATAGCATAATACTTACGTTGAAATAGTGCCCATGCCAATCATCGTGATCTGGTCGACAGACTGTAGACCTTGCTAATTATTACACTCTATATCCCTTCCTCATTATATTTATCAGGCAGACAATCTGCACCCGTGATGATAAGAAGGAAGTGAAACTGACGAAGCACACTTCCCTGACCTCATAGAGGTAGCAATGAGAAGGTCGTGTTCATCTAAAGTAGATAGCAATAAAAGCAATCAGGAGCAGGAATCAGCAAACTATGTCGTGTAGTAAGACTGGAAACTTTGTTTTTTTATTCAATGAGTTGCTTATGTCCCTTACTGTGACATTTTATTTGACTCTATTTCTCTTCTCTCTTTCTCTTCCGTTGTAGATACGTTTATGCGGTCGCGCCGCCCGGTCCTTACAGGACCTTGACTTGTTGGTAGAGGGATTACCTTTGGATCACAGAATTTTTGACCAGACAAGGACATGGAAGGCCTCTTCTGATAGGTGATCAACCCAATGCCGCGGTCACCTCCGAGACAACACGAACACATAATATTAGGACAAGACACGCATCAGTCGCACGCACTTTCATGCCGAACGTACATGGATGGGATGATAACGACGGCCAGGTGACCTCCGGGGACCATAAGGAACTAAAATTATCTGACAGTAATCTCACAAGTAAGAAAAAAAATTCCACGTACAAAACTTGTCCCGACTGGGAATCAAGCTTGGTCCCGCTATGTTGTCCGCAGCGATGGACTACATTTTTACTTGTACGTCACAGTGTTTTCGTTTGGACCAATAAATCTACATGTATTAATTCTTACAGATGACGATTATCTGCATTTGGAAAATAGCGTTTATAATAAGAAGTATTATGTATTTATAGGGTAATTTAAAACGTCGATAGATTACACAACCTATCTGTAAATGTCTAACGATCGATTTATTATTGTTGCCTCCGAAAATAGAAATGTCGTCTGCTATAAGCTGTCTGTTGTTAGAGTAAGGACATACATATGGCTATTCATAACGTCTATGCTCCATTAATGTTTAGTTATAAGGTGAAATATAATAATAAATTGTAAAAGCTCGTACATTCCAACTTCCTTTCACGACTGCATTTAGAAGCCGATTTTATATTTTTCCTATATGCACGAACTATGTTATTCGAAATATTTTGTTCTAGGTACTCCCCCTAAGCTGTTTATTAAAATAATTAATTGTTATAATTAATCAAGTGTTTCTAAGACTTCACTAGGGTGCATATAAAACAACCTAAGTCAGCATCTAGGAGATGATTGGTTTTATGATTAATATATAACTTATCAGGTAGTTGGTTCTTTTAAACCTAAAAATACACAGATTTTTTTATTTTGTGAAGACAATATTTTAGTGGGTCTGAAGTTGAAAACTGATCGGATTCTCAATTTACATAAAACAATCAATGGCTAGAAGACCAAATAATATTATATTTTATCCATTTTATAGACATTACTCCATAATCAAGGTACGATGAATATTATAAAGAATATGTGCTTTAAAAGATTGGTAAATGTTCCGCTCAACTAATTCTGAATTACCTGACCACTCAGATACAAACCCTGGGGCAGTAAAGGAAAATTTTATTCCAGAATGAATAATTTTCTTGAATTAATTGCTATCTTAATTGAATGACTTTTCAACACAAACACAGTTCTCGAAATGCAAATATTAAACATGGCTGACATGATTTCATGTAGTGAATTAGAAGTTAATTAGAAGTTTTACTCCCTTTACACAAAACCGAGCAGTTGCAAAGAAATTTTTTTTATTTATTTATTCTGAAAACTTTGTTCTTAAGCTGTATCTCGCCTTGGTGGGAAAAAAACCCCAAGACAACGTTAAAGGGAGTAAACTGTAAGAAGATGACTGTGACAAAAGAAAAAAAAGGCTTAAATGGATTACATAAGAATCTAACAATGTCTAGTTGGTTGGATAACCTGACGATTTGAATGAGCTGACGTCACAAAGTCGATAAATCGATGGTTTCTTACGTGCATGTTGTAGCCACTCGAATACAAGGTGCACGTTGCAAAGGGAATTGAGTTGGTTTGGATTGTCAATAATGTCGAGAAACAAAAGCCTGTCAGGCATACTTAATGACAAAGCGGGTTACTACAAATCTAAGCTGAAATGTTACGGACACTGAAAATATGGTCCATTAAACAGAATAATATTAATCAACACTTCAATGTTATTATGTACTGATAATTAATAAATAGACTGTGAGATCAATTTTCATCTAATCCCAAATTTTTACAAGCATTTTTTTTGAAGTAACGATTTTTAATCCGTGTTGACAACTGAATTCAAGCGAAAGCGAAAACATATTCAAATTACAAAAAAGAGCCCTTCGAATTATATTTAAATTAAGTAGAAGGCATTCATGCAGAAATATCTTTAAAAACAATAATATCCTCACTATGACTGGTATGTACTTATACTAGGAGGTGCCCGTGGCTTCGCCCACGATAATTCTTTTAAAAATTAAAAATTAAGAGCATAATAATAATTATTAAAGCATTATATTTATGAACACTTGCACGCGAATCATTCATAAACTAAGCCATTAATAATTAATGAAACAGCTAAAATTCCGGCTTTAAAGCGCCCCCTGGGAAAACTATATCAGAATCGATTATGCAGTTCCAAAGAACCTATAAAGGAGGCCATGGGTGAACACATAATACATATTGTTTCTCAACTGTTTATTGACATGAATATGATGTGAATTTTATTTTATCAATTCAGTGTAATTTTCAGAAATTATATAATGTTTCAAGGGAAGGAATGGTTTATTATCAGCGATATTTCAAGAAATAAAACCATCAATATTTTACAGCTGTTGCCCCCGGCTTCGCCCGCCATTATTCATTGACTCCAGGATTTTTAAAAAAATTCCACTGGTAGATTATTAAAAATGTTTGTGGTTCAGAGCTATGAAAATTGTAAGTAAAAATAAAATTAGAATATTTGTTCATTGTGTTCATTTCACTTAGGCCTTATATAATAAAGAAACGGTTTTCCTTCCTAATTTTGTAGTCGTCATGAAAGTTTAGACTGCGAGAGGCGAACATCGCCGAGTATACCCGATGTCTCACGAAGCGGGCGAGCAAGCACGCTATTTAGGGCCGTTGAATTGTATAAGAGTAGAAGTAGATGAGTTACTTAAACTGATAAAAACAAATGAACCAAATATCAACAAAAATAAAGATATTCATGACCATGAGACAAGAACAGCAAATAATATAGCAATAACTAGACACAATCTTCAAATAACAGCAATGAGTCCCATTGCTATGGGAATCAAAATATTCAATAAGCTTCCCCATGAGGTGAAGAATTTGTCCGAAATCAAATTCTGTAGAACTATACGACATGTACTAGTAACTAATGCATATTATTCCTTGAATGAATTTAATCCAAATAACTTCATACTTCAATAATAATTTTTTTTTTTAAACCCTGTTAATAGTTTTTAATAGATAAACTTGACATGCATTTCTTCTTGTTAGAACAAGGGATCGACTTGAACTTAATCTCTCCAAACAACTATTTGTAACTTCCCTGAAGCGAAGCATTTTGTTTGGAAATTTATGACAATGTTCAATAGGAACTCTACTATGAACAATAAAGATTATTATTATTTATTATTATAGATTATTAATAGCGAGAAGCGAAGTAAACTTACATAAAAATGTAGGAAATACGTTCTTGGATAAAAGTCTGATGCGAACATGGCTTTCTAATTTTTTTTACCATAATTGACCCAGAGTCCCACAGCCGGAGGCTACACTACTGGGTAGAATACAGATAATACATACACTAATATTTGTACACAGTTAGCTATCGTGGTTTCATGATTTCGGTATGTATAGAAAAAGAAGAAGAAGAAGAAGAAGAATATGATGATGAAGATAATGATGATAAGGTGAGTGATGAATTAGCGAAGGGTGAATATTTACTTCAGAATACTATAACAATAAATCAAAAGCAATTAGTGAATATTTAGAAAAAGATGAGGTGAGTCCAATCGTGGAACTTCCTGTTTTAATTGCTTCTCAAAGCAAGTGATTGCTTTTCGGGAGTGCGTATTCAATTGACTTAGCCTTACGCAAATCCATGTTCATCGCTTGAGAGGAATTAAAACATAAGGTAGTGGGACAGATGTGCTAATAATGACTATTTACCTCATGAATCAGTGACCAATGCAGTATAAGTGTGTATGGAATTTCAACCAATCGCAAACGTCTGTCGTCATAATTTTATAGTTTTACTTTTACCACTTTCATTTTACCGCTTATACGTGTTTTGTGTATATTCACAAGGACTGAACACTGAAACATTTTCTTTCTGTAGCTTCTTTGATCAAAACAATCACTGAACATAGAGCCTGAGTATATATAAGCTGCATTTGAGAAAAAGACGTCGGCCCGGATTCGATCCCCGGTACCTCCTCGGTTTTTCTGAGGTAGGGAGGTCTGGTAGAGGTGCACTCATACTCGTGATTCAAATTGAGGAGCTACTTGATAGAGAAGTAGCGGCTACGGTCATGGAAACCAGCAATAACGGCCGTGGTTGTCGGCATGCTGACCACATGCCCCCAATCCTGCCATCTGCCTATGGTAGATGACGCAGCGGTCGGGGTAGTAGGCCTTGTTTCTTCATGGATGTAGCTCCACGGAGTTTTAGAGTTTATTTGAGCAAAAGTAGTTACAAAAATAATGCATGATTATTTATATGGGTGTAGTGAAGAATTTGAAATCTCGTATAATAATAAATACAACATAATTAACAACGATATTATTAGAGGAAGGGAGTCAATCTAAAAAATAGACATCTGATGAAAAGTAGCACGAGGGGCGACTATCGCCAATGGCGAAACGATCGATATAGGACGATATATCGATCGATTGTCTCACCATATGCTATGTCGATTACTATGACACAAATAGCGATGTGTTTTAATAATTTTCCTGTTTTTAATTATCCATTACATGCTTAATTCTGTAAGTATTTGCTAAATAGACACAATATATATAAGTCGAGTCCCCGATCTCTCATTATCATAACTACCTTTCAGAGAATATACGCGAGGAAATTTTTCAAATAACAATTTAGGTACTTGTACTTTAAGTTAGTGCTTTATATATATTTTTTATTTATTTATTAAATTATTACTGGCATGCTCCATTCCTTAAGAATACTACATGCCTTTAACTTCAATACACACAATTTGCAAATATATAACTTACATTATAGTATGTTCAGTAAGAATGTTCTAAACATGTGCAATACTTAATTCTAATACATGTAAGGTTATTTAGTAAGGTAATTTGAAATTTATGCTTTAGTTACTCTATATCTGTGAAGTTTATGGATTTCACGAAATTAACAAAGTTTTTTTAATGAGTTTTCATAAGTTCCTCTTTGGTTACGGGCCACGCTCATCCTCTACTTTGTATTTTGCTGATCATGTCATTTCTTTGTTGGTTTACAATTTTGCATCGGAATATTATGTGATCTACCGTTTGATCCTCTTCTTGGCACTTGCATAATGGGCTATCCAGTAAAGCAAATCTGTGGCGAAATGATCTAAGGTTACCATGTCCTGTGATCACTGTAGTGAATTCTTGGCAAATAGGTAGTTTCTGTCTTAATCTGCTTCTCACGGATGGGAAGAATTCTTTAGTTATTGCTCCTTTCCTTGATGCTGTCCATGCATGCAGTCCAGCTTCTTTCTCTCTAGTTATCAGAATTTAAGCAAAATAGCAGAGCTAATATTTTCAACAAAATCACGAAATGATATTATTTTCCGTGTCAAGTTGTAATAAACACAAAAGAAAGTTGTCATCACACTTTAGTCATATCCCCGGAGACTCTAACTTGAATTAAGAAAACATTCCTCATATGGTTTTTAGTTTTTACACAGACAGATTTGATGCACAGACCTGTTTCCAACAATAGCAATCCTGAACTCAATGCGTCTGAAATTAATCCTGAATCCTCACATCGAATTTCATGCTATACACAATCCTCTACTTGCATTACCTATGATACGTGTACAGAATAATAATATTAATTACAGCTGAAATGTTCCACCAAATGGTTAGTGAAATGTGCAGACATGCAACTTGAGTCAAATTTGATTTATTTCAGTGTAGACCTGTAGTTGTATCGACTCTGAAAGCTACTTTAAAGCTTAAAAAATTGTATCTATGAAGAGGGCAAGTGAGTTTCATAAAACATAAAATGCAAGTTTTATATTTATCCTCTAATAATTTTGTCCCTTGCTAATAGAATTAGTGTAAATATAAATGCACACTTGAGTGAAATTCGAGTTTCAACTCAAGAGTTCTGAATAGCCTCTCAAGCTGTGCAGAGGGAAAATGAAACGAGAATATTGCCAGTATATTAAGTTATGGAAAGAAGGCAAACAAAATACAATCTCTCCTAAACCTATGTAGTCAATTAAATTGAATATTCTCCACTTTGCTTCTTAAATAAACTAGTTACTTCAAAAAGTTCACAAGTTTACAACTTTCTGTGGCAGCTATTCATACGAATATTTCAACTTTAAGAGTCCTGAATTTTTAATTTGGTAAATAGTAAATACATTTTTCACAATTCAATTCACTGATCTGTGAAGAAAATTGAGTGACACGCAAACAGATTTTTGTTCGACCATATTATAATACGATTATTACGTGTGATGTAACGGAATCATAATGACATCCATCATAGGCGTAACCAGGCCGACCATATGGGGGAGGTTATAACATCCGCGGGGCCTGGGGGGTATGGAATACCCCCTAGGGAGAGGGGGGTCCGGGGGTCCTCCCCCGGAAAATTTTAAAAATTAAAATGCAAAATAACGAATTTTAAGCTTCTGGGGGTCCTCCCCGGAAAATTTTAAAAATTAAGACGCAAAATAACGAATTTTAAGCTTTCCGGAGGTCCTCCCCCGGAAAATTTTAAAAATTAAGACGCAAAATAACGAGTTTTAAGCTTCCGGGGGTCCTTCCCCGGAAAAATTTTAAAAATTAAGACTCAAAATAACGAGTTTTAAGCTTCCCACGCTTTATACTTGTATTAAGTAATTTATGGGCAGACTTAAAAAAATTATACAATTTTCCTTTTTTTAATCAATGGGGGGGGGGTTCAAACCCCCAAAACCCCCCCCCTCGGTACGCCTATGACATCCATAACGATACAGATTTCCATTATGACATTGGTGTGGTATCGATTATTATTGAACACGAAACGATCTTGAGACCTTGGAAGTATCAGTCAGCCTGCATTTAAAATAAAATCAATTCTGTTCATCTTAACTTTAATATCATACAAAAATGAATTCATTTCGTGTTGTGAAAATCCATTGGTTAAAAAAAAAGCAAAAGCAAGCTTCGATTTTACCGACGCCGTAAGCTGCCATCCGTCATCATAGAAAACACGAACCATAAGAACTAGCAGCCAGCAAATGCGAAGGACAGTGTGGGTGTTTGTTTGAGTGAATCTAGATCTCAAAATTTTAACATTTACACTAATTATGGTCGAACAAAAAAGTCGTATGCATCTTGCCTATAATGGTAGTCTAATTAAGAAACTCGTATGAAAATTATGAAATTCGCTTTGCTCGTTTCATAAACATGCTCGTATAGCAATAAATAACATTATATGCTTCTTACATAATGTATTATTATTCCTAGTTGCAAAAAATCTATATTATATTCTATGCTATATGAACAACACTATTGTAATATTAATTTCTTCTTATGAATACTTCGTCATTGACCAATGACTTTACTCTGAGAAACGAAAGAATAACAACTAAACAAATAAATAAATAAATAAATATGAAGTTTTCGTGTGTATCCAACATAATATAAAAATAGTAATGAAAATTTACAAATACGAAATATTCCCTTTAACGGCCGCGATAGCGCAAAAAGGTAGCGTTCCCACCTCTGGATCCGAAGATAGTTAGCGCTCTTTTTTTAACTTCGTGCCTATATAACGGTCTTACATCGTAAATAACCATTACAAATAAAGAGTAGAATAGTGGCGGTATAGGCTATTATCAATGAGAACACCCAATTGATAAATTGTAAAAACATTAATCCAGCAGTTTAAGTTAAAATTCATTAAAATACATTGTTAACGGCTTATTTTTATTTAGTGAATAATACGGCTATTTTAAAACCTAGAATGACACTAAATATTAAGGTACAGATCTACTATAGTTTGACGGCACCATTTATTGTAAAATTGACTTTGTTGACAACTTTTTGCAAGAAATGAATTTATGAAGAGATAAAACTTCTTTAGGATATATTTTATTGTCATTCTCTGACGGGTAGTTATAAGCTCAATTTTATGCCAAGCCTCGTGAAGAAGGCGGCTCTGCCCACTCCCACAAAACGGCCGCTTATTCTACGTTGCAATATAAAGAGTAGAAAAAGTTATGTGAGTGTTCTATATAATGTAATGCCATTCTTGTGTAATGCCATTACTAGTAAACCTCAAAAAGAATAGCCAAACTGGATTCAGGTGAATCGGAAATCGCATGCAAAATAGGTACAGGGTCATCAAAACGTCATAATATCTCAGCAACAAAGGTGGATCGTTATAGCGTGCACAATGGAAAAAAATCTAGATTGAGGTGTGCGTGATCAAATTAATATTGTATTTCTTTGTTCTGAATTATTGTTAGAGATCATGTCTTTTTGGATGTCTTCAGCTCTCTTTTACAGGTAAATACTACACTACTGTTGTAATTAACAAAGAGTAAAATAATTTTGCGTGGGAGATGGAATGGCCTAACAGCAATAAGCAGTAATGAACTTCGTAATCATATTTTCCATACATAAAATCTTTAAAGGTAGAATCGATATCAGAATTAACGGCGATTTGACGTTCATGTAAATTGCTTGTAAGAATTAAGAGAATGTCGTTGCCACAACGTATCGCATCCCCGAAAGATATGCAACCCAAATGAAATCTTATTTATTCACTCACACAACTTTCTTTGCCATAAGCAGGGGCATTACATGTCACATTCTGATACGGAATAAAAGGCTGTACTGGAAAGAACTCGTATTTAGTTGTTTCAACCTGATGCAAAGCTTTATTGTTCACCAGACAAGACTGACTTTCTATGAAGAATGGGTGGCTTATAACTACCCTTCGGAGAATTTTTACAAAAAAAGTTTTTATATAAACGTTTTAGCTCTTAAGTGACATTGAATGTAAGAGAAAGTCTCCAATCTTTGTGTCACATCCCCAAAAGGTACTTAACCCAAATATAAAATTTTGTGTTCATACGATTTTTCGTTCTGGAGCTAGGCTGTTCACAGACACACAGACTCATATACGCACACACATACATGTTTATGAAAACGGTGTGTTTTGTTTGTTTGTTTTACATTTTTTTTAGGGGGGGGTTCAGGGAATATCAAAACGTGTAGCCTATTTATGTTAAAAACTCAACTTCGAATTTTGTCTCGAACACAATACATCCTCCTGTTATAGTAGGTCTACCTTTGATAAGGATAGAGGAAGTAAAAGTGTAATTTTCCCCGATTCTCTCAAAAAACGGATCTAACGATTTTTTTCAATTGTACACGAGAAGCTTATATAATAAGAGCTAAAACTTTTATTTGAAAAAAATTATAAAAATTACCTGATAGGTAGTTATAAGACAGTCGCCGTTTGCATTACCCAAGCCCTAAGCCTTGCATAGCAAGCGATACAAGGCTGAGGATGTGATAATTATTTATTTTATTTATTTATTTTAAAATGACATAAATACATAGATAAT
The DNA here is from genome assembly GCA_964059195.1 of Ectobius pallidus. Classification (NCBI taxonomy): domain Eukaryota; kingdom Metazoa; phylum Arthropoda; class Insecta; order Blattodea; family Ectobiidae; genus Ectobius; species Ectobius pallidus. The sequence continues at coordinate 115,371,195 of CAXKWD010000007.1, read as the reverse complement.
ATATAAGGTCCTGAAACCCCAAAAGAGCTGGAGCTCGTACTCGGGGGCAATTCCATGCTTATTGTCACATGTTTTACATTATTGAAATATAATCTTAACCTAAAATTACCTTAAAACTAAATAGACAAAATATTGTGAAATAGTACTAGGGGAAAAGACAAAGCTGAGAGTAAAGACATGACTCAATTGATATAAAATTATTATAATAATGGAAAATAAATTATCACGGTAGTAGAAGGTACCAAAAGATAAAACCTATCTTAAAAGATATGAAAATCTAAGTTATATGAGCTTTTTAATTTTATATTTAAAGACTCCATAACTACATTTGGCTAAAACTGGATGTAATGTGATTTTAGAATTATACAGACGAAGACCGAAACTAGAGCTATGTGATAGACCAGTAGGAGTGAAACATTTGGGTTCTACTAATGCACTAGTTTTATTTCGTCTAGTGATGTGTTCATGTGGAAGTGCTAGGAATTTAGTCTTATTTTTATGGTAGAATTTTAATAAGGAGTATCTATAGATTTGGTCAATGCACTTGAATACGCACTCCTTGTAAATGCAATAAGGCTTCTCATTCTGTAGCAGAATTTGAGGTGAAAAAGTTGTTTAGGGTGAAAAAAATTATATGAGTGCATTACATCAGATTTTATGTGGGTTGTGTATCCTTTGGGAAAACGATGAGAGTCCCGGCAACTACTTTCTCTTCATTTTTACAACCACCAGATAATTTTATTTTTCGTGTTTTTGTCTAAAACGGTTCTAATGACTTTTTTATTTTTCTACAAGAATAGCATAATTTGCTTAATATCGTGTAATAAAAGGTATATTACATAGCCTATAACATCGTATTCATAGAGCTACAACTTTTATTTGAGACATTCTTTCCTAATAAATTCTCTGAAATAATGCAACTTTGAATGAGGTTATGACAACTGCACTACTGCAATACAGCCAATACAATATGCTGGAATATATTCAGGGTAGTAAAAATTGTTTGTTTCACATAAGACTTTTTCAGATGATATCACATTCTCTGCATGGCATTAGATTATGACGGTAAATAATAGTCATTATATGCATATACTTGTAGAATGTAGACCTTTGTAATACTATCCACAAAATTGACATTGCAATTTAGTATTGTTACTCGTATATCTGTACTGGCAGTTGTGGTTTCAGTTTGCAAGTTTAAGTACAGTTTTTCAATTATCTTGAAACCAAAAGTAGGTCCTACAATTAATTATATATTTCTCCATTCTCTCAATCTAGAGGGATTATGAGTATGGTCTTGATCCTTTCCATGAAGATTTTAATCTAACAATAAGAAAACAATAGCTTAATAAATATGCCATGTTATGAAAGTGTTTTTATTATAACTATTTAATGTTTATTTTAGCATTCGCACGGGTCCTTATGGACCGTAAATGCTTACACAATAGACAAGAAAATAATAACATTAATTAATACACTAAATGCATTAAATAATGGATTATATAAATAATTTCCTATAATAATTAAAATGATATCTTGATACATATTTTACTTAAGTCATAAAAGTGATGAAGAAAACAATGTTTACTTCAGAAGTTAATTCCAAATCTACGACTATGAGAGTACAATAGTCTTACTTTTCTGTAAAAACAGCACCTCACTTAATATATTTCCAAATAGGCCTACAAGTTACAATCTACATGTCAAAAAGCTGACTTATTTAATTTTTTTATGGTTAAAAATGTATTCCAATTAGGGTATTCTAATAATTATTAGGCATATATTAGGTTTCAAAGAAGTCTAAAAGTTTACTTCCATTCATAATCTAAATCCTTATTTTTAAAACCCCAGTTTTATTAATGTTTTGTACACAGTGTGTTTAATAAATCCTTATATATTAATGTTACCATATATGAAAGCTTAATACAAACTTTCCAGGAAACATATTATTATTTTGACAAAGCTGTGTAGGCTTTGTTACTACTGAATATATTAAACTCTGCGTGCTCCCTTACATATTTAAATGTTCATAACGCAATGCTCTCTTTCAAACAATATCCAGGGACGTGAAAGAAATAATTATTAAAATATATTGTGACAGGATTATGAAAATACTGTTGGGACATTTTACTGTGGATCCGTTTCGTGTTGAATAAAAATGTACAACTTAAAATGATGCTTAAAAGTCGTGTTCAATATGTCCGCTTCAGTGCAGTACAACAAATAAGTAAAATAAATGTTATACACAAAAAAGTTAATAAAATTAATGTAATGCAAAAAGCAACATCTGATACAATGTTTGTGTGAGTTGAATATTGAATGCTCTATCATGCATAATTTACCATATTGTTCTCAAGAGATATATAACCATGACTATAAAATATAAATGAATACGTTTCCCCTATTAAAATGATTATTTACTCTGCTTTTCAGCGACACAGACTGTACCACATTACGTCCTAGTAAGATCTAACAAACAAATTGCTTCCAGAAAGAGCAGTTTGATCGAAAATATGTCTGTCTGTAATGAAGGTAAGTCAGATTTTACTACACAAAATGTCAACCCAATATAAATTCAATAAATTTAAAAAAAGCTAATATCACTGTTTCACTGTTCTCTGAACGGTTGTTTTCAGGGAAAATGGACTATATTTGACCCGACCTATTAAAGAAAATGTACCGTCCCATAACCTGAGAAGTGATAAATAAGTGATCTAAACTTTTTTAGATTTAGATGATGAAGTGATGCATCACTTATCTAATCTGAAGACCATTAACTCTATTAAGTTGATTCTAAATAATTTTATTTTTCAAAAGATGATTCAGATACTAATAATGGGGAGGTAACCTGAGGAAAAAATAGATTCTAGACTTTTTACAATTATTTTCTTATATTAATTACACCAGTTTTACAACACTAATATTATATATTTAATCTAATACTAAACATATTTAAACTAAAACTACAATTTAAAAAATACAGAAAAAAACAAGAATCACATACAATATAAAAATTACACAATGTAAAGTCCACAATGAAGGGAACAGATAAAAAACATAAGTAATATACAGGTTGGGGGAAACTTAAGGCTTAAATAAAGAAAATGACATGGTGCATATTTTAACTATGACATTTTAGTTACTACTGTTTTAAAGTTTTCAAATTTTTATCATCGATATTTTTAAACCGCTTACTGCTGGTATTAAATATTGCCCATTTTGTGCAATTGATTCACAGACGGAGCACATTATAAAGAGGAGAATTATTATGTGAGTCACTTTTGGAATGAAAAAAATCTTTATGTAATTTATAAGATTTATAACGTGGAACATAAAAAGATATTTCTTATAGAATATTAATATCTATTTCGTTATTAAGTAATACACACAAAAACAACAACGCATGACAATTTCGTCTGTGTGATAATTCAGGGATATTGAAATACTGTAACATAGTTGAATATGATTCAAATTTAGGGTAACAGTTCAACTGTTTGCAATACGTATACTTTAGTAATTTATTTTGAATGGGCTCTACTAATTTACTGTATTTACACCACACAATAGTGTTTCTCTTGTTAAACATTGCATGAAGGCTATTTATCTTAGTATCTCTTCTTAACAGGACTGTACTTGTGTTTCAGTAGGATAACGTCTAGTCTCCCACAAGGGATTTGTTAATACTACAGAAGAAGCAACCAAATTGTACATAGAAAGTATTTTTCACTCCTTTTCTATCCTACTAACTTTCTTCTCTTGCTCTTCTCTCGTACTATCAACTTGAATTCTTGTTAAAAAGAGTGTGCAGGCATTGTTGTCCCTAGGGACATTGTACGAATTAAACTAAAGTCACGATATCTACAAAAGGGAGACACACGAAGTAGAAAATCTTCTTCTTGTAACAAAAGTACTAACCGTTAGGCCTATATGAATTCACAGTCAAGTAAAAAATAAAAACTTGTGATGTCTGCAAAAAGCTGTAGACGGCAGAGAGAATAAATAATGAGAATGCAACCAACCATCTTGAGATTCTAGAAGAATATTAAGGGGATAGATACAACTCAAACCTCTGAAAAATGTCCATATACAATCTTGATTTCTTTAGTGTACATTGCTTATATGAAGTGGCAAATTAGCACATTGGAAACCCAGGCTTTTAAAATGTATTAAGACTATTTTCAAAGTTTTGACCTTTAAGTAAGTATGCAAATTAGTTATTAAAAACATCAGCTACTTTTTGTGTTAGAATTTAGCGTTTCCCTCTTCACTGTAATACTTTTTTTTTTGGTCCTCTGTCTTTTAATTTAAAGCTTAAAGATAAGTAAAAAAATGGCCTCCATCAAGTTCGTGGCAAAATAACTAATAGTTTTAATTTAAATTTATGTAACGGATTTTAAAAGTAGGCACTATTCTCCTGGATTGTTAATTATCTCAAATTCGGTAAGTAGCCCATCTATGTAATTATATTGAGAGAAAAAAGTGGGTAGACCAAGCTGTGGTTTACGGAAGGATATACTGGTGTTTGGTTGCAGAAGGTCTTTTTTCTTGAAAACGAGACCCAAGTGATTCTGCTTGTCTTCTAGGAAGATTTAGGTATCTTACAAGGTCACTGAATTCTGCCTGTGATAATTGATATTGTAACCGAGATGTACAGTGTGATCCATATAAGTCTGAACACTTTTAAGGACTTAGGGCCTATAAGTTCCCTCTGGAAAATAATAAAAAAATGAAATTTGGTTTTATGATCCCAGTGGCTTTGGGAGAATGGACATTAGTATTAATGTTAGTACCCAACCAACCACAGAGTTGCCTTACGACATTTGATTAGTTTCCAGTCTCTATAGGTTTGCAGTCACAAACGAAAACGCAGTTCTCAATTCGGCAGTGTGTTTTTCTTGTGAAGACATATTGGCAGACAAATTCATTGATTGAAACACAACAGGCATTTCGAATCATTGATAAACTTCACTGTGAAGCTTTTAAATTTTCATCTAGTACACTTTGTATAAAATATTTGTAAAATGAGTTTCCGCCAATGTACTAGTAACAACAACGACGTTGTGTGCTGAATACGAACAAACTTGGATGCAAATCTAGAATATGGTTTTTATTGGCATCTTATGTTGTAAAAAATGTTTCATACATTCATACAATATATTACTGTTAATAGTAAAATTTACGTAGAAGTTGATTTTTTATATTTAGTTTAGTTTCCGACGCTTAAGGTTTCTTCTAGTATTTTTCTTTATTTAAGGTTGGAACTGAATATTCTTATCATCTGTGTTCCACGCCAGCTCTGGGTGAGTCAATCTCTTATTTGTTTAAAATCAAGTATGAACACACGCATTAGCCTATGAACACCACTCAGCCTAACTGAGCGGAGAAATGGAGGTGGAGCAACGGAACATTTCATTTAAGTGGCTAGAAGACGCGTCTCACCAGCTCCTGAATGAGTCTGACTCGAAATGGTTTGATGTCAAAAGACTGGCAAAGGTCGGTTTCAGGTTCAGCAGCAAAGTAGGAAGCGAAATAAGACAAACATTAAGTGGAGGGTTAGCCTCTGCTGCGTATCCTCCAACGCGAGAAAATTATAGGAGCAGGGGTGGGGAGTGGACCTGGTAGAACCGGTTATGTGTTCCCTTACCATCATAAATCATTGCGGATTATATCGGAAATATTTCGTGCACTCGACGGTACATACATAACAACAGCAATCAATTTACTAGATAAAAGATGCAATTAAATCAATTAACAATAAAAGAGCTTCGAGCCGTAAAAATTTCAACTTTCTTTCTAAACTTATATAAAAAAAACTCTAAATCAGGCAGTGCTTGAAAAATTAATTTCATCTGCACAGCCTCCTTCACCAAAGAGACTCGTACTGAAGTAAAAATACCGTTACAGTTTCATTATGTGCACTGGTTTAATTAATAATATTTGCTCATAACTCTGAACTTTATTTTTAAAATACCGCAAAAGTACTTGTGTGCACTTAATGATACGATGAGCTGGGCACTCGTAAATTCATTTCACATTTCTTTCATGGAATCTGGCTAGATGAAAAAAGTCATAGAAAGTCAGTATTGCTGTTGAACATCTATCTTATTAAAGTTATCCCACAATTTCAGGTGTTGTGATCATTTAACTACTTTACATCCTATATTAACGTCTTGAACAGCTCAACAGAATTTTAATTAAAAATGAAACTAAATAAAGGTTACAAAGTAATTCCGATTTTAATTTATCTGCAACTGAAGTACTTAGAAAAGTCTACCTTCACGGTTTCTAGAGCATAGCTTTGTACTTACTCTTTAGGTGTATAATGAAATGTCATTCTCTTTGTTCTACGAATTTTGATATAAGTAAGATAGAGAAATGGTAACAACAAAATTTCCAACAGCGTTCTTTCATTACATTTTAGTTCTTACAACACTGTTCATGCTAAATGAAAATAAAATCATTTGTAAAAGTGAAAGAAGCTTCTCGTAACTTCGAATTATTTTCATTAGTCGTAGAGATATTAAAACCAACATTAATTTCCATTTTACACTTTAATGGATAATTCCATCCGGGAATCTGTCACTCTACTAAATTATTATCATGGGAAATTCGTACCGTACATTTTTTAAAAATTAAAGCAAATTCAATACAATGAAATTACATATTATAGCAAGTACTTTATTTTAAAAACATTAAAATAAATTAAAACATTTTTCCAATTTACTAACACGAGTACAGATTTTAAAACTTCATACTATGACATGATTTAATTTATGTAAATAATTCCTCGTATACCCATTATAATTATTAGTTTTATATGTGTAAATTGCAACAACGTTCCAAAATTACAATCTTATTATTGAAATTAAATAACCTGTATTCGATCAGATACAGGATTTTCAGCTACCTGATTCAATACAACGGTAGGCCTACTGAATTTTGTGAATATAGTTTTAAGCTTGAAATGATTTTATTGGCAATATTTAATAACTTTGTTACAGGTTACGACCGTTTACACGTTTCCCTAAACTATACTCCGTGGCGCTACATCCCAGGAGGGATTTGGCCTAACACCCGACCGCTGAGTCAACTACCACAGGCATTACAAGTTCCCCTACCCAATTTTATTTTGATTGTGTATCCTTCGAGGTTGCGATTTAAAAAGTGGTAACGATTTTCTCTTCATTTTTAGAGACATTTAACATGAATAGAATGTCATTCTTGCCAATTTAAAAAAAACCGGTTCTACAATTTTGTTTAAATATCCTACAGGAATTTCATAATATACATAATATGTTATATTATATACATAATATATTATATGTAATATAATATTACAATACGTTATATTCTATGGTGTTTAAAGTATTATAATATATAATACTAAGGGACAAAACTTTTATTTGGGTAGAGGAAGTTATGTGATTCACATCAGATTTTTTATAAGTGTTCGAAGAATAACAGGAATTGGAACCTACGGTCTTCTCCAATGCGAGTCTTCGACACAACCGCCATGTCTACCACACTTGATTAACGTGCATATTTCTTTGAATTCTTTAATATTAATTGACGATTAGAATTAAATATTCAAATCAAATTAAAATACATAATTTTTACAATTAAAGAATGAAAGCAATCCGCACTAAAACTAAAGTATATAAAAATTAGCATACACTCTATCACAAAGTCTACAGAACTTCAATTCGTGCAAAGCTTTGTGAATGAACATAAAAGAACACTTGCACAAGCCATTGAATCTTTAAATTGCGTAATTAACTTTTGTAGCCACCCTGGCTTACGTAGCAGGCTATTAAAGCATAGGACAAACAATGTTTTTGAAATGAGTTTTGTCTCTCTCTCCATTCATTTTATCGTCACGGGTCGTCATAAATCCTTCTTACTTTCTGCATGGATTAAGCTTTTGATCTGAAGAGTCAATGTTATTCGATGGGAATACCTTTTGTTAAGTAGCCATTTCGTGAAATTTAACCCTTATATTTGTAATGTATCCTGTGGAACACAGTAATTTATCTTAAATTTATAATAAAAAGATGGAAAATAAATAGAAGAAAACTTTAAATTTCATGTGATTTTTAAGTTTAAAACTTCCCTCAATCAAAGGCTGTTAAACGATAAAGTATAAATAGTTACAATAAGTCATAACCAGGGCCGGATTCTGATGACCTAAAATTGTTTGAAAAATGACCTATAAAATGACCCTAAATTTTAAAGAAAATGACTTAACAATTATAAAAAATTACCTAAAAACTGATATTTTATTTATAAAAAATTATTATTGTCACAAAGCTATAGACTAATTTGTATATAATTGTAAAAACTGTAAATAACTGCAATGTTGTGAATGTTCTTTTCTCCCGGAAACTGATACTGGCACCGAGGCACTGGTGAGTCAAAATTCGGCATTTCCTTCTGTGGTTTGCCGGATTATTTTGCTATTTATTGAGGGTAAGCAGTAGATTGCACTCTCAAATCAAAGCAGGTGGCAGACTCTGGTGCCAAGTCAATCTAATAACAATAGTAATATAATACAAAATTTTGGCGTTTCTTTGATTCTCATTTCCGACTGAGACAAGACAATACTTTAGCGCCGAATTTTCTTGCATTAAACAAACTACACTTCAAAGACAGCACCGTTAGCGACGAAAAAAAATTAATACACTCAATGAAAATACATGAAAATGATAAATAAGGAAGCAAATGACACTAAAATGGCAAAATAATGACCTAAAATCGAAATAAATGCCCTAAAAATATAAAATTGCATAAAATGACAAAAAATAACCTAGTAAAAATGCATTTCTATAATCTAGAGGCCATGATTAGGATTTATCCACAAGTTGGCAATGTCAATGCAGCATCAATAAAAAGATGACATGACATTAGAATCCGGGCCCTGGCCAATATTTATGTATGATATAAAATATGATTAGAATATATGAATACAATGTATTAATTACCGGTAAGTTACTCAATAAATGGTTTATTCTAATTGCCACCGATCCTCTTATTGCAGTGACTGCGAAGCTCTAAAGAAGCTCTATGTCCAGACCATAAGAAACCCAAAACTGATTCAATTTTTGGGTGACTGTGCCTCTCTACCATTGGGCCTATGACTGAGATCTCATTAAGGTCATATGCATTACAGAATTAGGTAGAGGTAAATATCAACTATGAGCCTTAACCGTTTTCTTTGAAGTCCGGTAAGGATTTGTAGGCCTACATTGTGTGATGAAGTGAGGCTCATACATTAAGGGTTAAACCTTAAAAGAGTATCCACTAAGATATTTACTCTGACTTAATTTGAACATTATCTGTAGTTTAATTTTAATTGATTTTTAAAAAGAGATACCAAGTTATATTGTATAATTCAGCATAGAATAATCCACCTAGACCCTCGATAGTTTAATTTGATAAAACTTATTTGCTGATACAGCAGCTTAAAAGCCAAGAAAAAATCTAAAAATCACAGTTATCAATGTAATGAAACATATATTCAACTGACGTGATGACATTAAAAAATGTAAAATGATTTAAAACACTGAAGTTATAATTAAACCAACCCAACTAACCCAACAAGTTCTAGAGTGACAGGGGAAAAAGCGAATATGTCAAAATCCCAAAGTTTTAGAAGAGACAAATAACGATTTATTTTCACAGCATTTTTACAATATTTAGATCCGTCCACCCAGATATTTTTCATAGTATAAGATACTGTGTAAAAATAATATATAGGTGGACTGATTTAAATATTTTGATCCGTCCACCCAGATATTTTTCATAGTATAAGATACTGTGTAAAAATATATAGGTGGACTGATCTAAATATTGTTAAAATGCTGTGTAAATAAATTGTTTTTGTCATTCCTGAAACTTTGGAATTTTGACTTATTCGCTTTTTCCTTATCACTCTAGAGTTGATGTATTACAAAATAAGCTTTCTAAAATCAAAAGATCGAGGGTCTCTTCTATACACAAATTAAACAACAACATTATATACCTCGTAGGCAGAAAATTAAATTAATCAAAACATGAAATACAGTCATGGACAAAATAACCAGACACTTGAATGTAAAAAAATATGAAATTCTTAAATAAAAAAGTAGGGTAGGTAGATTCTGACTGGCCTAGAACCGGCCCTGAGTAAACAAGTAGGCCTATATCTGTCTCACTAAGTAAATAAGGGTACGTTAATGCATTTGATCGAGACATACGGAGTTGTTTACTTCAGAGCTGGTTCTACGTATCCTACTTTTTTATTTATGATTTTTTATATTTATCCTAACTGCTCACACAACTACTAGTTACATTACTGAAAAATATTTTTTTTCAAAATATATTGCAAAACACAGAATACCGAGAGTTGTTTCTACAGACGCTGTGCTTAACTTCAATTTATTGTTTTACAAATATACTGGAATTGGCATTTTGCGAGCATATTGGAGACGAATATTAATGGATTAATATATATACCGAGTCCACCTTAATAAAGTCAGGAATGCGTTAGATTTTAGAACAGATCTTAATAAGGTGTGCTAGAATAGGCCTATTCTTACTGTAATCATCAGTTTATTATAATTCCTCTACTAGTCTATCAAGTAAAAATGTCGTCGTTATGGCCCTCTGACATTTGGATTACCTAGAGACAAATTAGACAGATCTAACGCCTTTCGCTGACTATATACATATATATTTATTTATTTATTTAATAATAACGAACATTACAGGTATAAAACCCAATTACAATGTCCATGCCAAAAATACAATGCATACATACAAAATAATTAAAACATAAGATACAAAAGATAAGAATACACAAAAGATAAAAGTAAAAAGTACACAAAAAACATGTAGCCTATTTTTAAGCCAAACCATACATGTTATGTGGTCTCATTACACAACAAGAAACCTTCACAAAGTACTTTCTTCCTCCCATGCTACAAGTTTAGTAGAAAATATTTAAGAATATGTCGTTTATACTGCTATTTATTTTCATTGTTCAGCTATTCCTCAGCTTGCCACAAGTTACTCTACAGAAATAACACTGGCAGAGCTTCATGTTTTGCTGCAGAGGCACAAACAAAGCTTCTCATGCACAATATTGACATATACGCAACATTATCCCGCGCGCGTGATAGTTTGGAGATCAGGAAGATGCATTCTGTCTGCCTGTGTGATGCCACTTCCCTTATAGAGCCAGTTGACGCCACTATCCTAGCACGTGATGGAATTAATCCTTTTATCATTTACTAGAAGTAAAAGCATATGTATATTAAGAAAATGGCTATGACTAGGAGCCAGAAGTTTATGAGAAACCACATGTTTAATAATGCACTGTATTACAAGCTAGTGTTAAAATGTGTACAAAAAAAAAGAATAAGGAAAAATAAATCGATAATTTCATTTTGCATACTGCTGCGTATTTTGTAAGTTTTTGCGATAATACATCGTATTTGCTTGATATTAAATTATATTTGTCACATTTAAACGGCATATTTTAACAGATTTTAAATATTGTGCATATCTTTGTTAATTCAATTACAGCACACATGGCTAAGTGTACGTTTTGAGAACTGACTGTACGATGATTGACAGTACATAGCCTAATGTTTTCGGAATTGATTGTATAATATTAAATTGACGTGTAACTTCATTAGTTTTCAATGTACGGTACTAAAATTTGTTGTACTCGCCTTTTTTTGTTTTATTTAATCTTTGTAATGTAATTTATACAACTTCTACTATTTTCTGGTAAAATCGCGTGTGTTTATGTATGTATCTATGCATGTATATGTATGTATGTATGTATGTATGTATATTTGTATGTATGTATGTATGTATGTATGTATGTATGTATGTATGTATGTAGTAGTAGTAGTAGTGTGTATTTATTTTCACAAAAAAATTCTCACATATAAATCACATTATTTACATTAACCGGCGCACGGGTCGGTGTCGACCATACGTGCTCACTGCATACACTTAAATTATTACCCCATAAAAAACCCAATTGAAAAAAACTATATTCTATTATTTACATAACCCCAGACGTAACCCCCCACCCCCAAACAAGTAAAAAATTTCATAGACACATAGACATTATTAAGACAAAAAACAAAAAGATAATAATAATAAAAAAAAAAATAATACTTAGATTTCCTTAATTCTCTAAATCTAGGCTTTCTCTCATACATCTCACTTTCTGCAGAAATTTACATAACCCGTGCCAATTGTGCTCATCCAGTAATAGATTTAGACATGCCTCCCTACTTCTTTGTATGTATGTATGTATGTATATATGTATGTATGTATGTATGTATGTATGTACAAATATATGTATGTATTGTATGTAAGTACGTAAGTATGCTCTAGCATGTACGTACGTACATATGTACTAGCACGTTCCCTATAGAAATCTACCAATCTACAAATCTGCTTTGACCGATTAGCACGAAATTATGCACACACACACACATTTCAACCCAGAAAGTAACGCGATCAACATTAAAATTCAAAGAAACCACCCCTTCCCTTGAAAAAGTATATAATTTCTGAGAATATTACACTGAATTAATCAAAATGCAATTCAGTTCACATGACAACAATATTGAATGCAGTGATCACATAAATCTTTTGGAAGTTTCAAGTAACTGGCCATGAAGTAGGCTATGATAAACAGAAGTTATCGATATAAATCATTTGCGTAAATCAATTATGGAGAATACATAATTATTTCAAAATTGAGTGCACAAAAATGCTATTAATTATCATTACACCTATGCCGTATTGAAGGAGGCCAAATCAATGCGTGGTGTACCATGTTATGTTTTACATGAAAGTTAGGCCTATAATACTTAAATGTACATGGGACTGGAATAGTTCTTAAACAGCTCTTCTGCTACATTGTGCAGTTAATTGTTAGGGAATAAAACTGGACAAATAAATTAAACAAATGTAGACGTTTTAAGAAGTTGAGGCTTAACTCATTATTGCAGAGCTTCTTACTCTGTGTTCATTCTATTTTTTCAAAGCAGTCAACCCTAATTTTTTATCTTTTCTGATGAGAATGTTGTTGATTTCATACGATGCTTGAAAGTTTAAAGACACTTGCTTCTGATTTCTGATAATATGTTAAACTTGTTCAGTTTATTCAATTTACTGCTTTATGGCATGAATCAATGTACAAATGTTCATTCTTTAGACCCAGAGATTTAAGAAATCTAACGAGACTCATACAGGTATAGTGCAGTTACTCATTGGATGGCCAGTCGGCTTCAAAGGTTTCGGTGTTTCTTTATGTTAATTGATCTGACTCAATCGGTCTTGGGCTTTCGCTTTCCAAAACAAAAGCAACGTTGCAATATTCTCTCATTGTTATCACTAGAGACCGGATTTTAAAGGGAATTCCTTTTTTTATATTTCATCACAAAACGTGATAAAATTGAACAGGACATTACTCAGTAAGTTTTAACTGCAAATGACCTGGTTTTAACATCCCTTTTTTTCCCTTTTTTAGACTCATCTCCCTTTTTTTTTAGGAACTTTCCCTTTCCAGTACTTTTTTTGGCTAATTTATTTTGAAAAATTCGTAAATTGCCCAGTATTTGGTAATGAAAACATTAAAAATTGTTTTCACTGATTCACTATTGAAAAAATAATCCCTCCCAGCAGAATAAAGCGTTACAGGGAAATCACAGGCTTGCCATTACCTAAGTTTCCCATTATAACAAGGTGGGGAACGTGGATTTCGTGTGCTATTTTCCTCTGTGAGAATTTTAACAAGATCAAAAAATTTCTTCAGTCATTAGATGTTACAGAATCAGCATTTTCCCTCTGTGCTATTTTCCTCTGTGAGAATTTTAACAATATCAAAAAATTTCTTCAGTCATTAGATGTTACAGAATCAGCAGCTGTAGAGCAAGCAAAGGCTTTACATAAAACAAACATGTATCTCTCTGCTGAATTTTTACGCTCTTTACTTCTAAATCCCTTTTTTCCTACCTTTTTTGGCAATAATTTTCCCTTTTTTCCGACCTTTTTTTGGCAATAATTTTTCCTTTTTTCGTCCTTTTTTGGGTGAAAATTTTCCCTTTAAAATCCGGTCTCTAGTTATCACTGACCTCAGTTCTTCCTTCGCTTTATTCAATTCACACGCGTTCTTATATATATATTGTGATGTCTGATGTGTAACTAGATTCACGACAATAGTTGATGGCCATAAGGATTACTACTTCGTTCAGTTAGGAGGAATATTATATAGCCTATTCGATAGTGAAGGGTCATAAATACACAATAAATCGCAAGTCATTGCCTAGACATGTTTCGGATTCGTTTTATGACACTGCCTTTAATTTATTTCTGGGGTATTCGTATGATAACAATGGTAGGAGAAAAATAAACTGTATGAGTTGAAATAATGCTTGGAGCTATCTGACGATTTAACTGAAGTCAGAATGAAACAATTTGGCAAACAACTTATCCAGGTCACCATATTTCGTGTGAATGGATTTACCCTCCATCGTAGTCGTCATAGCATGTCACATTTTCTCGTGTTATAGATATCGTAGCGATAAAAATCTTTTAGGGGTACTCATTAAACTCTAAAAATGAGGATGAAAGCAATGTTTGTTTCTTCAGCAATCAGAAAACATATGTTGTAAAATTAAATCATTGCAAGACAATAAATGGTTCATATTGCTTTATATTGCATCGTTTCACAACTTCGTCAAATACGAAAATACGGTATTAGAAATAAATGTATATTTTAGAGTCCATTGCAATCTTGCAAAGTTTGTCAGTATATTTTACCACTCTGTATATGCTTTTAAAGAAATAAAAAAAAGTTATATTATTGTTACGTAAGAAAGGCAGAATAGATTTTAAATTTATCAAAACTTTACCTTATGAATGTAAATATTTTCTGCAATCATCGATTAAATTATACACAATATGCTATATAATAGTTTATACTTTTATAGTTTAATATGAAGTATTAATATGAATAATAAATCCCTTTACTTTACAATAGTGATGTCAATTTTTATATCCTTATATCTTTATAATTAGCTTGTAAGAATTATTACTAAGGTGTCTATTTCTGTAAATAATTAATTATATTAATTTATCTTAAAACTTTTATTTATTTTGTGTAATATTACTTATAAGATCACCTATTGTATAATCAGTTATTTTGTAAGTTGTTTGTATTTCTTTTTTCTTTTCTCCTGGTTGAGTGGAAGATAAAGGCCATACTGCCAGGTAAAATAATATATTATTATGCACAAATTCTAATACAGTAGGTCTATTGTTCCCTCACGATAATCTCAAGACAGTTCAAACCGGAGTTATACTCCTCTACTGCTCCTTACGTAACATTTTAAATTTTAAAACGAGTAAACATGAGAATTGATGTGATATTTTATTACTACAGGCTACAGCCGTTTCCGCGAAGTCTGACAATCACTATTCTGAGCCCTCTGACATTCAGCAGTATACCTAAAAGCGACAATATAATGCAAAGCCACAGTATTACGCTCATATTCATTTTTCTTTGTTTGTAAGAAAATAACATTTTTCGAGCTTAGTAAGAATGAAATAAACGGTGAAAAATATGATGCACAAACTTTCTCACATATACGTGTTAAGAAATTTATTGTATTATTGAGGGTGCCAGAATGTACCATTCAAAAGGTATAACATCAAGTTTACATAGATTTAAGAATCTTACCGAATTTTTCATTCCTTGGTCCTTACCAATCAGAGCTCTCCATTTAATTATTATATTTTCTAATTTTCCTATTGGTCCTCCATCTGTTTTTTTCATATCCTGCCTATCCTATATAACAATCAGTTATTTCCCCCAGAAGCTGGCAGCGAAGATAACAGCTTGGAACCAATCCTCGACCTTTCCCGGTTGGAAGCCCGAGAAACAATAATATGTTCTCAACATCGGGAGAGCCTTAACTCATTCATTATTATAGTTTAAATCAATTTAAGTTTCAATTAATCAAATGTATTAATATCTTATCGCTTATCTATTCTTATAAAATTAGAATGGGCGTATTGGTTACGTTTGAATGTAGCCGTCTCTTGTAGTGGAAAAGAAGGCCTTAAGGCCTTATCTACACTAGAGGGATGTACATGAAAATAAATAAATAAATAAACAAATAAATCCAGGTCAAACATAAAATGTTAAAAGTTGGAAACAGTTTTACGATGCCTATTTTTTTCAATTTAGTGATACTGGTTCGGAAACATTTACACATTCATTCTACTAGAAGGAACTGCTTAAGGGAAATTAGGAAATATGCCACAGATTTGTGTAAATTTATGCGGAATAAGTAGACAAAAATCATCATCATCTTTATGGCTTGTGCCTTTCGGCCCGTTCCAACCCCAATAAAATATTCTATCAGAACTGGTCCTGTTATTTCATCTTGGGTCTTCCTAGGTTTCTTCTGCCGCGTGGTATGCATTGTTCTAGCGAGTGATTCTTCAGTTTTCCAGTTCTTTTGACATTCTTTTATAGTGTCTATTATACCTGGCATGTTTAATTCTACTCTTCGTTATTTCTTCTATCTAGTAGTGCGTAGCCAGCAACGAATCTCAGGAACTTCATTTCAACGACTTGAATTCTTCTTTCATCTTCTTTCCTTAGTATCCAGTTCTCACTTCCGTACAAGACAGCTGGCAGGACCATTACTTATAAAATTTTAGTTGTGTATCTCTACAAACTTTTCTGTCCAGTGTTCGGCGTATAGTGCCATAAAAGTGGTCAAATGAGTTCAGTATTCATCTATTTCTTGTTTTCCCCATATGTAACATTATAACCCAAATACAGCAATCTTAATGAAGATACTGCTTAAGTTATATAAACATTATTAATACAGATAAGGCTGAAATCCTCAGAGAAATAGGAAAATACCTTTTCAGAGTCAAAACAATATGGGAGGGATCCGTCAAGAATGCCTAAACAAGGTCCCTTGCTACTAGGTATTAGTGGAATTTTATTCTGTTTTATTTTGTTTTGTTGTGTGTACTGTTTCTTGTTTGTTTTATGCCTGGTTTCGTTTTTGTCTTTATTTGAGACGTACAAACATCCCTGTCAATAGCCTACGCTACATCAGAGTGCGAATACCAATGCATGTAAATTTATGCTTGACAATAAATATTATTATTATTATTATTATTATTATTATTATTATTATTATTATTATTATTAACCCAAATACTTAATGATTTCACTTGTTCAATAATTTTACTGCCTAATACTATTTTTGTTCTAATTGGATCAGATCCTAAATATGGCATGCTTTTATTTATATCCCCTGAGATATTCATGCTAAATTTACTGGCAACTTCATTTAACTTTAAAATTGCTTTTAGCATATGATTTTCGTTTCTGCAATCAAGCCGGACTGACCTACCTATAGGCAGAAATGTACGTCAGGATAATAGGAAGGCGCGGGAAATGTAGTACTCTGTGCACACTGAACAAAATAATAACGTAAGCAAGCAAGCGTGTAGGTGAATAGGAAGGAAGGTAGACGTGACATTTAAACTAGAACAAAGAGTAACACAATGCACACACAGCCACAATGGAGAGCTGTCCACCACAGTCGAGATGAGTACAGTCTTCATGTTCCTATACGACACCTTATTTCGTGCTAATTCCTACGTACAATTTCACTGGTTATGCTACCGTTACAACATTAAAGTTAATCTTTCAACTTGTTGCAGAACTTCAAAAGAAAAGCTTAAATTTATGTAAGTTGAAAAGCAATTGCCCTTATTATCCGAAAGAATAACGTCTACCATTCAAAGAGTTTTAAAATATGCTTCGTTTGTATGTTTGTACTTTTGACCGTGACAAAGTGGAAACCTGTGAACTGCTCGTTACGAAACTTAAGTATGTTTACATCAGTTAAATGGTCTCTCATACACGATTTAAAAAACTATATTATGAAACCCAAGTGAATTTTCTTATAGGTCTATATCGTTAATTGATTACTTTATGAGAAAACGTTAAATAATAACGATAATAAACTATAGTAAGCATTATGCATGATTTTAGAGGTTCCTTGAAGTACTAGTAACATAATTATTTTAAAAAATAGTTTAACTAGGCTTATATGTAAAAAGTACAAATTATACTTAATAAAACGATATACCTTTAGGCTTATATATCGATATGGTCAAATAATGAAGTTTAAAAAAATATAGAAACATGATTATAAATATTATAAATTACTTGGAACTTAACACAGTGGAGTGAATCAATATTTTATTAATATGAGTTGATTAACACACTTGAACTTCACTTACCAATCATTTGGTAGGACGCGTTTCACAGACCATTCGCCTGTATAATCAACTACATGA
This sequence comes from Ectobius pallidus, assembly GCA_964059195.1. Taxonomy (NCBI): domain Eukaryota; kingdom Metazoa; phylum Arthropoda; class Insecta; order Blattodea; family Ectobiidae; genus Ectobius; species Ectobius pallidus. The sequence goes on along the minus strand of CAXKWD010000007.1, from coordinate 115,352,796 downwards.
CAACTGACACGACATGTAGTTGATGATACAGGCGAATGGTCTGTGAAATGCGTCCTACCAAATGATTGGTGAGTGAAGTCCAAGTGTGTTAATCAACTCATATTAATAAAATATAGAAACGTGATTTTATTTGGTACAAGGAAATTGTGTGCAATCAAGGTATGAAAAACATATTAGTATCGAAAAGAGGATTCTGTTTTAGGCTTCCGGATCTTAAATGTGTCGATCTCTGTACTACACTTTATTCACTAACATTATGAAGGAGTTTTTCTTCAGAAGTTCTTAAGACAGCGCAGGTTTGAACTTAAGAACGTAGAAAGAAAATTGCAATGCTCAGTTTTGTAACTGCTGGATAACCCATTTTACTAGTTAGGTATCCTACAAAAAATTAATACCAATTTCATAAATCCTTATTTTTATCGACCTAAGAGATATGAAAAACGGAAGTGGAGAAAACTGCATAATGACGAGTTTCATAACCTGTACTCCACACTGAATATAATAAGGGTAATTAAATCACGGAGGATGAATCATGGAGGGTGGGAGAGGAAAAACATATCTCAAAAACATTGACTAAGAGACCAGAAGGGAAGAGATCACTAGACGTAGGTGGAAGAACAATATTAGAATAGATTTAAGGATAATAGGATTTTCGAGGGATTGTTGGATGGAGTTAGCACAGAATAGGGTTGAATGGCGCGGCAATGAACCTTCGAGTTCCATAAAATAAATTAATATTCCTTAAGCTTGCTTAGGAATTGTCTATTTCCATTGTGTATGCAAATATTTTCCTTCACAGAGTAAAATTATGTTATTACAAAACAATATAATACCACCATATAATAATAATATTTCAACGGAAAATCTAAAACACGCCTTCTCTTGCTGGCCTGCACACTTCCTTCTATGAAATACGATAATAACTGGAGGCATGATCTTTCATTATCTGATAAGAAATTCAGTATTTCTTGAAGGATGTACTAGACTCTGTCAAATAAGATTCACAAGATAATTTATTGAAAGTGTGGTGATTCATGTTGTATGATCATTTTTAGTTACAACAATAGGCCTACATATCCTAAAATAAAAAAATACATATCCTAGCCTTGGTCGTGTACAACTCCTAAGTGATTCCTGCATGGAACTAATGTGAGTTACACCCACGTAACTGCTCAGGCGATCCTTCAAGAGGTTGAGCAGTGAACCGGGGCTAGGTAATACAAGTAAGTCACAAAAATAGACGCTAATTATTTTATGGAATTATTCATAAACATGACTGAAATTAATTGAGAATCTTTATCATTGGAACAAGGAACAGTCTATTGTGAAGACATTTTAATTACGGTAAGTGTACGAATCAATAAAAGAGATTTCATAACTGCCTCGTTTCCTATAAGCCCAAGACAGAAGTATGTTTCTTCCTCAATTAACCAGGTATTTCTGTATAGCAGCTGACAGTACAAAGCTTTTCCCCTCTCTAAACATCAGGTAATTAAATTTCTGCTTTTATCATGTCCTGTTTCCTGGTGTCGCAGAAAATCCTTCCACTTACTGAAGTATATTTACTGCCATCATGCTGGAATCCATTTGTTTCTTTTCTTTCCATGAAGTTATATACTTTTCTACAGAGTTTCTTTTGTTAAAAGATAAAACTCTCATTTTGTAGCTTGTTCTTTCCCTTATTATTTCCTTTTCCATTTGCCTTTTTGAATCAGCATCTTCTTAAGTGTCTTTTTATTCTGATTGACGACAGTTTTCAGAGATAATAATCTTTATTGGAAATGCTATATCCTTTGTTTTCTTTACCATCTTGTTGCATTATTTGATGCTTGTTGAAAGAGTGTACGTAATACGAACGCTATTATTAAAACGAGCATCTTATAGAAAACAACGTTACAGTTCTTCGGTAATTGCAAAGGAACTTTAAACATGGAATAATAATAAATCATAATGGAATATCAAATGACACAATTTTCTTTGAGTGTATAGAGTGCAGCAGGACAATTTAACATCAAGTTTTAAACAGAAAACATACTCATCTCTGTAATCATGAGGTTTTTCAAGGCTGGTTAAAGGGATCTTTGTGGAGAACTTCCTTCTGGAAGATTATTTGAAGCTTACTTCGGGAATTTATTGGTCTTTTCTTGTTACTTCGTATTTAATTCTTCGTGCAGATTATTATGTTACACCATTTCTTTAAGATTTCCCACAGATAAAAATCACGATCAGTTAAATCTGAAGAGCGATATGATTTAGCCATGCACAAGAGGAAGATAAAAAAAAATAAGAACAATAATAGGACAGTACAGTATAACACGATAAAATATTAGGGAGAAATTAGGTAATTATATAACTATGTTCTTTGAAGTTTTTCCAGAATTTTTTAAAGAATTTGTTAGGAAAATCGCAATATGCCCACGACCTTATTCCGCCTTCTTTGTGAAGGGATGCAAAGGAAAGCTTGATATAACCCAATAGGCCTACTTGAAAATGTGTACTTTACAATATTTTTCATATTACGGCATAATTTATAATCCCTGTGACTTTGTAGCGAACTGTAGGAGAGTATAAGTAATCCCAGAAGCTTAATGTTTATATAAATAAGTAGTGACGCTTAAAGTCTCTGGACGACGATCTGTGTTAAGTGGTGTAGAACAGCTCAGCAACTTCAAACACAACTTACTGCAGTCGACAAACTTAGACATATCCAGGAAGAGAAAACCCTTTCCACCCTTCGATATAGAACTTGATAATTACAAACATTGAAGCGCTTGCGTAGTTAACAGAAACACGCACTGCCATGTAAATGGCTGTTTCAGTGTCAGCCCGTAATCTTAAAATTTTTGCGTTAAGATCTCCATGCGAGATTATTTTAAACAGTATTAAATTGTGAAAAATGTCTTTATACAATTTGAGTGGAGGGAAAACTCTACCTCATACTCCATAGGCCTATAAAATCAATACCCAACAAGGGAAATCCATTCTTCTGTCCATTTACCACCACATAAAAGACAGAAATCAAAATTGGTTAATGCATTCGTCGTTGATATCTATAACAGGAATCTCCTAACATCGTAAATGACATGAAACCCTAAAAAGAGAGTCAAAATAACGTGTAAATGTAATACAATATTTATTATTGTGCCTCAGGAGTATTACCTACTTAACGTTAATGAGATTGATATATTTCCTTAGCACTACTTCTATCGATTTATAACACTATGAACATTACACTTTCCTAAATATGGAATATTTATCAGTTTCCAGGTATAAGATTAAGTTACATTTTTGTGTTAAGTTGTAGTATCTAGTGTTCTGTTCTTCTTCACTCCTAATAGAAGCACAGAAAGCTTTGTTGTTTAGGCAATCTTGTAAACAATAAAGCAAATAAAATAATGTTTACTTTGATCACAGCTGTAGACACACTATACGTGCTAGATCAGTGTTGTGTAACATCACATATGCCTTTGGCCACTAATACTTTGATCCAGACTAGCCGGAAATTTGGTTTCGATGTAACTACAGGATACTAACAGACGGTGTCGCTGCGAATCATATTACATCCTATTAGTTCCACTGGCACTCCACATAATTTAACTATATTCTAAGGCCCTTATAGTCATCTACGGTTGCCATATATAACGCAATAGAGCTATTATTAACTAGGTTAGTAATACCTTAGTCCCAAATATAGCAGCGAGGAATCAAATTCCAAATTAAAGACAAATACCTTTCCAATATCTAACTGGTGATAAAATAAGGGTACCAGTTTTTATTGGCTCTATTAATCTAGAACAAGATTAAGAGCAATATATGCCGTATACCTACCTTTTAATATTTTCTACAAAAAAAGGTTATAAATTTTTATTAATAACGGTTTCGCGGTCTATAAACCGAGTCAAGGGACCTAAAATATCCAAGCTTTCGGCCGCTGTAATCTCTGCGGCCTTCCTAAAAAAAAGTAATAAAATTTGTGTTACTACTTGAGAGTTAATGTCGACTCCTGCAGTTCCTCCGGAGAGATGACAGCGGCCAAAATCTTGGATATTTTAGATCCGTTGACTCGGCTTATAACCGCGATTCAGTTATTAATAATCAGCGTAGAGAAAACCTCAAATATTTATAAATCTTATTTTTCCTTTAACGGTGATCCTATTCTACATCAACACCCATTCTGATTCTTAGGACATCCAGAAGTTTATATTTTAATTCTCCCCATTTTAACCAAAAATGCTATAATCATTCTCAAATAAAATAAATTATTATAAAAAAAACCTTTCCCTCAACAAAAAAGGAGTTTACGATGACCTCGCTATAATGCCGATTGTCGACCAAGAGCTAAGCTAAGTTAGTTTAGCTAAGCTCAGTTAGTTTAGCTTAGCTCACATACAGTGCGGGCTTTCATATTATGTAGTTGTGCCGACAAAACTACATATGAAATCCGGCACAACTACATATGAAATCACTCACTGTATGTGAGCTAAGCTAAGCTAAGCTAAGCTAAGCTAAGCTAAGCTAAGCTAAGTTAGCTTAGCTCTTGGTCGACAACCTGGATATCAGTAATGTTATAAATGTTACGACTAAGGTGATATTTTATGTTCTACACTCATATACAATATTGTTTAATACTGAATTTAATCTCAAACTCTACAAAAACCTTCTCTTTAGATAGCGTTTGTTTGCCCAGATGACGTTTTTCCGTTACATAGCCTACATAGCCTATCTGAGTTACAGGTGGTTTTAAAAAGACATATTTTAAAGTATTTACACTACAAAAAACTAACAGTAACTCAATTTTTATTATACAACATGTAAGAGCCTCTAAATTAGTCAAACTTATCATCCTATAAGAAGCAGGACTTTGCATGTATTAACAGACACATGTGCTAGGTAGTGAGGCAGAGTTCTGTACCGCAAGCGTTTATAACAAAGTCGAACAGCGCTTCATCTCCATCCAAATAATATTAGTATGCATGAGATACTTGTATAACCAGTTCACATAACAGTTGACGCGGATTCCTTACCACGATGATCAAAGTTTCTATCACAAGTTTAAACCAAAAGCATTATCATATTTTTTAGACGTGTACTTTAGTCAGTAGGATAGTTATAATATATGTATGTGAAGTCGTACAAAAGAATGCATATTTCAAAATTCTATAGTATATTTCAAGTTTTTTTGTGGTTTGTAGTATGTTTGTCACTAGTGAATTTGTTATAGCCTTAAGATAATTGAAGTATGTATTCTAATTTTTTTCCTTTGATCCAATGTATGTGTGTCACCCCTCGCATGAGCTTTGCTCTTTGGGGTTGTATTATATATTAAATAAATATTAAGTTAAATAAAAAAAGTTATTGTGCAGATCTCAAACTAATTGTAAACATTAAAGATGATGCGTCTTTAACGAATAGACGGTTGGTCTATGGTTATTTAACGACGGGGATGTGCTGCTACTTAGGCCTGTGACACACATAAATGTCATCGACCTGGGCCGGGTTCGAACCCGCAACCTTGTTCATAGAAAGCCAGCGCGATATTAACTGCGCCAGGCCGACACGAATAGACGGACGGACAGACGGACAGACGGACAGACGGACATACATTTTCCCGTCCACCTTGTAATCTTAGAAAGTACTATTCTGGTACTTAATAACAGTAGGCCTGTATAGTTAGTACCTTTGAATGTATAAATTGGGGAACTTGCAGCAACACAAGGAATATAAGAAAAACGCGAATGTTATGACTAAAGCCCGGATTTTCATGCACTATCAAACTTAAAAACATGCATGCATTCATGCACTATCGTATCTCCAAATATGCACAATGAAGGGCGAAACATGCACTATCAAAAATCCGCACTGTAGGCCTACTGCAATATATTTCAATTTCTCTTAAAACAATATACAACTAGTTTTTCCAAATTCTCCTCACTTAAACTCGTGCGTTTATCAGTTTAGGACATTCTTGAACGCAGAAAAGGATGTTTCAATTTCACAAGAAGTAACAGGTGCATACTTAAGGGAAGAAATTTGACTGAGGGTGAGATCGAATTCCATGTCTTTTACATTTTTTCCACATAATACGTCTTTCACTGTTTTCAGAAGTTTAAGATCAGGATTTGAACTAAGTGCCTTCTTAAGTTTTTCCCTACTTAACTGTCACACACATTTCTCCACAACACGATTCTAAAGATAATTATTCAACGTCTTCAACAATGGCTAGTGACTGACAAATTCAAGCAGTGAACATTCTGTTATAGCAGTTTTCTTTCAATGGAAGGTACCGTAGTGAGGGTGAGCGAGTCGGCATTTTTTTTTTGTAGCCTGGTGTATTATATTACTGTTTAATTAGGGTAAACAGTAGTTGGCACTCTCAAATTCATGCAGGTGGCAGACTCTGTTGCCAAGTCAATAAAATAAGTATGGTAATACAATACAACATTTCTTACGTTTCTTTGAAAAGCCGAGATTTTAGGGAGGCACATTCATATGCACAGTTATGCATGGTAACTTGATATTATGCACTAAAACCAAATAATGAGGGTTTATATGCATTAAAAACGTCTGAATATGCTATACTAAACCAAAAAAATCCAAAACATGCATTATGCATGGATATTGGCATAAAAAGGCCGAAATATGCAAACATGCACGGAAAAAGTATGGTTATTTGGAATCCATAAGTCATGTAATGAGTAACTACAAAGTTTGAGAAGTGTAACCGAGGTATATAAAAACATGCATTTGCATGGAAATCCGGGCTCTAGTTATGACCTTTAAAGCAAACAAGTTTTAATGTTAACATAGATCATTTCTATGTGAAAACTATGTGAAAACTATCTGTAACACCAAAGAAATGTATGATACAAGGATAAATTATAGTTACAATTACAATTGAGATCCTAGTTCCAAAAGGGCGTAAGGCACAAATCTTTAATTTTGAGTTTTTAACATTTATGCGTTCTCTTCATATCTCTTAAATACTCAGTGAACTATTTGTACTTGTGACTTAAACCTCTGCTCGTCAGTTATATGAAAAGACCTGTGAGACTGCACATTCATTCTACTTCATAGCAGTTCCATACAGGCTTAAGTCACACTTCCTATCTGTTATAGAGGTGTTTACCAACTGTTTTTATTTTCTGCAGTGCTACCATCCAACCAAATGTTTATAAAAACTGAACCTACATTTCTGAAGTGTAACTTCATTCAAAATAGATACTTTTGCCTATCATCTATTGTATTAATGACTATACCGGTATTAATTGGCAAACATGCAATTGTCACTGTATAATACAGGTTTTACTAAAATAAACAAAAAACAAATAATATGATAAAAAGTAAAAAGATTTTGCTACTGTTAAAGTACTTCAGTTTTTCTTAACATGTTTAGGTAGCTCTAGTTCTAAAAAATCCCAATTCATTCTACCTTATAAATTTTCAGAACACTAATTTAGCCTGTCCTTCAAAAATATATACCTACTTGTGAGTGGCAACATTGTTAATAACTTCAAGATTTCTCGAAGCTATGTCCTTGTGCCTTACGCCTTTATGGAACTAGGCTCTTCAATTATATTACATTAAATATATCAGTGCCACAGTTCACAAAAAATGGTAATTAAACGTAACATCTTCAATATAAATTTGAAATAAACTATTCTCTTAAAGTCTCGCACATGTGATCGTACAATAAATTTTCATATCATCTAATACAAAAATTAAAATATCATAATATGCATACAATCGCATTAATTTTTAATTAGGTTCACTGGTTTACGTTGTTGAAGAATATCGTACTCCTCGGAGTGAAAAGAAAGAAATATTATACTCTGTCTAGGCTGGATGCTGAAGCCTCAATTTTGAGCGTTGCCTTACATCAATAATACAAGATCTTGACACAGGAACACATTTGCAAAACATGCCATGCCAAGAAACCTCCAGGGAAAACGTCACAAGATAAAGCACAAGCTCTTCTGAAGCCATCACGTTCTTTCACAACCAAGGATTTTACAGCTGAGTTACACTTCATTTGAAGATTTTTCGTTTTTGTTCCTTATTTGGGTCATTGTGTCCCTTAAACTGTAAAATTGTGAAGGAAATTATTATTCCTGTATAAAATCGCCTTATTTCATAAACGTCTTGAAGTATCCGATTTAAGAAGACAAGTGTGATCGTGGTCCGAGATTCACAATCGCATATTTTGTGCACCTTATTTCCACACCTTCTACGTGGTGGGGTGCGCTCTCGGTTCCATCACATGTAGGTATTTCTTCAAAGTGTCATGTCCAGGTAAGATAACTACTTCACCTCTCAGTGCTATAAGGTTGACATAACAGCACCCTAATGTTTCTTCTCGTATTAGGCCCACCAAGCTGTGAGTTTGCTCCACAAACTGAATGCTGATGACTGGTGTGTCGCCCATGTTCTGATTTTCCTTTCTGGTCCTCTTTGAAATAATACCAGGCTAGGATCTCGTGCAACCAAAAGCTGAGCCCTTCCTTGATAGTCTACCGATTAACTCATTGCCTCAAATCTTTATATGTCCATGAACTAACAGAGTTTACTGGTAACGGGGGCAGAGATGTTGTGGTATCCCCATACCAATGGCTCTTAATGCACATAGAACTTTCAGGGCAGCCTGGCAGATATAAATTTCGCTCTTCTGGCACAGCATCTATTATTTCAATGAATGCAGGCCAAAATAACGAATATAATTTAAGCAACATTCAATGTTTACCCTACACTACTTTATAAAGCTGGAAAACATAAGCAAGGATCCTCGTTCCATGCAGTTTGAACTTTCGGTTACTTATATCGGATCAACATTTCTAGTAAAATATTTCCCGAAGATCTTTAATGTCATGTGAAATATGTTAACACGCCAGAAGAACCGTTTCATATCTCAGTCTCATCAAAGGTCCATTTAGGTAAGGACATATTTTTAGTTTTCACACTCACTATATCAAATAAACAGCAGGAGAGCTCGGACAAATAATTCCAAAACTAGATAAGTTACCTATGTCGAGACAGAGTACACGTCACTCGAGGGGCTGGGGTTAGATGCAGTCACTGCACTATTATAATAACGATTACCTTGACGGCCAGAAGTGAACAAATAAAAGAGCAAAGTGAAATAGAAATATTTCTCAAATAGCATCACAAATGTGTTCTTTAAAAACATTTGTAAAGTAATTTCTTCGCATGGAGGAACAATTGCCATGCCGAAATTAAGGTTCTTAGTGGTAATGTAAAAAGCAGCAGCTAACATTCCTGGAGATTTGTAGAAGAATTGTATGAAAAATTAACAGAGAATCTCCCGGATCAACCATAGAAAATGTCCATAACTATGGTGGCAAATAGGACAATAATTTTAACAAACTCCGTGTGTACACTTGTTACTGGTCGATTATTAACTCAATTTTCATGTAATAGATCTCCCCCATTCTCGAAAGAGCGGCTCCAGATAATCATCACTGTTTTCAAGTGAATTATTCTAATAATATACAATTGACTCTGAAGTTGAAAAAGAGTAAACAGAATGGAGATATTCTTCTCATCGACAAAATGATCCAGAACATCCAGCAATAAAGAAGATATTTTAATTTCGAAATACAGTTATAATTTCACAGAGCCCTTATCAGAGTTTATAAGTATCAGAAAATCGCATTAAAAATAACCGTTTTGCGCGAAAGCCTCTTTTCTCGTTCTCTTTGATCATCGTATCAAACTTTCATCCGATTTCAATTTGTTTTAATCTGAGAAAGAGGAAGCAATAGAATAATAATTATTCCATTTGAGATGAAGTTGATGAAATATAAGAATAATTAGTTCGAGGCCTATAGACCTCAGTTGCTAATAAAACTGATAACTGAATTAACTGACCTCCACTCTCATACAACGGAGTACAAAGCCTAAACGAAATAGACAAGTGAAAAAGTAAAGCTTAATGGTTAATACTTAATTAGCCGAAAGTGGCTCATAAAAAGAATGTTTTTTGCTAAGCCATAATAACACTAGATAATTAAGCCCGTTACACGGGCTGGGAAAATAATTTTACCGATATAGCAGTACAATATTGAAACAGAAGTGTAATTAAGCCCCAAACTGAGTATCCGAAACAGGAATGATCGATGCGCTCACAACGAAACAACTTACAATAACGCCGCTAGAGTACGTTGTATCCAACCTATACCATGAGGGACTGCAGAAAGAACAAGAAATAAAATCAGGTAAACTGATGTAACAATGTTCCAGAATTCTTTTGTTTAATCAGTGATAAATGCAATTATGATAGGCTATGTAGAAAATAAGTTATTTTTTAAATCGATTTCCGAGTTAAGCTTCAGATCGATTCATTAAGCAGGGTTTACTGAAGAACAAAGGTTTAGTTTGATAAGTATATGTGAAGGAATATCCGGGTAGTGTTAATTGTCAAAGCTGTATAAGTATTGCAACTTCCAAAGCCTTATATGAATACTGTGAAACAATGTTGCCATGAGAACTGATTTGCATTGAACATAAATTCTTTCTAATGTATTACCATAAAATAGGCACTAAATTGGGCATTACTTCAGTACCGGCAACCGATTTGGTCCAATATCAATAGGCTTCTTCCCATGGACGTTTTAAATGCGTATAAGAAGTTTCATGAAAAACAGTTAAAGCGTATTTGAGTTATCGCACATGCAGACACACGTACAGACAGACAGACGGACAGACTTTTTCCGTCACCACTCAATTTCAGCTAGTACCATTCTGACACTTAATAACAGATGTATCAGAAAGGGGGATGATCTCATGAGATTTTAAAATGCCTATATAGAAGGCATTGGCGTGAAAAGACCTAAGTAAGGCCAGTCAGCCAAATCGAGATGGTTCCTGCAGTATGAAACGCCTTACTATGTGGTATCATTCTCGGTGAAATTCAGGCTTTTTCTCATATTTACATGTTACTGTACATCCATTAACATCGCCGTCCTGCTGTTTGTCATTCTGGCAGCAGGCAACATAAAAAGTTAATTCCGTAGTGTACTATATCCCTGTGGATTTAATGTTTTCCTAGAAGCACGTATTAAATTTACAACACGAAACACTAGCTAAAATAATTTGAGGGGTAGGATGTCGCGCAAAATGTTAAGAGTTTTGTAGTGTGACACCATGGAAAAAGTTTGGAAGTCTGGTATAAATAGATAAGTCAAGAACCAGTTGTGGCTCACGAGATAGTAAATGCTCATCCAGGCCCATCCAAAGGACTTAAAATTTTAGCTTCCAGGGGGAATGTATTTTATAAAGCAATTCTCAATACTACCGACATTGTCAGGAGATGCAATGAATGTGCTTAACGTTGAACATGTAGCCATTCCTTGTTATGCAGTGCTAATGGCTATGTAAGCTAATACTGTAGAGTAAAACATAAATACTACATGATGGTGATAATAACAGTAATAATATCTGTGGCTTGGTTCTAAAAGGGTCAATGTAATAAAACTTTCTTTGACTTTGAAGTTTTACAGAAGTAACATCTTTTTGCTGAGAACTTCCGATTTTACCTCTAAGGATTCTGTACCGGGTATTTCAAAATGAATATCGGGGTTTTAAGGCTTTGTAGAATTAAGTACATTTAACATACAATTATAAATAATACATCAAATGAAAGAGCAACTCAAACAGTTTTGTTGGTACTCCTGTGCGCATGCACTGTTTCCTCTGTATGCCATTAGAAAGCGCTAGTAGCAAGGATGGCGCATGGCCTCCACATTCACCCGATCTGACGCCATGTGGTTTTTACCTTTGGGGATTCATAAAGGATCAAGTGTATGTGCCGCCACTACCAACTGACCTACCCGACTTAAGACACATGATTGAAGCAGTTGTTGCAACAATTACTCAAGACACACTAATCAAGGTTTGGGAAGAACTCGCCTATCAACTCGATGTGTTCCGTATGACGAATGGTGCTCACATTGAACACTTGTAGGAAAAACTGTTTGAGTTGCTCTTTCATTTGATGTATTATTTTTAATTGTATGTTAAATGTACTAAATTCTACAAATCCTTAAAACCCCGATATTCATTTTGAAACACCCGGTATTATAAACATAAACATAAAACATAAACATAAAAGACTAGCCGAGCTCAATAATGCATAAATCTCATTTTTGCATGAAATTGACAGTAAGGATTAAAATAAATATAAAATAATAATTACTTTAGTAACAGCATTGATAAAAATTCTTTGAGACCTAATTCAGTTTTAGTTTCTCCACTCTACTACAGGTATCTATAGACTAGTAGAGAATGAAAGAATAGGCGGCTTTCTAGTAGAGTGGACGTGCTTCCCATTCCATTGTTTTCCTACTATTTATGTTCCGTGTACCTGAACCCCGGCCCCGTTCTACCTCGCTCTGTACGAATGTAAGTTATTGCCAAGTCAAGCAATGTTGTGGTTATTGGACAGTGTTGCAATCCAACACTGTATGACACACTCTGAAAGATTTCAGGAAGAGGACTCTACACAGGACAGAGTGATAGGCAGGGACGGCATTACTGAAAGAAGTATGATAAATTGATAAATTTAGATAGTTGTAGTAACAGATCTGACGTGGACAGTGACAATGACGAGGAGGTATGAAATAGTGATTGTTGTGATGGACAACAGATCGGTTTTTATCAATTCTTCTTTGTTTTACAATTTGCAGTACAGTAATTTTATAGTAAATAAGATCTGTACTACACGACTGGCAATGTCAAATGTAAATTATAGTGAGAGTATATTAATACACACTTTTTTAAAATTAAAATAGAAGATGTGAAAATTATTGATGAAATGTGGTTTTTATTAAATGTTGTGCTTGTCCGACAAGTAGCGTAAGTTTATGAAAATAACGCAGGTATTTAATAATTTAATACCTTTTATTACAGGAAAGAATGGCGAGCTCTCTGCCAATCCTCGACACCAGATCGTAAAAGAGGACAGGATTAAGAAGTAAGTAAGTGTAACTTTTATTTAATAGTTTATTTAATATTTCTTTTAAATCAATTATCAAATTATTAATTAAATTTATATTTTGACATATTCTGTTCTTTTGAAAATGATGTTGTTGAAATAATAACATTAATATTATGTTACACTGCTACTATATAAGCTACTGTGTGGGATTGAAGTTCATTGAGACGCAGCCATAAGTGCTTGTAAGGGGGATGAAAAGAGGGGTAGTCAGTGGAAGAAGTTGTTCTGGGAAACTCGTTTATTCTTTTTGTCACCGCCTTAGGAGAGAAAATAATTACATCAATGTAAAATTTGAAATTCCATAAGAAAACTGCATAATTTTAATGAATTATGCGTGGTCTAGAGATTAGCATTGCTGTCTACGGATGAGGAGGTCTGGGTTCGATTTCCGCTACATCCTCGGATTTTTCTGAGGTGTGTGACTGGGTGCAAACAGCTTCTTGACACAAACTGGGGAGCTACTTGATAAAGAAGTAGTGGTTCCGGTTCGGTAAGCCATCGATAACGGCCATGGAAATCGCTTGCTGACCACATTCCCCCAATCCTGTCATCTGCCTAAATGACGCAGCTAACGGATGGCAGGCCTTGTCCTCAAGGATGTAGCGCCATGGAGTTTAATTTAATAGTCCAAAAACTGCTTCCGAGACTACTATACTTGAATGATACAAACTGTTATTGTAAATTAGTGTGTTAATGATTTGACTAACCTTTAAATATATGAATTGAGTCACTAGTTCCAATTTTAAACATTTAGCTATTGATGTCTAATGTTACTGTGGTTGATTAATTTAAAATCCTAGTATTGACATATTGATTAGTGCCCGTGCTGTTGGGTTTACTTGAGTCAACTTGAAAACTGCGCCGTCTCGCATGGAATTGGAATTTCGTCCGACGAGTTGAAACTCCACAGGGTTTTGCTTGTAACATGGACAGATAGGATAGCCATTGTGGTATGAAACACTTCAATCCTCACGAGGTCTGTGCATATGTGTTTTTATTTCTGTGAATATGTGCACATGTATAGATATCGCGTGTACTGATCCTAGTAAATCCACACTTTCACCAACCGAAAACGAGATGTCATCACAGAAACTTCAACACTACACCGTTTACAACTTGTTTTGTCTTTTTTCTCTTTAGTATACATTGAGTTTTCCTAAATCCATCTCATTTTCTTTTCTTTTTTAAAGTGCGTTCTTTTCCAATAATTCATGTTCTGAATGTGGACTTTTCCTTTCTTTCTGTCCTCTTTTAATTATTCTCAATGCACTCTTGGTTGCCCTAATCAGTCTTTTCATTTCTGCCTATTTAACATGACACGTTTATATTCACATTACACAGCCCCCCAAAAGAAAAAAAAACTTTTGTTTGGTGTCTCAGATGTTTTACCGGATTTTGGCTGTTCCAAATATGTAAACAGTTTTTTTTAGCAGCTCTACTTTTATACTGTATAGAGTGCCATTAACTTGTAACCTCTTTCGCGAAACAAAATCTTGCTTGATAATATAGCTAGTGAAGGTTCTTGACCATACTTTGGACCCGTAGGACGAAAACTGTACGAAGTACAGAAAAACTAAAAGCTGGATTGTTTTTTGGCCCTAAAATTGACAGCTCCTAAGTCATAAACGACCGTACAATATGTGATTATATCAATTTTTTGAAAGACCCCATGTTACATTGTTATTGTAATGTTAATGTAACGTTATTGTGTTGCTTTTTTCTTCACGTGATTTAGAAGCTATAAATAGGTACTTTTTTTATTTATATCAAACGTAAAATGGTATAATACGCATAATGGTAATACCATATCTCACAAAACAAAAGCTGATAGGGCAAAACTAATGGCACAATTTGCATCAGCGACCTAAATATACCCATAGATAGATATTCTAAGGCTGTTGGTCTTTGTTATCTTTCCTTCTCTCTTGATAAAACACTTTCCTATGCTTACGGCTTTGTCCGCCTTTATAAATTTAATCGTCAGATGTTTTTAAAATCACTTTTAACAACAAAATAATTAAAACATTATAGTCATTAACAATGCAAATCATTCATAAACAATAATAATTAATAATTAATAATTTACAAAGCTTAAATACTGCTTCGAGATGCATTTCAGGATTTGTCCTCCTTCCATCCACCTATGTAAGAAAATCAGACTTCTACGTGTGGTTACGTTATAAACAAAATGAATCAAGCATAACAGGCTAAAATAATCGAAGCGATCGAAATATTGATGTGTCATGTTGAAAAAAATCTACTTCAAAGATACTCTTCTTTCCCGGTTGTTATGGCAGCAGAGGAAGTCCACCTGCAATTCACGTTTCCTTCAAATTTTTTGCTCATAACTCGAGAAAATAAGTGAAAATTGCAAATCCGGCTCCAAGGTGCATTTGGACATCCTTCAGTCCACCTTTATTAAAAATTTTAGATCCCTGCATGGCGTAGGTTCGACTGAGCATCGCAGACAGACAAACAGAAAGACAGATATACACTTCCTCTTATAATATACACATATATTAAATAAATAAATAAAATTGCATCTTCAGGTTAAATAAACTATTATTATTATTATTATTATTATTATTATTATTATTATTATTATTATTATTATTATTATTATTATTATTATATATCTTAAAACCTTTTCCTCGAGTCTGTAATCTACACTTTATCGTAATATATTTTTACATTCACCCAGTAAATTTTAAACATGTTTTGCTATATTATATAGTTGAATTCAGTTTCCTTCCTATTATTTTCCACCAGTAATGATACTATCTTCTTTACTGTATCTATTCACTTATTGTAAGAACATCACAGAAGAATCATTATTGTTTTGATGTGAATTTAATAACATTCTTATATTGTTTTGATGTGAATTTAATAACATTCTTATAGTCAGATTTGATTGAAAGCGAGTGATGTATCCAGCTGACACTAGAAACACGATCATGGCGTGGCCAGTGGAACGATTGTGTACATGTCCGTCTGTCTGTGTGCCTGTACGTGTGTCCGGCCGACTGTTTTCAATTCGCTTGATTACTCCCTGGAGGCTAGGCGTCCCTCATAACAAATAAACTTCAATTCTAGTCACGGCGTTGTGAGGTCCTACCATAATGACTACTTGATGAAAATGGACACAGTTCCAACCGTCGCAGTATTTAGGTGCAACTAATTCATAGCTTTAATGGACGCCTGGTTTCGTGTTTTGGAACAAACGAACACGTACAAACAAGCCACTTTAATTTTCCATTCTTCTGAAAAGACCCTGACAAAGCTAAGCTGTTTAGAATAGAAACTCTCGGTTTATTTTTAGACTGTATTAAGTTGATTAAAATTTAATTACTTACAGTAAATTTACTAAACCCCATTAAGTCACTTTTGTGAATATACTTCATATTCTTCTCAGAATAATAACGCATACGAAACCTTTAATGCACAATTCATTATTTACTTATACTGACAAAGGGTGTTCTTGATCTTCAACGCTTCTGTTTATGAAATATGGCTTCATGTAACAAACTCTTAATTTCCGGTTACTTATACGTACTTTTCTTTTTTACTTTTCTTCAATAGGATGATGAAAATCTGTCACGTGATGGCATGATGAAAAATAGCATCCTGAGACCTTTTCAAAATTTTATCTGCTCAATGTGCAACTTTATTTTAAAATATTTTGCACTCGAAATAATGCTTTGGAGTAAACTTTTGCTTGTCGTCAGTATTTACTGTTTCCGGTCCACTTGTAATAGTAGCTGAGGGTAAGGAAATTGAGTTTCTAAATAAGTAAACTCCAAATGAGAATTCTGCACCAGTGCGTTCCATTTCTAGTTTTTGAACTTTATGTAACATGTATGACACAGAACAGAGTAAAACGACATAATAGCTATTTATGTATCAAGCACACAAAATAACGCTTTAGCAGACGAATCAACTATTGGATGAGTCCGCTAAAGCTTTTGCGTACATGGTGCATGCAGTAATGTTAGTAAAAGCTCTGTAAATTAAATGTAACGAAATAAAAATGCCGTATAATTAATTATTAAGGTATAATCAGCCATTAGTTGACGCCATATTCTCACAGCCGCCTGAATCCTATGCTATGAATCAATTAGAAATGCAGATGTAGGCAAGATGGCAGTGCGGGTTTATTATGAATAATATAGCTATTTTTTCTGAGGCCTTAGGTTGTTATATGATTAAGGGTTTTGTAAAAAAGGAAAACCTGGTAAATTTTCTGATTAACGTAAAGAAACAGTGCTGCCTTATATTTGTTGATTTATAGTCAAGTATGTTGTTTTAAAACATGTTACAGTTGGTATACCATCAATGCCATCTAGATTTTTCAGTTGGAATGACAACTTTACCGGCCTAGCTCGGTAAAAATTACTTTACCGGTCTAGGTTGGTAAAGTGCTACTTTTCAGCATGTTAACAGTCCGACAAGCAGGTGTTTTGCGGAGAGTGCATTAAAAAGCGTTTTTATTTTACCTTTATTACGCTATTTACGCGTTGTAATTTTAGATCCTGCATCTCAATTTTTGTTTGCTACTAAAATACCCATTTGGCTCGTTTTGGAAAAAAACATTATTTTTAAAATTGTCTTTATGATTAATTATTTTAAAAAAAATCTCAATGGTTTTCTGAACCGCCCCCGAGCACAAGCTCCGACGGCGTTCTAAATCACATTTATATATACCGTATTTAATATTGTAATTTGTAGCAATAAAATTGAAAAAAAAACTGGATAAGAAGTAATATCAGTCAATTTAATCAAATGTAGCTCTGCATATTGAGTCTCAATTGATGACTTAATTTCTTCTTATTATTTATTATGAAGTCGTTTTAATTTATATGAAGGATAGATATTTTAAAATTACTGTTTTTTACTTGAATTTTTCTTCTCATATAAATTTTATATATTTCACAAAATATTTCTTCATTTTGTGTTATATAATGCACAGTATTTCCTATTATCCACAGACAAGCTACATGTTAAATCTTTCTGGTAAAATAAAACTTTTTCTGTGAATATATAACTTAGGCCTACTAGTTAACACCGGTATTTATCTATTTTCAATTCTTGCAAATTGTACTTCATTTGCACAAACATATTTTGAGTTCTGTAGCAGGATGTTACAGTCTATTTGTATTTAAAAATTAATAAATAAATGTCCAGGATTTCTGCATGAATGGGGTCCCCCTTTGTTTTTATGAATTAATAGCTGGTTACCCACGCTTCTTATGGGTAAAAGTACATGACATTGCTCTGGCTTTTATAGACTCCGTAGAAAAATTACTACGCCTTTTCCTTGTATTTTGATTCGTTTATGGAAAAAAAACCGATTTGACAATGTTGACCTATATCTGGAAGGACCACAATCTCTGGAGTTTCAGTGTTACCTACACTCAAGACCTCAGACACTACATACAATAAAAAGCAAAATTTATGAAGACATAAC
Source organism: Ectobius pallidus (assembly GCA_964059195.1). Lineage (NCBI taxonomy): Eukaryota > Metazoa > Arthropoda > Insecta > Blattodea > Ectobiidae > Ectobius > Ectobius pallidus. Next base: position 115,334,323 of record CAXKWD010000007.1, on the reverse strand, counting down.
AAAAATTTCACTAAGGAAAAATAAATTTTACACAATCATGAATACCGAATAATCTCAGTTAATCATAATTGGCAGTCAATTAATGTTCTGCTACGTGGATATCAACATTCTATTCCTGTAATGGTAAATGAATCAACTCCTTTTGTGTCAAAAATAAAAATTCTTATTAATTTACTTTTACATATTGGTATTCGGCAAGAAAGAATAAGTTACTTTAATGGGGTTTGTGACGACAAAGTTGAAAAATTTTGCTAGTGTAATAATACATTGATGTAATATGATAGCGATAGAAATAAATTTTTGAAACCTGAATAAGATTGTTATTTGAGGCAACGTTTTTTTACGCTACTCAGAAGCTTTGAAATATGACCGCGTTCTATGATGGCGCTAATAACAAATTTGAGCTGTCATGTAACGATTAAAATGCTAATTAAGAACAAGTTTATACTCACACGAAGTTTCAGAAACATTATAGCAGAACAGAAACTAACTCAAGTTCGGTGTTCCGTGGCTTTTTTTTTTCTTCTTCAATTTTTCATTAAGAAAGGAAATTAGTGTTTCCCAAGCAGCCAGTAGGCGTATGCAGCTTTTGTGGGAATAGTAGCGGATTTACATAATTACGAACATTTCCTACTTTCTTTTTTAATTGAAAACAAAATTACGTTAGACATGAGATACTGAACATCGCCTGCTCTGGTTCTTACAAAATCTACTTTAGCTTTGTTTTTCCTCTGTTTCGTTAACGACTAGTGCAGGAAAAATATTGTGTTGGTTGCCCTGATATATTCTCCTGAAATGCTACGAACTGTGCTAGAAGAGTTAAATAAAACCCACTCTTACATGCTTGTGGCACAATTCTTTAATTCCTTCATAAAATCATGCCTAAGCTGTAATAGAATTCCCTGATTTTCAGCAAACTACTTTCTCAAGTTGAGCAAGTCCATCCTAAAAGGAACAGGCTTAGTTAATAATAAAGTGATTGTAAGTGAAGATAAGTTATATATTTAATGTTAATTTTGTTTGATGTATGCAAGTCTTCTCAGAACCTTTCTGGGAAATTTCAGTAGCGTGCTCTTTGAGCTTTTATCCTATTCAAATATTTATGTGCTCATACAACGTAAGATCATTTATACACATGGCTTCGTCTTAATATTTTATGAAGTAAATGCTTCATACGATATTACAAGACCAGTTACAATACTGTCTCTTATTGAAACTTAAATGTTTGTTAGACCTGACGTATCTTAGAGGCAAACAGATAACTCGCCCACAGCCATACGTTAACTGGTTGTCCAAGATCCAATTTTAGGCAAAAATGTCTAAGGAATATCAAATTATATATGTGACATCGAGGACTGCCATTCTACACTTACTTCGTTTTGCATTTCTTATCGGTATTATTTGATACAACTCAATAGGATCGTTTCTAATTTTTAATTAAAAAATTAAACAACTAATAAATTAAAGGCGTTTTCCCTTCATGTGATCCACATGACAGCTTCCTTCTAACAGCTATTTCTATTCCCTGCGATTGAGCGGTATCCTGCTTCCGTGAAATATAAAATGAAAAATTAAGTCATAAAGATCAATATTTGTCTTGGATGACTTTAAGTTTGCTGTAAGGAGATATATTTTAAAAATTTTATAGAAAACTGTACAGTTTAAAAGAACATAAATAAGGATTTAGCAAATTGTCAGCTATGTTTTATCAACGGTCTCAGCGACCGCCTTCCTTTTCGAGTGAAAAAACGAGCTCTATAGAGCATGGCAGAGAGATAGAGAGAAGGATTTCTAAACAGATGTAATCTAATAAAACTTAAAAAAAAATCATGGAATATCGGGTTTACGAGTGGCCAGCAGCAAAGAGCACTGATCTTATTCCTTATCAAGTGTTCATTTATTCAGTTTGGAATTTTCAATTATAATTCATCCTCATAAACTGCTGAATACAATACAGGGACCGTAAATTTATTATTAAATCAATTTAAAAGTTCTCAGTCCTTTTTTTAAGGGGAGATGGTAGTTACCGCTAGCAAAACGATAGAAAATATAGCGTATGTTCAAGAAGCCATAACTCAGGTGTTAACAATCAGATTTAGTTGAATTTTTTTATGCTTTGCAAGTGCACTCTGTATTTTAAAATAAGCAGAGAATGGTTGTTCTAGAACTCACTGTTTGGTAGGAAATAATTTTTTTAATACATAGGTGATAATTTAGTTTTACTGTTACTTCCCTTGACATAGGTATGAATTATTCAAATTCTGTAGCTTAGATTTTTGTGAAACTTTGGAAACTTACTAACAATAGGTTTTACTATATACCCTAGCACAATCAGTATAATGTGTACAATATTACTGCATGAAAACTGCATGAAAACTTCACGACTAAAAAAATACCTTTTTTAAAAATAAAAATGGTTGAAAATTCTGTATAGTCAAGACATTTCCCATAATTCTGCTAAGGGAGATTCGTCATCCAACTATAATGAATTCCTGAAAGTGTCATTATTTTAGCATGAATAGATTTTCAGAAAATGGTACCTGAAGTACAAAAAAAATGTAATTTTACAGGAGAGCGAAAAGAAAATGACATGCATGTTCTAACCTTATGGCATTTTATCCGTCCAGGTCGCTCTGCTTGACTTAATAATAACGCAATATATAATACCTATATATCAAAATGTTTAGAAAACTATGCTCTATTGCATGAGCCAAAGAAAAAAATTGATTTTTTGAACCATCTCCCCTTAAAAGGAGAAAACTTTGTGTTGCAATAAATTCCAACGATAACTATTGCTTATTTCGTATTGCCGCAATAGCAATGAAGTTAAGATGAAGTACATGCACTGCATTTGCTGTACACACATTGTATGAACCACAGGGTAAAGGAATTTAACCTGTCGACAGTTTCATTACAGTATTGAATTGTAGCTGGTGCGCGCAAAATTCTCTAGGGCATTCAATTTTCCTAACATGAAAGCTGTAAGAAAATGTTTTCACGACTGGGAAATTCTCTGCTAGCTGAATATTATTTCCGCTGTACTAAACGTCATTACCTTGAGGTAGGAAAATAAACTTGCGTTATACTGAGAGCTACGTTTGAAAACCTAAAATATGGGAAAATAAACTCAATGGACTCAAGGAATATATTATACAAGGGGTTACACAAAACAGCAAGGTTGTGTTCAGGAGAAAGTTTTACTCTTCTTGAAAACGCTTTAAATAAATGGAGCAAAATATGAATAACGTTATAAAATAAGAAAGCAACTCTGCAGGTGAAAGAGTCAAAGTGGTAGTAGTTTACATCACAATAAATACAAAACCTATTTTGTTTTTTGTGATTATATTTATGGTTTTCGAGGCGTTTCCCTTCATGTGATCCACGTGACAGCTTCCTTTGAACAACTATTTCTATTGCCTGCGATTGAGCGGTACCCTGCTTCCTTGAAAGATAAAATAAAAAATTCATCAAGATCAATATTTATCTCGGATGACTTTTAATTTGCTCTAAGGAGATATATTTTTGAAACGTTATAGAAAACTGTACAGTTTACAAGAACAGAAATAATGATTTAGCAAATTAAGATTCCACAGAATATTGCAACAGCCTAATGCCAGCTAGCATGTACCGCGTTGCAATGTTCTCTGTCATGCATATAAAAACAAAATGTGGGACACTGTTCTTCCAGTGTTGCTATGTCATGTCGCCAATTCACGTGAGCAAAATAATAAAATTTGTATTTAATTTGCACGAAAACCAGCAGCTTTACTGAAAAAAGTCTAATGTAGGTTATATTCAATTGAAAAAGGAGCAAATATATTCAATCCTTGTTTTGCTTAATCACGTGCATTAGATTTGGAGTTAACAATTAATTCATACATTCAACGAGATATTTTAGATTTATGATATATATTATAAAGCTACATTGTTCTCTTAATAAATAATTATTAATACCCCCGATGATAAAACATATATTATGCATTTGCTTCCTACTAGCACACTGAGGAATCTTGTCAATGCAGGGATATAAAAAATGTTCAAATGACGATAAAATGAGAATGGAAATTGAGGGCTCTGATTATATTATAGCCTACCAGCAAACGTTAATACTACGGGCAGAAGAAACATTCTAAGTAAAGACTAGTTGAAGGAATGAACACATTCTTAATCTCATTTAAGGGCCGTTCGCTTTCCACCGCTGGGACCTGAGATAAAATCTTGGTGGATCCATGTAGAATTTGTGGTGGACAAAATATGGTCAGGGTATTTTTCCTTCGAGTACTCCCGTTTCCCCTTCCATTTATCATTCCACCTTTGCTCCATTCATCTTATATGACCATTTGGATACAATAAAGGCATTATTAATCTCCCTTAAAATAAACGACTTTTACTAATATATTTAAATCATAAGTATTTTTGTTTAACTAGTATGGTTTAGACTATGATATAGACTGTATTATAATGCATAGTGTGACACGTTTCGATAATCAACAGAAAAAATATATAGCTATTCTGAACATAAAATCGTCAACATATGAGATTATTTGGTATCAGAGACATTGAAATATACTGACACTTTGTTATGAATATTGTCACAGTTTCATCGAAGGCCAGCTGAAGATACTCGTATGAATGTTATAATTACAAAATTAGGCTCATTATGTAAAGAAAAGGATGATTTCTTTTGTTGATGGCTTGTTATTGAAGTCTTTTTCGGGATTAAATATATTTTCAGAATGCACAATCTCCAAAGTAAAAGCGTATGTGCTATCGTTTCTTTTAGCTAAACGCTAAAAAAATGGCGGCGATGGTGTAATTAAAGGCAGTTAAAGACTTACTCAAAACGGAGCATTACAAAATGCATATTTTTTCATGTCCAGTATATCAAATCTTAATGAAAAGTTATTATGTGGTTTCAGGTTTCCATGGTAATAAGTACATCTTAAATTTCTGGATGGATTACTGAACACTTGAGATAATTTGACAATAAATTATTTATACAAAATTATTGATTTTATCGAAGAGTGTAGAGATATATGTCGAATGTACGGTCTACATTCTGAGCCGTGGTTTGATTGCAGACCAAATCTAAAGACCTGCGGACAGAAACGCTCAATAATAATAATAATAATAATAATAATATTAATAATAATAATAATAATAATAGCGACAATGATAACAAATAAGAATAAAGGCGAGGAATAAAATATTTTCGAAGTGAAAATCTTCGACAATAATTAATTGAAGGATGAAAATATTTGATGATTCAGCTCCACTCATTCAGATAGTGAATTCACTGCTTTAATGAATATTTTGCTGATATAGCAAATGTAGAATAAGAACATTGATCAGAATACAATTTCGAAGCAAGTTAAATTTTAATTTTACCGTCCTATTCAACATAAGGTATTTACATAGGCTACTAATATTGACTGCCAAAGAGAAGTATTATAAAAATGACATATTGCCACTTGCCAGTATATGATATTAAGCTTTCAGTTGTTCGCAGACGTGGTTTCTGCTGTGGGTCTTTTTAAAGGAGTAGAAAATGGCTTGAGAGATAAAATGTTGGCCGAGTTCCTCTGAACAAAAGAAACCAGATACGCGTGCAGAAAATAACTGTTGACTTACCCTTATGTCTGCCAATCTGAAACAAAGAAATAAAATGTTTAGCATGGGAACTGTTTCCAAATTAAACACATATTTTTAATCAAAATTGTATTCACGTAGGTAATAAACTCGTATAACAAAAGTAAATACTAACCTAAGCGACTCAAAACACTATAGTCTATAATTACAGTCCGTTCACTGGTATTTGGACCCTCTGGTCTGGTGAAACCTTGTCATCACATAAATTGCTGTGACACGTGACCAAGCTCATGTGTGACGACAAGGCTCGAACAAACCAGAAGGATCAAAGACCAGTGAATGGACTATATCATGACGTTCTTTAAAAGGGGATTTCACACATTACTTTAGTTTGTAATATTTTCATAAATATTTAACAAAGAATATAATTTCGTTTACGAATGTCAGAAGTACATACAACAAATTCATAATTCACTAGCAATAGCAATAATCTTATGTAAAGCAGTTGGTTTTAAGTTTAACACAGAGGTCAACCAGAAGAGGTCAATAAAGAGAAACAACTAATATATGAACCTACAATTCCATACTACCTGGAAAAGTACCACCTGAAAGAAATAAAAATATACGGCATGTTAATAGGAGCTCGAGGCACAATTCCACGTCATGTAGTTAACATCTGGAAACAATTTCAACTAGACGTGCAGAAGCTGAAGGATTTAGTTCTTCTTGCTTTGAAGGGATCACTGCGTATTTATAGGCATCATTGTTATAATTTGACATAGTGTTTTATAATTCTATAGATTTCTGCTATATATGTTAATGCTTTATGTTTAACAATTCATTTATAGATAAGATTACGTTGTATATTATACTTTGTCACTAGGCAGCCTACAGTGGTAGGAAGTGTTGAAAATAAATAAATTATAGTAGAACATATGTTTTATACTAGAAAATAAAAAAGTGATCAAGATACCTCTTCTTGTCTTTATATTCCAATCAGGTCTACCGTAGAATCTCTATACAGTGACTTATGCATATGCATGTCGCAGTACGTTAAGATTTCTTCTGTAAATTAAGGTAATTACGCTTATATCTGTTATATAGCGTTATAATGTTTTACGGGAAATGTATTGCACAGTTCACCAACGCAGGCATTTAATTGTAGTCACCTCTTGTAAACACTATAAAGACTTAACCTCGACAGTATGAATGTAATACATGTTGTCCTACGTGAGTAATAACTTTCAAGAAACATTGCTTACCAGTATAGGCCTACATCGTTAGGAACTCTAAAACAATAATTGTAATACTGTATGTTTAAGCAAGATATGTTTTGTTCAGTGGAAAAACCAAATTGATATTATGTTATTCAATGTAAAATGCTGTTCAAATAATTCAATTTCAACACGTTTTATCATTATTACTTCCTCTGCCCGTACCATAGGTACTATAGGTAGAGGAAGTATTGTTTTCGACCCTAAAATTCAAGTTGAGTTTTTAGCATATATACACGTTTCAAGGCCACCTGAATCCAAAAATACTATTTTTGGGAAACATGTCTGTGTGTGTGTCTGTCTGTGTGGAAGTTTGTGAACAGGCTAGCTCCGAAACGGAGAATCGTATGGAAACAACATTTCATATTTGGGTCAGGTACCTTCTGAAGATGTGATTCGAAGATTGGCGACAAATTTCCCTCATTTTTAAGGGGACTTTACATGAAGAAATTTTTGTTTTTCGCGATTTTCTCGAAAACGGCTCTAACGATTTTCTTTAAATTTTGCGCATGGATTACTTGTACCAAGAGCTAAAACTTTTATTTGAAACATTTTTTTGAACAAATTCTCTGAAGGGTAGTTATAAGCAACCCACTGTGAATACGTGCTTTTTGCAATACGGCTTCCTGTAAATCGTACAAAAACAAAATTTTGTGTTTGGGTTAGGTACCTTCTGAGGCTGTGAAGATTCTCTTATATTTAAGGGGACTTTACATGAAAAATATTTTGTTTTTTTGCTATTTTCTCATAAACAGCTCAAACAATTTCCTTACATTTTGTACATGGATTGCTTATACCATTTCAAAAACATTTTCTGAAGGGTGGTTGTAACCTACCAACTTGCCTGGTGAACAACTCATTACGCGGATATTTAAGGCATTTTATTCTATGTAAGCACGTGAAGTGAGAAAAATGTACTGTTGGCCCTGCTTACAGTAAAGAAATATCTGAGGGCAATATTTGATAAATTTTGGAAATTATTCTTAACAGAGGAAAGTTCAATAAACGTTTGCAGTCACTTGTTCTTTTCCCCATAGCCTGCGTTTTTAGTCGCAACATTCAAAGAAGGGGCTATAAGATATTTATAGCATAATTAGCGTAAATGCTGCAAACTTTTATTTGGGCAGAGGAAGTTATGTGACTTTCACATCAGATTTTTTATTACATATTATTCATTAAATGATCATTAAGTTATAAATGCAACTCATGACTTGGAACTCCAGTAGATAAATTTCCTCGCTACTTCGAGATACTCATGAATTTAGCGGCGATTTCCAAGTCACGCATGGTATGATAACAAGCAAACAAAGATAAGAGTATGATTAGAAATTTGATTCTAACGGAACTTGTAGTAAAAATTCACGCTTTCAGATACGGCTCGTTTTTTTGAATCTTTGAGTGTATTATTAGTAGACCTGGGATTTAAGGCATATCCCTATTTTGCTCCTTCATGTTGATGTTTTATGATAAATCACTTACATTTATAAAGTTTTATAGTGCCCTAAAATGCCTATTTGGAGATTATTTTTACTATTTTAGGGCCTATTTTCTATTTTAAATCCTGTTTACTTGTTTTAAAAGCCTATTTTAGGTGCCTAAAACTATTTTTTAGAGCCTAAAATCCCAGGTCTAATTATTAGGTCTGTTAAGTATGTAGAAAATGGCACGGGGATTTTGACTGAATAGGCAGAACCTCGTTAAAACTACACTCAACCTCAGAAACAATGTAAGCTTTTAATTGGACACAACTTTGAAGCTCTGCGTGGTATGAACAGCAAACTGTGAGATAAATACCTCTCATCTGCAAACAAAAGAACAGAGGAATTCCACCTTACCAGTACTACATCAGTAATCTAACAAAAGCTATAAGCCCACTCCTTCATTTGAATGGAAAACCAAGAGAACTCCTGAAACTGTAACATACAAACACATTGTGATCGTTAACTTCACTTCAAACTGAAGCGAAAATGTGATTACAAACTTCCAACGAACTGTTGATATTGGTGACTTACACAATTAGGAAATTGAAGAATTCGAGGGGAATTCTATTTATCAAATCCTCTTCATTAACGTAAAAGTTTTTCCGAAAGCTTTGTTTTCCTGTTTATAACGGACCGAGGTATTAGTCATTTTAATTATCAAGTGAATTTATTATCGCGATTTACGAAAAATTGCACACCGCCTATAACTAAGGGACAGTGAAGAGAGATTATTTAGACCAGTGGTCGCCAAACTTACGAAGCTTCTGAGCTACCGTACCGTTTTAAAATCCTACTGTGAGCTACCAACCAAAAGAATTATCAACTTAAAATAAATCTTACATTTGTTTATTGCCTATTTATGAAATAAATTTTAACTAAACTCTATACAACAAAAAGAAATTGAAATGGAATTGTACATAAGAAAGAAATTGAAGTGTAGTTAGTAAAGTTAGGGAATATGAAATAGGGGATAGTGGGGCAATTTTTTGAATTTTTATTAAAATGAAGCAATTATTTCATTCAAATAACAAATGTACAGGCATAATTTTTTATTACACTTATTAACTCCAATGAGAAGGATGGAACTATTTTTTGCCATCAACAAGTTTTTTCATGTTGGGGGAGTAGGTAGAGCTGCCATTCGAATACAGTTGTCCAAGTGTTCATCAGTGAGTCTGTTTCTGTACTTATTTTTAATAAATTTCATACTGGAAAAAAGAAACCTCACACAGATATGTAGAGGTGAACATTGAATTCACTTTGAGAGCAACCTGGACCAAAATAGGATATTTTTCTTTAAGAACAAGAGGCCAAATATTTTTAGAGCTTGAAGAAAGCGATTTTACAGATAAATCATTTTGAAAATCAATCATTTCCAACTCCACTGCAGCACTGTCTTCTTCAAAATCAAAATTCTCCATGACACAAACAGAGAACTCTTGACGCGATCTACCGAAAATTTCCCTGCGAGCTACTAGTAGCTCGCGATCGACGGTTTGGCGATCGATGGTTTGGCGATCGACGGTTTGGCGATCACTGGTTTAGACCATTAGACTATGAAATTCAGTAGTTCAAAAATAAACATTATGATGCCAATGAACAGTGCACATTCATTGAAATGTGTGGTAATATTATGGATCCATCCGCATCAATAATTACAGACCAAATAATTTGACCAAACTGGACTCGAACTCATGTCAGCAACGTGTTTGGACTACGAAATGAATTTACTGACATTCTCTGGGTGCTGTGAATAATAAAATTCTAACTGGGAACGGGTCCCGTTAGAAACAAATAACTTGTATGAAAATGTTGAATCCATTTGTGATAAAGGAGACTTTAGCAATAGTCTGGACAGAACGATAAATGGAACATAGTTTTCATGTGAAACTGGACATAAACATACGCTTTCGAAATATTCTTTCTCACTGTCCTGATTTCTACGAGAAAGCAATCAAGTACTTATTGGCCTTTTCAACATATATGTGTAAGCAAATACTTCAATGATTTTTTCGTAAAAGACAAATGTTGAATACGGCTACTTGTGAAGCCTGACCTAAGGCTAATAGTCAGCAGACTTCAGCATGAGATACGTGAACTAGTTTCGATTATACAAGTTCCAGTATCTCATTCATAATGCTCTCTGTCACTCAATTCTATTCACAATTTGAAATTGCCATAATGTGTCAATCATTAAGAACGAACGAGGTAGGGGTACCGTCATCATTGTTCTTCACATCTCCAAAACGTTTGTAACCAAAATACAAAATTTTGTTTTTATACGGACATAGGCTACAACAAACACAGCCATGTTTGTGAAAATTGCAATTTTGGATTCAGGAAACCTTAAAACGTGTATTAATGCTGAAAACTCGAGATAGAATACCGTAATAATATAATACAGCATGCCAAATGCCGATGAACAAATACAAAAACAAATTAATAACGGAAATATTTATAACAATTAAAGGGAAATATTTGATACTTCTCAGAAGAGCGGATATTAGACCATGGGAGACTTCCAGTCATTCCGGGATATTTAGTCTCTGGGCTTCTTCACGTGCACCACAATTTCGCTTCCATTCCCTAAAAATGAACTGAGTGTTCAATCTTCTTGAGTAAAAATAAACAGATAGTAGATGTATTAAAACTGAATATTTTAAGGTATGGACTGTTTTCACCCGCTATATCTCTGGACAAGTAATTAGTATGAGAAACTGTTTTTGAAAGAAGGGTCCGATTTTAATTACCTGGTCTTAAAAATAACAATGTCATAGTAAATATCTGAAGTGGCGCCCATCAACCTGGATATGTACGGCGCATGAAATTTCACCACATTCTCTCATAATCCCTGTGACAGGCTTCTAGAACGGTACAAAGCGTCATTATCAGTTTCTATTACGAATTCATACACAGAAAACAATTGGCACTATGGCCCTGGGGTCGACTCAGCCTCTAACAGAAATGAGTACCAGGAGCAATCCTGGGGGTAAAGGCGGCCGGTGCGTAAGGCTGACAACCTTACCACCTTCATGTGCCGAATGTCCAAAAATCTGGGAGCCTCAACCTCCTGGAACCCTCTGGGCCTCCATGGCCTGTATAGGGATCACTTTACTTTTACTTTACACAGAAAACAATACAAATCTAGGGTGAGGTGCCGCGATCAAGCTAGTCATGGAACGAGTAATGGAACGAGACATCTCTTTCAATTTAATCGATTGGTGTAAGTACATTTAATTTGTTGCCTAATTGCTCGCTAACATAAAGAATGAATTATTTTACTAACCGATTCAATCTTTCAAAATCATCGCAAATTGTTTATTATGATTACGGAAAGGCATTTGATGATTTTGCATCTTTTTCACATGAAGGTTAAAAGATAGCTCATATATATGTGTATCACGAAATAATTGATTAAATAAGGGCAATTGGTTCTTGAATTTTTTGCTTTATTTTGCATTTTTCGTCATTTTTAAGATATATTGTTTTTGGCAATTTTTAGATAATTTTCGGCATTTTTAGGTTATTTTCAGCATTTTGGGTCATGTTTTAGTGGAGGTAGAGAGGAGCTTCTCCACGTACAAATCGTTACTTTCAGACAACAGACAATCGTTTTTATTTGAGAACCTCCGACAAGTGTCCATAGTTAATTTTAATTTAGGTTTATTGTAAATACCATATCAGTCTGTCTTGTAGCAATAAAGACTTATTTTTTATTTCTTTTTAAAATGGCACATATTTGCTAGTGGCAATTTGATGGGCATGCGAGTTCAGAAAGATTTTTTTTTCCCGCTAAGGGTGTACAATTAGTATAAATTTACTTACTTCTTTAGTAACAAAATAAGTATGTTTTATATTATGAATACATATATAACTCGTCATCCATTAAATCGCTTTTAACAATTCATTAAAAAAACTAATTGTAAGCAATAATGGTAAATTTATTGGTCATTTTTGTGTCATTTTTTCACTATTTTAGGTAATAAATTCATTTTATTATTTCGCATTTTTTCACAATTTTATGATCATTAAATGCCTTGCCCTAATTATGATAAATTAAATGTTTTTTTACAACTAGTTCAAAATTCATAGAGGCTATAATGGAAATATGTAGTGTAATTAATACGATATCTCAAATTACACTCGTCTGACTCATCTACCAACTGTATTATATATTCTTTTGATCCGAGATGTCTGGGACATCTTTATAATGTGCCAGCCATGCATGATAATCTTTAAACTTGTCAGATAGAGGTGGCAGTATTCAAGAAGAGTCAGTACGAATTATTAAACGTCAGGAATGACAAACACAAACAGAATATTTCAGTACATCAAATCTAATTGCATGGAGAGGAGGTTATGTGCGCGCTAGGAATATAATGAATGTCCAAATCCGAGAGATTAATAGCAGCATCAACTGGAAGAAGAAAGATCAATAGATATAATAATTATAATAAAATACGGCAATCGCTTTGTATTTTGTGCTTAGCAATAAGCGGCTTAATGCACCACTCAAAATCCATATTTTTTCAATTCCACATTTTTGCCCACTATGACATCTGATGTGAACTCTAATGTAATAAACCTTTGCAATGTGAGAATAAATCCCGATTCAAATAATGTTTTATTTTGCGATCATGATAACGTCAAAAGCTGAAGGATCCTGCTTCGATGCATAGGTAATAATTAAAAACACGGTATTCCCACTTGAGATCTTATTAAATTCATACATTCAGGATGAATCACCATCGCGTGCAGGAAGTATTTCACCGTTGCGAGTAAAATCAAACATATTACATAAAATAACTCAAAGTAAAGTCAACACAGCATAAGTAATTTCACTTATGCGATTTGGCTAACAAAGACCTTCTACACCAGTAGTGGGTGTTAAAAATAATTGATCCACAAAAACCTGTAAAAATATTGTCAATGGTAGGCCTATAGCTTACATATCGTGCTTTAAATGCAACGTCATAATATGCTCCGTTCAAATGGCACCCGACTATTCTTAATAAAGGCCGCCAGCGTGATATTGTGGTTAGCGTCGCTGACTACAGATCCGTCGGCATGGGTTCGACCCCCGGTATCTCCTCGGATTTTTCTGAGGAAGGGAGGTATCGTAGGGGTGCACTCAGCCTCGTGATTCAAATTGAGGAGCTACTTGATAGAGAAGTAGCGGCTCCGGTCATGAAAACCACCATTAACGGCCGTGGGTGTCGACATGCTCACCATATGTCCCCAATCCTGCCGTCTGCCTATAGGTAGATGACGCAGCGGTCGAGTGGTAGGCCTTGCCTTGGGAGGAAATATATCTGATTTTTAATATTTTAATTTTATATTCACAAGGCGGAGTGTCCGCATTTTAAACTCACAGGACTGTCAATATGGCTCTTTTTTATCAACGTTGAGTAATGGTAAGTAAATATCCAATTCGGCATTTGCCCTTACGACAGGGGAAACTAAGAAAAAACCAATGTAAAATTTTCCGGCCTCAGAACACGGGACCTCCCGAAAGTGAGACCAACAGGTCTAAAATTCAATTCGCTCGGTTTAAGTGGTTTAATTTTTAAAATTTGTAGCCATGAAGACATAGCCGGTGGCACTTAGTAAATGAATAAAAACAGAATAGGCCTAAAAGAATTTATATAATGCGGTCCTCATGCTTATTTTTGTGGCTTTCTTCCACAGTTTTCATTTATTAATAATTAATACATTATGCCCCAATGGCATTATTTAAATTATGTTTCATAGAAAACTCTTTTGGAAGTTTTGAACTTTACGCATTAGAATGTTAAGAAGACAGTATAAAATAGCAATAGTACATTTCGCACACGAGCAAAGGCAGCACTTTGCAATGGTTCCGTCTGCTCTCACCAAAGAAGTTTAGTTCCAAAGACATGTCATTGTTTCCGAAAAGCAGTGATAAACCTTACATTAATGCTCTCAAATACCTTGGCAGGCCTACGTTACAATGACTTGAAGTTTAATTGAATGTATTTTATATTTACTTCTTTGTTTGCTACTTTCGTTACAAGAGTCTTTGTGCACTAGATATTTTGTTCGTTTAATTTAAGTTGAACTGAATGTCATCTACATTTTCTAATCTTGTGTATTACATCTATATACTTTTTAAATTGTAATTTAGAAGTGATGGCCTGCCCTTCCTCATACTATATTTTGTTTGACCCTCTACCAATGGAAGGTTGGACCACACTGTGCTAGATAATTCGTTAGTATAACATTGATTTCGTAAATTTAAAACTTTTAATGTTTGGCAAAAAGCAATGGTAATTTGATTATGAACCTATATACTTATACTGTATCAGATGGAATTAACTTCCTATTATGGGTTCTTATCTGGCATTCGATCAATGCACATTCTATATTCGAACACGCAATGCCTTGCTTCATATTTCAGGTAAAAATCCTTCCACAACATAACATAACCTCATAACGTGTACTTGATCGGTTACGTAATCTCGGGAAGAAAAGATAACTAACTATGAGTAGACTACGGCCGATAGGACAACAATGAGCACAGTAAACTATCGGTACTACAGGAAATCACGCACATTTAAAACCAGTCTTTGCGCATATTAATACGAAAATAACAACCATGAATACTAGTTGGATGTATCTGGTAATGACGAAATCAATCGATAAAATAACAAAAATAATAAAACAATAAATTATATTGAGGGGAAGATACAGCTCAATGCACTGATATACAAACATATTCAAATTAATTTTTCTTAGGATACATCACTCATATAGAACTGCAAATTTTTCCGGCTGAAAACCCAGTCTTTTAAAAACATATTAAGATCTTTTTTTAAAATGTTTAACATGCAATTAAATGTACAATTAATTATTCAACTTGCCACGATAGAGTTTAACTCAAAATCATTTTTAACGTTTTTATTATCCGCTTTCCATTTTAAAGCTTAAAGAATGATATAGGAAAATCGCCACCCTCAAGTCTTAAATCAAATTTAATAGTCTATGGTAAAATAGATAATAAATCATTTGTGTTGAAATTCATGTAAAAAATTTAAAGATATTTTAACCCCTGAGTTATTGTTTGTAGGGGAAATAATTAAAAGAGCAACATGGTTCTGGTCATTTCAATTATTTTCATTTCCCTACTGAGCTGTATAATTTGATTTTGTTAATATACACTCCACCTATGCTCAGTATATATTAAAATTTTAAGACAACTAACCTATTTTAAAAAACATAATTTATCCCTTGACATTTACCTTGTTTAAAAGTAGTATAAGCTACTGGTCTATAAATAAATAAAATACTTATGTACATATAATACAATATTAAAACCTTATTAAAATTCTTAACTCATTTAAAAAATGTTTAAAGTCCTTACAATTTTCAAGTCTTGTATTAAAATGCAGATGTCTTCTTCTTACACATGCAAACATATTTTACATATTTTATGTTTTTTAAAATAGGTTAGATGTCTTAAAATTTTAATACATAGGCCTACTGAGCATAGGTGGAGTGTATATAAACAAAATCAAATGGTTCTGGTCAGTTTGTGAATTATATATGTGATATCTTACATAAAAAATTAAGCTCATTGTTTTTTAAATAATAGGGAAACTGTTCTAAAAATGTAGTTCGCGGGAAAAGAGCGTCAAACATAATATGGCCGATTTGGAGAAAATACAGAAAAACTAAATTTTCGACATGCTGAAGTGGCATTAAAGGAAGAGAAAGTCGTCGCCAATCGTCGTGTCACATCCCTAGAAGGTACCTAACTCAAATAAAAATTGATTTCTAATTTTTTTTTATTTTCTGCAAGACATTTATTTCGATGGTTACTTTTGAATAGCCTATACCACTTACTTGAGTGAAAATGGAGTAGCATGGAATCCTAGAACAGCTAAACAAGTGAACAATCGAGTAACATGAAACTAACTCTAGCGTGAATTTAAAAATGCTAGCAGCGAATTTATTTACACGGGTGGATGTCTAAACTTGAAAAGAGGTACGGTACTTCAGCAATGCACGGCTTGTTTAAAATCATTGCAGTAGATGCACTGCTCGTGGCTATTTAAAAAAATGGAAAATTATTAAACTTGGCATGACTGAACGATTCCAAAGTTCCTAAAATTTCAAAACATTCACAATAACTAGGGGGTGGATTTCTATGACCTAAAAATAGGATATATGCATGCATTTATGATCTAAAAACATTAAAATATTACCAATAAAATTAAAAATATGACTTTACCACTTACACATTGTGTATATTTGTTAAGTTTCATTACAATACATTATATTAAAATATAGTGTTAATTATTTAATTATCTGTAAATCCTCAAAAGTATCATTATAATGAAAATTTACAAAATATATGAAACTTCAAAATGTCTTTAATATGCACACAAATATGCCAAAAATATGACCTAAATATGCATATTCATACTAAATATGCTACAATAGTTGAAAATTTCCTAAATATGCAGTTATATGCACAATAAAAGACGTTCCATTTTCACCAGGATGCTTGGAATCGGGTTTAAATTAGCCGGAAACCTGAAATAACGCAAAGGGGAAAAATATGACATGTCATAGAAATCCGCCTCCTAACAATAACTAATAGCCTAATGCGAGTCTTGAGGCTTTATGGTATGGATTCAGTATGAATTGATTATAAATAATGAAAACCATAGTCTAAGTTGACTTTGAATGTCGGTATTATAGTGTACATTAATTGCGATATCCGAACGTCATTAATAAACCACCCCTTTACTTAACTCGAATGCTATTTCTTATGCTTCTTAGGGGATCAAAAACGCGTATTTATGTTAAAAACTCAACTTCCAATTTCGGGATCGAGCACAATAACTATTATAGAGAAACGGTACCTCTACCTTTTAATAGTATCTATAGTACGGGCAGAGGAACTAAAACCGGTTGCACAGTCTGTATAATATTACTGTAGGAAGTTTGAACAAACTTTGCATTGTACCACATCACACCACATTATATTCCATTGTTTTAAGTAATACGTAGTTATGTTTTAGTGCCGGTATTATTAATCTTTGCGTTGGAATATAATTGTTTACAATTTTATTCACGTAACTAATCAGCAGTGCAAACCCAAAAGCATAATAAGCATAAAGAAGCATAACAGAGCTTTAGACCTGTGGTTACTATTCATAACATGATTTTGGGAGTCTAAGGGTGTGAATAAAAAAGTTTTAAAAGCACAATAAAATATGTTTTCTAAAAATAAAACATGAAAGCATAATATGTAATACAAGGCATAATTATTGGAAAATTAATTACAGTATTAAAAATCTAACAATAGATTTAATGCAAAAATGAAAAATATTTCCAGCAACAGTGAACATCTTGAATGTAAAGTTTAACGGCTTTACGGGCACAATCTTAATCAGAGCACTTCACATCTATTGAACTCCAGCATGCCAAAAATTGCTATCAATGCAAATCGAATGGTTCCTGAGTTTCCCATCGATTATTTTGTGGTGGAAAAGGAAAAACTTTTCTGTACCTCATGTACTGAGTGCATTCACTTTGACTATTTCACTCATATGCCGCGTGTTTGATATTGACCAATAACGTTTAGCAATTCCTCGGATATAGACCAATCACGGCCGTTTATCTTAAAATATTCTTGTAAGAATCGCGAGGATGGCATTTTACCGGGTAAAACCGTTTGTTCGTTAATTGACACGAAAGCATCAATGTGCCGTGATTAATACGTCACACGCTGCCATTAAGCAACACGAAAACAGATTATTTTATACGACATAACTTGTTTGGAAATTGAAATAATATAAATGTACATTGATTAAGAACACGATTTCGATTCGGTGCAAGTCAGTTTTTATTCTGTTCTGCGTTAGCTTACCTGAATGAAGTTAGCTATATCTTATATGAGAATACTATAGGAGAAAAATTCCTCCGACACTGGGACTTGAACCCAGGACCTTTGGCTATTCGCGCCAATGCTCTACCAACTGAGCTAAGCCGGAGTTCAATTCTCAGCGCCCGACGGAACCTCTCTCCTATGACTGACTGCCCTAATGGTCTACCTCAACAGACAGACAAGCTATGTCATATACAGTACTGTGAGGCACACTAATTAGTGATTTTTGTGACCGGGCTCCCACTGTTATTGTAGGCCTACAGTTAACATAGATATATAAGTATTCATGAACCACAGAATTATTGTCTCATGTAATGTCCAACAGAGACAATAATTCTGTCGTTCATGAATGCTTATATATCTTATATGCACCATTGGTAGCACTGATCACAACATGGGAACTAGAATCGATTCATGGATGGTTGATTCATAGTATGCCGTGATCTCGCAGCTGTTAATTTTGTTTTTGTAGAACAAAGCACGTAAGGAATTATTATTTGTATAATCTGTTGGATTTTTATTCGTGGAATAGTCTTGCATCAGACAAGTCGCGAATATATCGATAAACTCGTCAACTCTCGTGGGATTACCTATGAAAAGAACTCCATTCTGCAAAAATCTAGGTGTGGAAAGCCTTAAATATAGATATCGTAAACAGTGTGATGGGCACGGTGCAACTTCAAGGAGTCCCGGCACAAACAGTTGAATTAAGTGTACCACAACAAGGTTCCGATACAAGTTCTTGTCTTCGTTCTCTTTGCGCATGTGCTGTAGTCATGTTTCTTGTGACAGCTGACTGACGACTGTCAACTGTTTGTGATTATGATCAAACCCATGATACATATTGCTTCCTTCACGCTGTTTTGTTTTACGAAATCGCGGATATTCTGCTAAGAAGTGCTCTAAACAGAGCATATTACGATCTAGAAATGTTGTCCCTCACATTCGTAATACCTTTGTAGATAATTCAAATTTAGGCCTGTACCGGTAGGCACATTTTCTCCTTCCTTGAATAGGTTCTCTGTCTAATACCAAATAATAAAGAGAATATCCACATGCGTTTATTGCGAAAATTGATGAAATAAGATAGATATAGAACAACATCAGAATTGAATTAGACCTAGGCAAGATTCATGGCAGATAATGTGTCCGTGAGGTCTTAACCCTGCTGCTCTGTTCACTTTCACTTTACGAATGTACTGTTCGGGTCAATATGACCCGACATACGAAAATGCTGTAGAAAACTTCTACACACATGCAACTTTTGTACAGTTGTTAGCTATCGACATCGTTGTTTCATTCCAGTACTTTGTAGGTAAGAATATTGATGATGATGATGATGATGATGATAGTAATAATAGTCATAATAATCATAGACAAAATTTTATTAAATGACATATCTTACTTAAATTCACATAAATTAGAAACAACAAATAGTTTTTCATACAGTATAGTATTAGAAAGCACTATGGGTTCTTGTCTTACTTTTGTTATAAATAATGAAAGGTTGGACATAAAGTATTCACATCGATTTGAAATTTAAAAAAAATTAATTATTTTTGAAAGCATTATAGCCTAGTCATTTTTTCTGTTCTTCTTACTGGTTGCAATTTGGACACAAATAGGTGGCATGTGTTTTGCAGATATGTTTATTACATTTTACATATGACATCCTCGTTTTGTTGTCATTGGTTGATGGGCAGAACTTACAGCGCGCACGTTTCAAAGGTTTTTATTGCTGTTGGTGATTCTGACACGCTAGCCACGTCTTTAGGGGTTTGGATGTCCTGACCATTCTCACAGAATCCTCTGTTCTTGGGAAATGCTTTCTTGATTCAATGTGTTCTCTTACAAGTGACACTCTAAATTCCTCCAAGAATATTCTTCTTCTTGTCAATTTGTTTCCATTCCAGTTAGGATCAATCGAAGACCACAGAAAACTATCACTGGCCACCTATTGGTTTTTCGTTTGCATGTATATGTATCAACTGTTTGGAGCATAGCACTCTATGGCAGTGAGACGTGGACTTTAGGAAAAAGTGAAAGGCATAAAATAGAAGCTTTTGAGATGTGGTGCTATAGACGAATGTTGAAAATCAGGTGGACTGACAGAATATCTAACGAAGAGGTCTTAGAAAGAATAGAGGAGCAAAGAAGTCTATGGACGACCCTCATTAGAAGAAGGGCCAGACTAGTGGGGCACATTATGAGGCATCCAGGCTTGGTCAACACTATATTAGAAGGAACAATAGAGGGGAAAAATTGTAAGGGAAGACCACGATTAGAATATGCAAAACAGATTATTGGCGATTTTGGATGTAAAAAATATGTAGACATGAAGAGACTGGCTCAAGATAGGAAGAACTGGAGAATTTCATCAAACCAGTTGTAAAACTGATGACTACAGAGAGAGTATATGTATCTGTTAGCTGATCAAGCGTGTCTACAGCCCCTTTAGTTGAATTATAGTCCAGAATCATTTTTGGCTTCTTATCAACCTTGGCACTGATTTCCTCCTCATGGTGTAGAGTGCTCATAAGGACAACATTTTTATTTCTCTTAGGAACATAATTGACAACAGTAGTGTCATTTGTGAAGAAAAATGTAGAGCTGTGTACCTCCTTGTTTCCCATATTTTGTGGAAGCTCTGGCTTATTCTTTCGAATAGTTCCCAACATTGTCAATTTACTTTTCAGAAGCAGCTGTCCCAAATTGTATGATGTAAAAAAATTATCGCATGTAACATTCTGACCTCATAACTCATAAGTGAGTTCAGCTACTACTCTCATTCCCTGATTTTTCTCTGGTGCTGCTCCGCTCTCCTTTCCTGTATAAATTTGGGCTTTCAATACATATGAAGTTTTGCTGTCACACAGGGTCCATATTTTGATCCCGTATTTTGCTGGTTTACTTGGGATATACTGCTTGAATGGACAGCGGCCTCTAAATGCTACTAACTGCTCGTCGACAGTCACATTTTGTCCTGGATTATACAGTTTAGGAAGGACTTCTACCCACTTCTCCCAAATATTACGAATTGCGACAAGTTTATCAGTACGTCGTCTTTCCTCTCTTGTAGATTTTTTGTCAAATCTCAAGACACGTGATATCTTACAGAATGTTTCAAGGGACATGGTTGCTCGAAATATGTTTCGCCCAGTATCCTTATCCCATAAACTTTTGTAGTGCAGTAAAAAGTATTGCTTCAGATGAAGTTTTTACATCCGTTATTCTGCTGATTGCATACCTGGTAACTCCTGGGGTATTCTTGATGACATTCGAAGCTGATAGGCGGCCATGTTGTGCTGGTGGATGTAACTGCCATTCTGTATTCCCATTTTTAGAATGAACACTCTGCACACTGTTTTGTGCAGGCTGTAGATTGTTGTTACTGTCATCAGAATACTCGCTTTCAGATGCAATACTGACATGATCCTCGAACTCAGAAAGTGATTCATTGGTTGAGGCATTTACCAATTCTTCCAATTCAGCATCAGTCAATGGTCTAAACACCATAGTGTCACAATTCCAACTGAGCAGAAACGGTAAAGCATTCAAATAGCTAAGAACTGCTAATTACATTTTCCTGGAGAAAGCTCGAAAATATTCCATTGTTGTAAACACCCATCGGCTTATTTGATTGTTGTAAATTGGAATGATAAACATAACTACTCGTATAAAATATAAAAAAGTTAAATATTTCCATGAAAGGTAAAAAAATCCGACATTACAGTAACCAAACTTGAGCTGGGTCATAATGACCCGAACGTTACACGAGTAACAATTGCAGTTAATGACCAAACTACTTAAAATATTTTAAAACTTTTTTAAACACATGCTACTCTTGCATTTTCAGACAAAGTCACCAAGTTTCATAAACATATATTGGTATTTAAAAAATAAAAAATGAAATGTATATCCATTTCGGGTCATATAGACCCGAACAGAACAGCAGGGTTAATGCAAATTTGCTACGAAGTTGTCACAAGTATGTGGTACTGTTCTACCGGGTCAGCAGTTCTAGCAACTCTTATAGACAGTTTAAACACAATAATATAAAAATTTTATATCGATTATACTGTTATTTTGCGAGGCTAAAAAAAACCTTTCTATACCGACTACAGTGAATCCATCTTATCCGATGTCTCTGCGTGACCTGCCGGGCAGCTTGACTCCAAGGCTTCGGGCTCATAAAACAATACGTGCCGCTAAAGAAAGTAAAACAAGTTTGAATTTAGGAAAAATTATACGACTGTTTTAAACTGAAATATCAATGTTTAATAAACCATTATTACCGTAAAATTCAGAATTAAAAATACCTCCTGCCCAGATGAATGTAAATCCCCATTTTTTAATCGGTCGACTAACGTAAGAGCATAACCCTAGAGCCCGTGTTCGACGGTAAGTGTGGTTCTTCCTGACAACTGACCCAAACCGGTAAAACTTTCTTATGTACACATTACTAGCGCCCTAAGAAAAATGGGTTATTTTGATAGTCTAATTTATAATTTTAACATTTATAAGAAGACCATATAAAAGAATATACGATAAGCTTACAGAAAAACAGGTCACAGGTTTGCATCCTCCACTCAGCCTCAGACGGGGATTTGGCTTCGGTGTCACAGTGTCCCAGTAAAGGAGATAAACGCGGATCTAAGATTTGCAGTAGGCCATGTCATCAGTCTTCATTGTCAAACACAGCATGACGAAGAAGAAAGTAGAAGCAAACTGCTATAAGTTCACATTTGTATGAGCTACACATGAGACGATATTTATCACTTCATTTGAACAAATTAAATTATGTTCTGCACCTTTTTTTTTAATGCTATGTTTTAAACATTAAAAGGTATGTTGTGCGTTGTCTTAATCCTTGCTGGAAAGCTGTCTTTATATAAAATTATTTAATCAAATTGTATGGAAATATATAAAGAACTTTTGTTTCAAAATCCCCACCCATTTAGGATTGTTTTTTAACTTTAGACGTTGACATCTTTAAAATCTTTCTTAACTGTTGCAGACACAAATACTCCATACAAATCCCAGACACATTTCCGTGATTCTTGTATCTGGATACTTATCCCATGTACATGTTCCTTGCACAAATATCCCATGTGAGGAATTTGTTCTGATGCACAAGTATGGCTTTAGATGCAGAACTTTTGCTCCTTTCTGCTTTAAACGTATTGACGATTCACCCAGAACAAGTTTGAAACTGATAAACACTCAATTTCAGAAGAAATGTTAATATAATACTGTGCTAATGCTGACTAAATCTTCATAGCTGTAGGGTCATGGTCTTACGTTAGTTGGCCGTTAAAAAGCGTGGATTTATATTTATCTGAGCAGTCACTATTTTTTATTCTGAGTTTTATGGTAAGAATTGGTATATTTCGGTTTTAAAGCTGTGTTCGGTCGTATAATATTTTGTAAATTCAAGTCTATATTATGAAATTTTCTCAGTCTTGAAGCACTAGTAGCTATTAGATATTGATAAGATAGGATGCTTACAAAGAATCAACTAAAAAAATTTATAGTAACCTGTTTTATTTATTATCACTTTTTTATATATAATGAATGTTAAAAAGATTTTTAATTATCTTAATGCCTTCTTATGTAACAGAGAAGGTGTTATGTACATAATATATAAATAAGTTATATTCAGATATATGTAGGCTAATTGTAGAAGAGTCACACCATCAACATCCCCTACGGATGTACATAAGGGCACAATAGGCGTACACACTTCACATATGGTTATCAAAATTTGGTTTGACCGAAGGTTTAGGCTTAATTGCTTGGCACTCCGGGGGTAAGGATGAGCACACCAGAAAAAAAATGTCCTAAGGAAGTCCCAAGCGTCCCGAACTTCATTAAAGTTTTACGTTTACTTGAGAAAAAATTATCAATTCTTATCATTAAACTTAATTAGATATCAAAATAGTTTTCTAAAGTTGTGTTTTAAGTTTACCACTCTGTGCTGTGTTGGACAACGGAAGAAATAAATAGGGATGGGTCGATACCATATTTTCTCGATACTCGATACCGATACATGATTGTTTCCTCGATACTCGA
Organism: Ectobius pallidus; assembly: GCA_964059195.1. Taxonomy (NCBI): domain Eukaryota; kingdom Metazoa; phylum Arthropoda; class Insecta; order Blattodea; family Ectobiidae; genus Ectobius; species Ectobius pallidus. The sequence continues at coordinate 115,309,991 of CAXKWD010000007.1, read as the reverse complement.
TACCGTCAACATTTCCAGTTTCAATAAATAGGTACATTAAAAATTAAAAGTTGAGAGATCTATGTAATACCAACTAAATTAATTAAGTGTGCATATTTAATGAGACAAAATTTGATATCATCAGTAGCCTATAATTATTTTTAGACTCTACATTAAGACTAAAATTAGTTTTTGAAACAGTCCACTTAAAAGTTTTTGTTGGGGTTTGAACAGTCAGCTTGCTTGTTGGTTGTTATTGAAACGTTTGACAGGAAACTTAACCATTAAGAATCTCTTCTGTTTGGATTTTAAAAGTCGGAAAGTCTTTATTTATGACTAGACAAAAGTCACAGAGTGGTTTTCTCCATTTCAAGGAGAAATATGACTATATACTATATTTAGTAGACTGCTAAAGGCAGAAAGAGATACCGCATTTCCTTAAATTGCAGAATTACCAAAGTATCGAAAAAACACCGAGCTAGTTTTATGAAGTATCGCTCGATGCCGATACCGTGCAAGTATCGAGGACCCATCCCTAGAAATAATAATAATAACTAATTGTGTCCTTGAAGAAGTCAACCAAACTAAAAACAGATTATATAGTAGAAGCGATAGAATGGCCAGGAGGCTATCTCCGAATCGAGATATTTGTGTCTTCCTTTGTCATTTTACTACAACCTCATAGACAGCTACTAGATAAAGAGCATGTAGGCCTACCCAGGTTTCTATGCACATTCTTATCATGGTTCAAGAGGTATGTAAAAATCGTGGCATTTTTCTCATGACTCATTTATTGTAACCTATTGAGAGATGTATTAAAACTTGCCATAACTCTTCCATTAGGAACATGGTTTTAGAAGCCTGGAAAATACATCATGCCCTTTCTAATGTGAGGTCAGGCATACTTATGTTTCAAAAACGTTTCGCGCCCTCTGATGCCTACAGTGATCTTTCGACGTGGCTAATATAAAGAAAAGCCACCACTGATAATATTATCGTTTATTGCGTCATATCGTGTGCCTCTAACAGAATGTAAGCGGCCATCTTTGTTGCCCTGCAGGGTACGATGTGAGCACCACCGTTAGAATGTTCACTATTCAGCACATTTCAGATATTGGATTGAATTAATACAAGCTGTTTATTTGCATCAATTATTGGTTTTTAAAACCCTTTTGAACCTTTGCCGGTTTAAACTATTCAACAGTATTCTACCAACAACAAAAAATGAACAAGGATGGTTAACATAAATTATGTACTGATGCGTTTGCAAAACTTCAGTGGCTAAGAGAACAATACTGCAAATTTAAATTATTCATCCGCCCAATGACATACCAGTCTACAAAAATGAATTCCTATTTTCACAGGATCAATAGTATCTAAAAGTACTTTTCTTGCTCAGTTCTCATAATGATATTCAAATAGTTTTACTTCCTCTGCCCGTACCATAGGTACTATTATATATATATAGGTAGAGGAAGTACTGTGTTCGATCCCCAAATTCGAAGTTGAAATTTAACATTCGTAAATACCTGTTGTGAAATCCCCTGAACGCAAAAATACTATTTTCAGGCAGATGCCTATATGTGTGTGGATATGTGTCTGTGAACAGCCTAGCTCAAGAACAGAAAATCATATAGAAACAAAATTTTGTACTTGGGTTAGATACCTTCTGGGGATGTGACAGGAAGATTTGCGACGACTTCCTCTTATTTTTAAGGGGACTTTACATGAAGTGTTTTTTTCGCGATTTTATCTAAAACAACTTTTTTATTTATTTTATTTATTTAAATATTTATACAAAACAAGACCACCCGAATGAGCAAGCGCTCGTGCTCGGGCACAGTTCAGCCATTTACATTCCAAAATACAAATTACAAATACACAAAGAAAATATAATTAAATCAATACCTAAAAAATAATAATAAAAAAGAAACAGAAAAGTAAAAAATAAGAGCAAAAATTGAAACCCTGAGTTATTACAAATAAAAACGTTCCTTAATTGTCTACTAAGTACAGAGTGAAGTAACTTTTGAACTATGAAATAAGATTTTTGATAAACTTATTGAATTTTTTGTTGTTCATATGTACTATTTCTGGATGTGACCTAATTATAGCGATTAATCTAGCGATTTTTTATTTTGTACATGAGTTGCTTACACTAAGAGCTAAACGTTTTATTTGAATTTTTTCGAAAAACGTTCTCTAAAGAGTAGTTATAACCCACGGCCTGTTTACAGAAACTCAGTCTTGAATGGTGAAAAATAAAGCTTTGGATGAGGTTCAAAAACTGAATGCGCGCTCTTTGCAATATGGCCTCTTATTCTTTATCAGAATATGAAGCTATAAAGTTGTATTGGACATGCTTAGAGTAAAGTGATTTATATGAGTGCATTAATCAGATTTTGGACGTCATATTTATTCTTCGGGGATGCAACACGATGTGGTAACGACATGCTCTCCATTTCTACAACCAATTGACATGAAGAGAATGTAATATATAGACCTGGGATTTTAGGCTCTAAAAAATTAGTTTTAGGCACCTAAAATAGGCTTTTAAAACAAGTAAGTAGGCTTTTAAAAGAGAAAATAGGCACTTAAAATATGCTTTAAAAATGTGTAAATAGACAGAAAATAGACTTTAAAATACTACAATATACGCTTAAACTGTAACGTGATCTTTTTTTACTGTAAAAAACGTGGTATACCTATTCTTAACAGAAATAATTGCAAAATTAAGACAGAATTAAAAATACAAAAACAGTTTTGGATTATATGAAAAATTGACACAGTAGGCCTATGTCCCTTGTTACTTTATACCTGCCAGTTGTTGTTTTGAGGTAATCCTCCCCAGTCATTAGGAGTTGTAAGAATAATTTCTTAGCCTAAACCCTAATTTCTTAGCCTTGAGGGTTTAGGCTAAGAAATTATTCCTACAACTCCTAATTTCTATTGCCCTCTTATTCAAGATGAAGTTCATTAATACTCCCCAGTCAGTCAGCATGCCTTTGGCGACATATGTTAGGAAAAATCAAGTTACTGTGAAAAACCCACCCTCTAGTGTTCTGATCTTCATTCAGAGATGTCCATTAAATTATTGTAAAAGTTACAGAAGTTGAATTTTATTTTAAATGTACAAAATAGGATTTTAGGCACTAACATAGTATAAATAGGCTCCAAAGGTTCAAAGGTCCAAATAGGCATTTTAGGGCACTATAAAACTCTCTAAATCTAAGTGATTTATCGTGAAATGTCAACATATTTACAAATTTTCATGTTATTTCATAAGGAACAAAATAGGCATTTGCCTTAAAAGCCCAGGTCTAGTCATATAATAGGCCTATAGTAAGAGGTTAACTTTTATTTGGGCAGAGAAAGTTATGTGAGTTTCACATAAGATTTTTACCCACGAGGCAGGATTTTTGTGTTTTACCTACTTCAAAAGGTTTTATGTAATCAGTGCCGAAGGATGAAAATAAAGGATCGAAGGAAATATACGCGTAGTAATAAAGTGATCGTTCAGTGTTAACACATTTGTGAAACAACTTGCTATGTTTGACCCAATTTTTCACGCTGTATCAGTCAATTTATTCTCCTTTTTTTCCATGGATCGTTTTCTAACATTCCTGATTACAGACGTAGTTATTGAACCATTTAGTCTGGGCAGAAAGGAAAAATAGAAAAGGGAAAAAATCTGCGATTCGCTCTGATCCAGTTCCCTAATCCCATTCCTCTTCAAATATATAACTGACAACCTCTCAACTACCATATTCAAAAATTACGGTTATTGATACATCACCCAGCAGTGATGCAGTGTACTTGAAAGAAAGATATGAACTTTTTTTTTGTGTGTTTACCAATCGCGCTTCGATGATGTATCGAGTTATACAGACGATCCTATTACTAACGCTTAATTGGTCCAGTGATGCAACTGAAAGAAAAATTCGTTATAGAAATTGCATTAATTTCCCGTCTTTTTGCATTAATCGATATTAAAGTTAATGTATCCCGATCTTTCTCTAAATGCAACTCAATGTCGACAGCGAAATCAATACTTTTTTTGCATTGCCCTGACTAACGACATTAGCCTTCAGTAGGCCCCGGCAGGGATGGATTTTAATCTGACTCCGAGGTTTACATTTAGGAGAGGAGGTAGATTTCAGGTCAGTGATGAGGTTGGGAGGTGTGGTAGAGGTTAAAGATCACTTACAGACTATATTATTGTAAATGACAAATTTAAAAAAAAAAACTAATTCTACATGTGAGGGTACACAGAGAAAGTGATATCTGCTCAGATCATTGTTTAGTTGTTGGAACAATGTAGTTATTTACAAAATGGAAGAAAGAATTTCACTAGTTATAGATAAATAAAACGTAAAGGGAAACGAGACGTCGGACGTTCTAGGAAAAGATGGAAATAAATATGAAGACGGAACAAACTCTAGTCACAAATCTATTTTGTGGAACAAATATAGCCTACCTAGATTCAATCCAAAACTTTCTCGGTAATGCGTATGACATTATATAATATCGTCAAATGAGTATTGGAGTTCACCATGTTGCTCAAGGTAAGTCTGAGAAATCGAAGGAAGAGCTATGAATACTGTGGAGAATCACATTTTTAACGTGACAAAGATCGCTTAATGTTACGGTATTTGGAGGCGGAAAATTGGTTTTGCGTTAAGTGCATATGACATATACCTAATCAAAGAGTTAGAAATAAATACATCATCCCACTTTTCACAAAAAAGAAAAGTTATACATTCAGATGACGTTTTCAGATGATGTTAAGTCTGGCGGTCCCCTTGGTGTCTTTCGACAAGAATAGTCTAATGCCGGCACCGGGTTTCCTCTCCACTCTTGCTCTCTTTACCACCATCGCTCAATTAATTTTCAATTAGGTGCCCTTCAAATCGGACCAAGGGAATTTGAGAGCTTAGATCGATCACATCTTTATGAACGCATTCACTCACAGTTAATAGATATTTGGCAGCAAAAATGGGTAGTTGCCCAAAATGGTAGAATCACTCGTGACTTTTTCCCAAATATCAGAAATAGACTTAAACTGCCATGGATTAAATTGGACCACTTCGTCACACAGGTATTAACTGGCCACGGCAACTTTGCCGCTAACTTAATCCGTTTCAATCTCACAGACGACGATCTATCCGCTTGTGAGGACAGCGAACCAGACACCATACTTGTCCTCGATATCGAGAAGCTCGACTACTCCTCCACGAAGCCGCTAGGGCAGAAGAGGAAGCCTGGGCACCGGACCTCACGTTCTGGACGCGTAAAAACACCTTCCCAGCAGTTAAAACCTTTGCAAAAACAGCACTTCTCGAAAAGTCTATAGTAAATTAACACACCAAAGTAGACGGTCATTTGGCCACTGCTCCAGTCCGAACGAGGTTTTTGAGGGGTTTCCCTCGTTCTTAGGCGAATGCCGGACTGGTCAATAATCCCCTCAAACAGATACACCCACTACAAATCTCTAGAATACATAACTACATATCACTAAAAAAAAAAAAAAACACACTCGGGGAGATATTGCACATAAGACCTATCCGCACTTAGGTCTATCCTGCGCCAAAGTACAAAGACACAAGTACTCAGCCCAAACACGTCACACCATCAACATCCCCTACAGATGTACATAAGGGCACAATAGGTATACACACATCACATATGGTTACCAAAATTTGGTCTGACCGGAGGTTTAGGCTTAATTGCTTGGCACTCCGGGGGTAAGGGTGGGCACACAAAAAAACAAAAAACAAAAAACAAAAAACCTTACAATATACTAAACACACACACTCACTTCCTACGTGTCTTACATATCGCCTGCTCAAGTGGTGTGTAACTCGAAATTGGGCCATCTTCTATCCGCCTCAGTGCATAACTCCAAATCCATCAAGGCAATGGGGTTGGCATTATATACACACTCACACACATTTTAGTATACAATAAGCAAGACTTAGAGAGATTATTCTGGTATATTTATTGTTTTCGTTCTGAACCAAATTCAACGAAAGTTTTGCAACGTAATTAACGTACTGTGCCCATACAACGTATGACAACCAGCGAAGATACTGTACAAGTTAGTAAACTGTCCAAAATAAGTTACAAGACTATTGGATTTTACACAATACTTATTAGTTCTGGAAACCCATTATTATCTCCAGTTTATATTACCGTTTTATTAAAATCTTTAAAATTCTGTATTAAGAGTACCTCCACTGATATTCAAGGCTTGATTTTACATTCAAAGTCTATTAATGTTGTAGAACTGTGAATCATCTCTCACTTATGTAATTTCTTGATAATGTGCACTTAATTGTAATTATTAGAGAAAGAGGGAATGTTTGGTTAGCCTAATATGTAAATCTGGCTTCTCATTTTTGTATACAAATGCAAAGCTACAAGATCCTTCTACTGGTAACTTGGACGAAGAACTACTAATTAAAGATCACACAGATCGAACATTCTAACAACAGATTTTGTTGTACTTTCTTTCCCTTCCTTTCGAACGTGAACGCAGTTGAGGTTTCTTCGTTCTCATCGTATCCTCACTATTTTTCCATAACCACAAAATGAACCAGCACCAGTGCTGGAAAGTAATTTTGAAGTGGGACCATGGTTCATAAACTCCGCTCGATATGATTTCAATTGAACTGTTCTGATAGTCTACTTAATAATATGCAGACGACACAGTTATAAAATTGCGGTTCTATAAAGTAGTCATCGTAAAGTTAAAATCTGTTTCCAATTCATAACAAAAACTTCCATTACATGGGAATTTAAGTTTAAGGGTCGTAAATGTCTATACTGCCTGCTCATATAATTCCTGTTCAAATTAAATAGCTCTTCCTTATGATATTCCCATATGATGGCTTTATTATAGTCGTAAAATAATCTTCATCTTTCTCAACATCATTGCCGTTTCGTTTCTAGATTTCATCATGACACCATGATAAAAAAAAAGAAGCATGATAGATTAAGCATCATGCTTTATGAATAATGTGAGGATTTTTATCCACTGTCGTTATAGAAAACAAGCATACCACTGAAATTTTCATAATCGATTTCAAATTTAGAAGCCACTGATGATTTAACTTTGTGAATCTTTATATGAATGTAAAAAATTCAACTCTGAAAGGATTAGCTAAATTATCCATACTCTACACAAGGACACAATTATTTTATAGCCTACTATCAAATAATATTTCCCATCGCAATTTCCAATAATTTTTTTGTAGTGGATTTCCAACTTCGGTACTTTACTCCTGGAAGTACACGCGCCAATTTTAGGGCGGTAAAATGAGATTTTGAAATATATTGGATTAACAGTAAACGATAAACATCGAAACAGTATAGAGAAATTTGGACGAGGCAATTACCGAACCAGCTTCTTCACCGGTGATGACAAACTGCGATTTCTCACCGTTAAATCTAACTTTTCTTCGATAATGTTTTTCCTCCATTTCCCGTTCATGCTATGATGGTGGTAAGTCGAATTTCCAGTACCCAATGCCGGCAACCTAACTTACCGCACTACTAACCGCATAGGTGCGTCATTATATAAAACCCAAGAACAGTGTTCAAGAACTAAGTAGACAAGTTACGTCTGCTAAATTTATAGTAACAAACGAATATAAGCACACGCGCAATGGGCATTATCAACTTGTGAGAACCATCTTTCGAAAGTAATCGATCGCTACCAAGCACCTCCTACGTGATCATGCATAACATCATGAAGGTAGTGCACCAAGACAAAATAGTAATGTACCGTACCTAGTTATTAAGGTTGCCACACCTGGAGTACAACTTCTCGAACAGACGTTGTATTCAATAATTATTTCGCTTAAGTGTTCATGTTTTCCATATCCACAGCACGGGCAAGTACTATTACATGACCGCTGTGAACAAATAAAAGAAACAAACAGAGTTGGCATGTGCCTTTACCATAGATAAAGGATGGATGCGGACAAGGTCAGAGCCCTCGCATTCCGTTACTCATAATTTCTTTCCTCACTCGCTTTCTATTCATATACAAACAAGTTGACGAGGGAGGTGGGGAAATTTCCCTCTCCCGTCAAAGAATTTCTTCCCTGTTGGTAGCCCAAGTGTCTGAAACACAACCTACACGGTATTTCATATGAAACGATATTTCGGTTAAACGGTATCTCCGTTAAAAGTGTGTCGGATAACAGAGTTTCTACTGCATTACAATTCTGTTCAGTGCATCAGATATTTTATATGATTATAAATAATGGAAAAAATCATACACATGTATTGTTTAAAATGCTCTTATAAATGTACGTAGGCCTATTCTTCAACACATTTTAAATGGAGTAGAATATTCTGCTGAATAATGAACAAAGGTGAGGTTTGAGAGAGTCTATTTGAGCTTCATGAACTGGAATAACTTGAATGACGTCATTTATTTACAGTTTCTAAACACAAACAAACAAATCCGATCACTTTGTTTGCAGTTCCTAATTTTTTTAAATTCATAATTCCCTTTGTTTTACGTCTCTGTAACTTTGTGTTTGTAATGGAGGAAGTTGCTATGGTAACTCACCTCTTGAATAGTTGAACAAGCTTCTCCGTTGGGGTTAAAAACGAAAACACAGCTAGGAAGAGTCCTATAATGAAAGAGAACAACTTCAACTTCCTCATGCATATTTAGTTTCTCATACACTTAGGCCTACGTGTTAGAAGCTCAGAAAAGCTGTATTGTCAAAACAGACCTGACTATGCAATTATGTATAATAATGCATAAAGTAAGATTTTTAAGTGGAGTGTAAAACTCAGAACCTTTTGCAGCCCTTACGTAATAATAGTTCACCCACGTCATACTGAAGTCACGGTGTTAGTGTTCAGACAAGGAGTTGGACAAAATATATTCTTAACCTTTTCAGAGCTGAATGTTTAATATTAATATAAACATTCTTCTACTAAAGTCATCATTGAGTTATAAATGTGAACTTAATGAGAAACATTTCGCTAAAAATATGGTTTTCATTAATGTAATGTAGCCTAATACGTGAATAAAACTCCTCATTTCTTTCTTTCTTTCTTTCTTTCTTTCGTACAATAAAACATTTTTCTATTAATTTTAGATTTATGCTTTTATTAAGTTTTTATGGTGACTAATTTATATGCAAGTGGCAGTAAAAAGGTCAACTTTATCTTGTCTGGGTTCAGTTTACACATCAGTATATAATTATATAAATATATTCATCTCGATAACTCCTCAAAAGGAACTGAAGATAGAACATCGTATGTGCCGAAATGCATCTTTCTGAATATACGACACGTCTTGGATCCTTCTTAGAAGAAGGGAACTTACCATCAGCTTCTTAAACAAGACAGTGATTATATTATAGACAGTAGCAGCATTGTATTTAGTATATACACCTATGTATGAATATGTATGTATATATGTATGTATAGGCTATATGTATGTACGTATGTATGTATGTATGTATGTATGTATGTATGTATGTATGTATGTATGTATGTATGTATGTATGTATGTTTGTATGTATGTATGTATGTATGTATGTATGTATGTATGTATGTATGTATGTATGTATGTATGTATGTATGTATGTATGTATGTATGTATGTATGTATGTATGTATGTATGTAGGTATGTATGTATGTATATATAATTATTTAGGCATAAATATATATATATGCCTATACATAATTCATTTATGTATACTGATTATGAACTGGGCTGTACAGTATGATATTTATTAGCGGTTATTATGAGCAATTTAATGTTTGTCGTTACATAGTGATTGGTTTATTGATACGTTGGTACGTTTTTTCAATATATACGAGAATGTTGATATTATTATCTAATGTGCAAACTGACGTCTTTTCAATTTAATAATTTCGCGGGAAATTAAGATAAGAAAGCTAAGTTTACTATATACAATCAAAGACTGTAATCTGTGTAAGCAACTGGTATTTTTCCCGGGAATAAATATTAACCAAATGTGTTAACTTTTGAACAATTTGCATGAATGAAATTACTGTTGCTCGGAAACCATCACCGGTACTTTACGTGTAATTACTCATTTTTATTGTTTTCAAATATTTAATATAATATTTGAGCTGGTGATTATTCCAAGGTGTGAAATTAATTTAAGGTGGTCTTTTCTAAATAGGTGGACGGAAGGTGGGAACAAGAATATAGTCCTAAATGAGAAAACATAATGATTTGGACAAAAATACTTCGCGAAGGCATTTTGCGCTAGGGAACTCGAATCTGAGGTTTTTTCAGGGGGCGGCGATTGATAAACGTAAAATGCACCTCAAATCCAGAATTTTATATTTTTATTTATCAATCGTTTTAATTGTATATGCATGATTTCAGTGTAAGGGTAACGTTCCTGAATCTGTGGTTCGTTTTAATAGTTTCATTTCGAATCTATATGCCCACATGGCGGCCAAGATTTGTTTTATTCGTATTAATTATTTACATCTACTACGGCAACAATATAATTGAAGTTAATGTTACGTAATTCCGTCAATTTATGTGAAAACTATATTATTAAAATATGTTTTAATTATTTTTCTGTTAGATAAATGATTGAATTAAAACATCTATCAGTTGGGTAATATTTGCAGGCATAATATAATAATATAATAATATAATATAATAATATTTAATATGTACAAATTTCTGAAGGGCAATGCAATAGTAACTTATGTGGAGGTGTAGTTGTATAATGCCCGGGGTTTAAAGGTCTTCACTACCCCGCGGGATATGAACATCAAATAATGCTAGACTTTGTGGTTTACTAGATCATAACAGTTAAGGTTTCAGTTAATAATAATGAAATGAAATGAGAAGTTTGAAACCTCGAGAAGCATAGTTGTTTAATTAATAGGTTTTTTTTTTTAAATAACGAACTGAATATACTCGTAACTTTCAAACTCATTTACGAAATACCAAAAGTTCTGCAATTTTCAACCGTTCTAATTAATATTTCCATAACTGAAGTTTAAATAAAATCAGGTAAACTAATGTAACAAAGTGCCAGAATACTTTTGTTTAATCAGTGATAATTGCAAGTATCATATGCGGAAAATAAGTAAGTTTTTAATCAATTTTCGAATAAAGCTCCAGATCGATTTATTAAGCAAGGCTTACGGAGGAAAAGAGGTCTAAAGTTTGATAAGCATATGTAAAGGAATATGTGGACAGTGTTATTTGTCAGAGCTAACTGTAGTCTATTACAGCTTCCAAAGACGTATAAGAACACTGCAAAACAATATGTTGTCATGAGAACTGATTTGCATTTGATAAATTATTTCTAAAATATTACCATAAAATAGGCACTAAATTGGGCTTTAATACGGCAACCGACTTGGTCTAATATAAATAGGCTTCTTCCCACGGACGTTATAAATGCGTATATCAAATTTCATGAAAATTCAATAAAGAATATTTGAGTTATCGCGCGTACAGACACACGGATAGACATTTTCCCGTCCATCACACAATCTCATAAAGTATCATTCTGGCACTAAATAATTGTAAAACTATCCTGTTACAAGTGAAGTGGACAGTAAATCAAACACTATTATTGCAGTAAAAATGCGAAAGCCTTTAATTTGCTGCTTAATGCATATGTGTAACCACTTAAGCTTTTGATAAGCAAATACAGTTTAAACAGCCTATACAGATAAATTAAATGTGCATGCAAGTGTGGCTTGAATATAAACTAATAACCAGGGCCTGGATTCTGATGACCTAAAATTGTTTGAAAAATGACCTATAAAATGACCCTAAATTTTAAAGAAAGTGATTTAAAATTATAAAAAATGACCTAATATCTGATATTTTATTTATAAAAATTATTATTGTGTACACAAAGTTTTAGATTAATTTGTACATCATTGTAAAAACTGTAAATAACTGTAATGGTATGAATGTTCTTTTCTCGCGGAAATTTATACTGGCAGTAAGGCACTGGCGAGTCAAACTTCGGCATTTCCTTTTGCGGTCTGCCGGATTATATTATTGTTTATTGAGGGTAAACAGTAGTTTGCACTCTCAAATCCAAACAGGTAAATCTAATAACAATAGTAATATAATACAAAATGTTGGCGTTTCTTTTATTCTCATTTCAACTGAGACATGACACCACTCAAAACTGAGTTTTTCCTTCTTGCATTAAACAAACAACATTTCAAAGAGAGCACCGCTAGCGACGAAAAAAGTTCATACACTCGATCTAATTACATGAAAAAGACTAAATAAGGAAGCGAATGACATGAAAATGACAAAATAATGACGCAAAATTGAAATAGGCCTAAATGCTCTAAAAATATAAAATGGCATAAAATGACAAAAAATGACCTAATAAAATGTATTTATATAATCTAGGGGCTAAGATTAGCATTTATCTACAAGTTGGCAATGTCTATGCAGCATCAATAAAAATATGACATGTCATTAGAATCCGGGCCCTGCTAATAACAATGCTAGAGAGTGATCATAACCTAGCGGTCTATTTGTAAGAGAATGGGAGATGAGGAAGGTATTGGAAAAGAGAAAAAGAGAGAGGGGAATAGAAAGATCTGAAGGAAGCAAGCCTGATAGGATACAGAAGTTGAGTTGGTTGTAGGGAGCATGGAACACAGTAGACTTGGAAAATTAATCCAGCCAGGCTGATTAATATTTACATTTTCTTCCTCAAAGGGAACTTGTTTGCCACCTGATGGTCAGTGCAGAGTCTCCCCTTAAAGTTTGTCGTGCACATGACTGCCTCATTACGCCTCAGTACGTTTATCTGGGCAACTTAGTATAGACTGTTTCGTAAGCACAGTCTTTATATCTATAGCCTTTTACGTAAGCTAAATAATGAATATTTTGAAGTGAAACTTCTTTAGCGGCGGTACGGGGTACATCGGGAACTTGTGTAACGCTCAAAACCCGTCACGAAATTAATGTAACTCCCAAAACCGTCACGAAATTAGTAGTTTGTTTCGGAGCGGACTGCACAGAAAACAATCAACTCAATGATTAGGAGTAATCAAAGGAAATTTTTCAGTCCTAGTACGAGGACCTGCAAATGGGAATAGTAGCAGTAGTAGTAATAGTAATAATAATAATAATAATAATAATAATAATAATAATAATATTAATAATAATAATAATAATAATAATAATAATAATAATACTTACTTGCTCAATGGCAATAGACAATTCCTAAGAAATCTAAAGGTATATTATCTATTTTATGGAACCCGGAGGTTCATTATCGAGCTTAAAAAATCCAAACAATTAAAAAATCAAAGATTCAAAATTTAAAAAATCCAAAATTCCAAAATTAAACAATCAAAGATCCAAAATTAAAAAAGTCCAAAAATCCAAAATTTTAAAAATTAAAAATTAAAAAATCCAAATTTTCAAAATTTAAAAAAACAAAATCAAAAATTAAAAAATACAAAATTTAAGAAATAATAAAATCTAAAATTTAAAATCCAAAATTTAAACAAAAAATTAAAAAATTCAAAGATCGAAAATTTAAGAAATCCAAAATTAAAAATTCAAAGATCCAAAATTAATAAATCCAAAATTTAAAAAGTCCAAAAACCCAATATTAAAAAGTCCAATAATGCAAAATTGAAAAAATCCAATAATTAAAAATTAAAAAAATTAAAATTAAAAAAGTTTTACTTCTGTCGCGTGGCGTTCCGCGCACACTTTTTTTTCATGTAACACTAATAACTAAGTATCGAAATCACAACATTATAAAGAGGCTTTTATTTAGCAGTTCCAAAGCAAAGAGATACAAATAAATGCAGAAATTAAGACAAATACAGTAGATTATGTATGACAAAAGTAAAGACGCTTTATTCTAGATATTGTATATTATAGATTGTTTCAGAATACTTTTATGATTCTACTAGGTGATTACACGATTTTAATAGGCCTACGGGTAAAAAAATGTACGCCATTGCTCTGGGTGTTGAAGGCAATGTAGAAGATTACTACATCTCCGTGGAATTTGTTTTATTTGTGGAAAAACAAAGAATAATAGATTTGAGAAACGGCTAGCCTTAATAATGCTAAATATGGGCAAGGAACTTAATAATTTATTTCAGGGAATCCATCAAAACGTTGATATAAGTAAGTGAATCATTTCGAAGTGCCTATAGTCCTATATTCTTTCATGTATAAAAATTATGTTTAAGCAGAATTTCAGCTCTATCAATGAAGTAGTTTTTGTGTGAAAGATAAAAATACAGACTCTCAGAAACCACTAGGATTTTATATTAGTATTGATTATGTCTATATAACCAGCTTTAATGACAGTATGCAATTATAAAATGTGGTTAATGATTTAAATAAATATAGTTTTTACGGAAATTTTGAAAACACTGTATTTACTAAAAGCGATGAAACGAATGTAAATATCATGTATTTGTGTCGATTCAAAATGGGCAACTAAAAAAAATATAAAAAGATTCTCTGAAGCAGAATAATTACATAGTTATATACATAATTTTTTTTTAGAGAAAACCCCTCCATTAATTATTTATTTATTTACTGAATATCCGAAAATAAAAACTCTGTTTTACCCTTGGGCATAATAGGATTATATTTTTCCATTTATATATGAAAGAGACATGCATATTTTTATTTAGGCCTATATATAATAAACATTTACACAGTTATTTCTCATGAACTTGTGGCATTAAACTTAAAATCTGTTCACTCTGAAAACGTAATATAAAACATTAAACAGAACTAAATTAATAACATCTAAGGAGAACAATGTAGTAATGCAATTAGCTTGACATTTAAAATACTGTAATAAAAATAATTCTAATTATTGGATGACTAAATTGAAGTTGTAAACAGTAATTCGAAAAATGACTTGAATTCAAGTTTTTTATAAATTCTAATTATAAACGAAGTGAAATATTGAACAGCTATTTTTTTAAGTATCATCGTAAGTGGGATTGAATAATTGCGTTCTATTCTGCTCAGTAATAATATAAGTTTGTATCTTTCCCCCGAAAGAGTGGACAATCAAACAACAGAAATTGCACTCTCCACATTTACAAGCATCATAATTTTGAATTTGAAATTTACTTGAATAATGTCCTCCATTACGATTAGTTCATTAACAAGCATAGTAGTTTTTAAGATATAAAACATCAGGTAACTATATTATATCATGGATGTAACACATCCCTTTGATGAAGTATAATGTGAAGGCTGATATATGATGTCATTAAATTATGGTATTATCTTTACAGATTTCAGCAGCAGCTTGACATTAGTGTTATCGCTGGGACATGGTCAGTAGTCATTACACACCGGTACCACATTATCACACACGCAATGCTGTTCCCCTTGGCTTCACCTCTGACCTATCTTCACCTGTCTCCACGTGTCACCAGCACATCAAGCATTGACCTACTCTACTATCAGGCACTCCTCAAGTTACAGGTCATCAGGGGTACTGGTTGTGAGAACGAGTCACCAATGACGCTGGATGAGACTTGCAAAACAAATCAACATTTTATTATACGAGGGTTGAAATTTTAGTAGTTGAAATATTACTGGAACAGAAGAAACTTATGCCACTTTTATCCGACGTTGGTTGAATATCTAGCGCATACTTGAGCAACTGAGGGGAAACGTTTTAGTCCCCATCCACTGCTGTGACGTATGAAACCTGCTCTTCATGTTCAGTGTCACGTCGAAACTGCTTTATGCTGACGTCAAGGGCGACTGGAGTGGGAGACATTACCCCACCGCACAGTGGCACAATGTGCCACAGTTGCGCACCCGTGATCTAGCGTATCTCAGGGGAAAATGGATTTCTCTATCGCCACGTTTGCTGCAATAATCAGAATATAAGTGAACGCTTGTAACTACCGGATAAGTGCCGGGACTGGAGCTCTATATAGCTGTATAAAAAATGGAGATCTGTAAAGAGATCACCATCCAGTCCCAGAACGTCATTATCCTTGGAAATGGATCCTCAGACTGGCCCGAACGTCCGAATTTATCAAAGTAATCACCTGGTTGAAGATCGGGAAAATATTCTGAATGAAAATAATGATATCTATATTTTAAACTTTAATACATAAAATGTAATCATAATAATTACAAAAGTGAATAACTAATTGAGGAAGTAATTATTATTATTATTATTATTATTATTATTATTATTATTATTATTATTTTTATTATTTTTATTTTTATTCTTATTATTATCATCGTTATAAGTTTTCTAATTTTAGACTTAATTGTCTGCGGTTTAACCCAGTTAATTCAGGATAGTTGCTAATAAATGAATTGAGAAGTCTTGAGTCGAAAATTGTTAAAGTACTTTCATTTGATCTATTTTCGCACTTTTCTTTTCTAATTTTTTTTTTACAAAGGGCGTATCTTTCATTTCTTTGTCTAATTATTACTTAAACTTTTTGTTAATACCGGTAATTTAAGTAAAATATACTCCTGTTTATCCGAGTTGTAAAGCCTTTTTATGTCTTGGGAAATATAAAATAAATAAAAGTAAAAAAAAAATATATATATATATATATATAAAGCTAAAAAAGTTATGTTAATCTCACACGTACCTGCTTCTATCTTTACAAAATATAAACTTTTTTACTACGCACCTCTGTTAACTTTACATGTGAGTTCTTTAAACGGGTTGTAGCTTGTAATATGTTTCTGGATTAAAGCCTTTTTTAAAAGCCACCAGGTAAAGCTTTGGTACATTAATCGCAGTACAGGCCTCATAAAATCATTCTGCGAAAAGAAGTGTACAGCAGTAGGTTAATACAGACGGAATTTTATAGCAGTTCCTCCTGTGTACTATCATTAGGCACGGAAAAAGAGAAATACGTATTTATTTATTATAATATGTATAATAGTTTCGGTTAGGTCTACCGCATTCTAATATCCACATGCAGGTAAAAATAAGATTTTGTGTGGCTTTGAGTACAGATTTTATTAGTATTGCTTCTAATCAGGTTTTTAATTCATATTGATAGCCCTGAAAATAAAATAAAAATATGTTCGTAATTTTATTATCAATAAGCAATATTTAGTAGATTTTTAAAGAAGAAAGTTTTTTTCTTAATTTTAATCTCTTCCTGAAAAACGGGCTGGTATGTTCACAAAGAATAACAAAATATAATTTGTTATCAGGCCTAATACAATAAATATACTATGGTACAATATAAAAATTACTACGATTATTCCATTCATACGCCGCATGTTTGATATTGACCAATAACGTTTAGCAATTCCTCGGATATAAACCAATCACGATCGTTTATCTTATGCTTGCTATTGCTTGCTATTAATAAGAGGATGCGATTTTATCTGATAAAACGTCAGCTCGTTACTGGAAATGTAGGTATAAACGTGCAGTGACTAATACGTCACATGCTGCCTGTAAACACAATAAAAACACATTATTTTATACAACATAATGTTTGGAAATTGAAACAATTTAAATGCACAATGGTTAAAAACACAATTTCAAATCAGTGCAAGCCAGTTCGTGTGCTTTTAATCTGTTCTGCTGTTAGCTTGCCGAATTAGGTTAACTATGTGTTATATGCACCACTGGTAGCATTAGTTACAACATGGCAACTCGAATCGATTCATGGATGCTTGATTCATAGCATGCTGTGATCTCGCAGATTATAATAAAGAACGAAAGTAATTATTTGTATAATTCGTTCATTTTTATCATGGAATAGTCTTAATAAATCCAACTCGAATTTACAATATTCATCAGATAAATTCCATCGATAAACTCTTTTGCAATTACCTATGATAATATTAGAATATTTTAGGAGGAAAGTTCATCAGACACTGGGATTCGAACCCATGACCTTTCGCTTTCTGTGCCGCTGCTGTACCTACTCAGCTGAAGACAGTTCGAAAGACATTTACATCATATTCAGTACAGCAGGCACACTAATTTATTAACTTTGTGACTGAGTTTGCACTGTTATTATACAGTAACTTTTAAGATGTAGATATATTGAATTTTCTCTCTCTCTTTTTCTCTCTGTTTCTGAAAAGTTTCATACAATTATTCGTCATTAATAAAGAATTTTCAGGTTGTTTTGAACTATCGACAGGGTATTGAAACCAAAATATACAATTGGAGTAAAACCTTCATGGATAACAGTGCTGCTGTGTGTATGTGTGAAATTTTTCAAATAGACCTAACAAAACGTTTTAATAAATGCCTTTTTTTTTAGTATCTTTAAAGTTTGCATTTTATAATTTATTTTAATTAAAAGTTAATTCAACAGTTAACAGTCAGCGCCTCCAACGAGGGTACTACACTAGGACTGAAGATAATAATACATAATGGATTGCTAAGTGTGACGTCACGTCTCTTGGTTAACAATTACAATTGCACCACACGCGTTACATAAACATAACACTTCTGTTAAGTTAGGGATGACGTAAGGGTTAGTTTAGCACTGCAAACATAGTGAAAGTGTTTGACTGCGACACTCTGCTTTCCCTATTGTGATCCCTTGAACAGAAGAGGAAACTTCCGCTTATAATAAATAATATATTTTTGTGGATAATAAAGCAACCCAAGACCCGAAATAAGCAATAATTTATAGGACTACATTTGACTTATACTGTTAATAGAAAGACAGTTTTTACAGGTTACATTCACCGATGAATATAAATGTAAGATGGGAGATAAAAACAGCTAAATATCTCAATACCAATTAGGTAATAAGAGTAAGATATGAACAAAGAAACGAAGCCTAACGCCCAATCTCACGAGCCGTAATATGAATTTAAGTTTTTAGATACAGTAAATGTAGGAGCTTGATTTTTCAGTGAAATACATTTAACACTTAACAGTTTAGTTCTTTATTTGCATTAAAGCACAAATATAGGATTGAGAAACAGAGCCAAAATTATTACAAAAAATTATAATAAGGGACATTCTGTTAAAAAAAATAACATTTTACAAACAGAAAAGTCAACCACATTCCATAAGATATTGATCTGTTGAATACCGCATACCGATCATCTATATATATAAAAATGAATGTATGTGTGTGTGTTTGTGTGTGTGTGTGTCCTTTATGCATTACTACACCATTCATCCGATCGCCATGAAACTTTGGTTAGGGAAACATTCCCGGGAAGGTTTCTGTCATACTACATTTTTAATTTTAGCTTCCGTTCGCGAGTTATGAGTGAAAAACGGGCAGAAAACGTGTATTTTTTGCGTTTTCGAAGCATCGGTTTTCAGTAATACATTTCAATGCCAAATCAATTACGGTAGGCTTTGGCTATTTTTGTCATACCTTGGAAATTAAACTTTCGCGATCGCTTGAATGTTGTAGCTCACGCTGGTCGATTTATTTGTTTATAATGTCAAGGCCGCAGACTATGGCATTTTTAACCTACACCGAAGAGGATTATTATTATTATTATTATTATTATTATTATTATTATTATTATTATTATAAGAGGGATAGTCAATATAGGCCTAAATATGGTCAAACGTTGTTCGATTTGGACGAAACTCACTATACAGGGGTTTTCTGGGCCAAGGATCTCGAATCTGAGATCGCTTTTACCAGGCGACGCTATCTAATCGAGGTATGTAATTCACGTGATTTAGGTGTTAATAAATATAATGATTTAACTATTATGCTCTTAATTTTTAATTTTTTTAATAATTATCGCGTGCGAAGCCGCGGGCACACGCTAGTTTCAAATACACATAACTTCTCGGCAGTCATAGATACTAAGAGAATAAAAAGAGATTGAAAACTAACAATTAACGACTTTAAAAAATATTATCGCACATATTTATTAATATTCATCTTGGAGGAAAGCCTATTTCGCGCCTATTTATACTAGAACGTTTCGTAAAATTAAAAAAATTTCGAAAGATATCGTGGATATAATTTTCTCAGTGGTGATAGCCTATTTTAAGCATTTATCAAGCTAAATATAGTAATGTCAACCTGTTTTGTAAAACTTCTCACTTATCGCTTTTACCAAAGAAACACGGTCCCTATATATCAGGTATATCTATTGTTATACGCTTTTGCAGTGAACAAGAATATACACCAGAATAATTAATACCATGCTGACCATAGGAAAATATTAAATATAATATGTAGGGATGGGTCCTCGATACTTTCGATACCTCAATACTCTCGATACTTGCATGGTATTGGCATCGAGCGATACTTCAAAACATTCGCTCGATACTTTTTCGATACTTTGGTCATTCTTAAATTTAAGAAATGCGGTATCTCTTTCTGCTTTTAGTAGTCTACTAAATACAGTAATTTTTTAACAAAAACTTGTAAGTGGACTGTTTCAAAAACTAATTTTAGTTTTAATGTAGAATTTTAAAATAATTATAGGCTACTGATGATATTAAATTTTGTCTCATTAAATGTGCAAACTTAATTAATTTAGTTGGTATTACACAGTTCTCTCAACTTTCAATTTTTAATGTACCTATTTATTGAAACTGGAAATGTTGACGGTATCGAGTATCGAAGTATTGAGTATCGAGGAAAAACTCATGTATCAGTATCAAGTATCGAGTATCGAGAAAATATGGTATCGACCCATCCCTAATAATATGGTATCATGACTCTCGTTTAATTAACCTATTCACAGCTATTGACGTAATCTACATGTGCCGTCGCCACAAAAATTGTATAAAAGCTCAGATATAAGCTTAATATATTAATGTTTTATTTTAAAATATGAAGATATTTTTCCATGCATTAAAATTTTCGTTTATGGAATCCAACTATTCCTCAAAAAGTTGTCTTATTAAGCTTAAAACCCACTACTGGTTTTACGTGACGAATGCTTATATTAAAATATAAATTCAGGTATGAAAGGCTATGAAAGCATCCTCTCTGAAATAAACACTAGAGAGAAAATTTTATAGATATATTATTAAAACTGAATAGTAACATAGTATAAAAAAGGTTTGCGATATAATCAAGGTAACATGGTTAAAAAAAATTAGGTAAAATGCATTTTGCACGACTTAACTAATTAGTGGTACTTACGAATGTTGTTGCCGTGGATCGTAAGTTGACATTCCCACACGCAATCTTGTTGCTATACTAAGAGCTAAAACTTTTATTTGAAACATTTTTTCGAACAAATTCTCTGAAGGGTAGTTATGAGCCACCCACTGTGAATACACGCTCTTTGCAATACGGTCTCATGTAACGAAAAGTCGTACGAAAACAAAATTTTGTATTTTGGTTAGGTACCTTCTGAGGCTGTGACATGAAGAGTGGCGACAACTTTCCCTTACTTTTAAGGGGACTTTACACGAATACATATTCGTTTGTCACGATTTTCTAAAAAAGGCTCTAACGATTTCCTTTAAATTTTGTACATGGAGTGCTTATACCAAGAGCTAAAACTTTTATTTGAAACTTTGAAAAAAAAAATTCTTTGAAGGGTGGTTGTAAGCTACCCATTGCTTGTAGATACTCTGTCTTGCCTGGTGAACAGCTCAATACGCGGACATTCACGGCCTCTTATTCTATATAAGTACGTGAAGTGAGAAAGATGTATTGTTGGCCATGCTTACAATAAAGAAATATCTGAGGGGAATATTCGATAAATTTCGGAAATTATTCTGAATGACAGAAAGTTCAATAAACGTTTGCAGTCACTTGTTTTTTCTTCTTTATTTTTTTAGTTTGCCCATAAGCCTGTGTTTTTAGTCGCAACATTCAAATGAGGGGCTATAAGGTATTTACAGCATAATTAGCGTAAAATTGTGTCTTGCGATTCTGTACAAGGATGTGTGAATACTGCTAACTTTTATTTGGGCAGAGGAAGTTATGTGACTTTCACATCAGATTTTTTCAAACTATTTCCTCGATCTGTATGCATCGCTTACGGCACTTGTATCGCAATGTACTATTTTTTGACAAGAGAGAAATGGATAGAGAAAACAGAGGAGACTAAATAAGAGGTTATTATATTCATAGTAAGTTTCGATTAGGCCTATTTTGTGTTATAATCATTATGTTGATGTTTTAAATTTTTTGTTTTGTTGTTGTTGTTGGATACTAGATCTGTAGCTGTTTTTTTTCACATAACTTAAGTGGATTTTGTAATATAAAGGACACGTCAGATAAGCAGGATTGTAACTGAAGGTCTTTTAAAAGAATATTATGAATGAGAATAAACCGTATCATACCATTTAACTTCCACACTTTTTGTGATCCCTCTTAATTTGAACCTCCAGCGTGGCTCGATAACCACCGCTAACCCTCGCTTGTTCCATATTTAATAAGACAACCCCTTCACACTCCCGGCCACGGTGCAAAACCTTTGCATTAAACAGGCGTACCAACACCTCACACTAGTGCTCTTAATCTTCCATGAGTAATAAGTTAGAAATTTTCCAGCTGTTCACCGACGTTACTTCATACACTACCGGTGGATTTTTTTTTTTTTTTTTTTTTTTTTTTACTTTCCAGTAGTCAATGTAGCATGGGCGAAAGATTCAAAGGAGTAGTAGGCCTAGTTTACATCAAGTTAAATATAAAACAAATTTTTCGTTTTGTGATGTCTATAGATTTGAGATAATTAGGTTGGAAGGTTTTGCACAACTGCATTGCCAGATAGCTCTATCCCGTGGCAATGACCTGTTTCATGCATGAAAAACAAAGCTTGAGAACTCATATTTATATGGTCCACATAATAACCTTTGTATTTAATCTTCACGAGAACGGTCAACTATGTTGAAACGAGATCAAAAGAAAAATGTAATCCACATTCTTTCTGACAGGCGTATAAAAACATATTACTACGATTTGAGTACACTCACGCTTCGACGTTGCATAATTTCCGGATTATGGTGTTCCAACTGTATACAATTTGTAGGAAAACCGTCAAGTGTGTGGAAAAGCAACACAGACATAAACCATTCCTTATTCGTTTCTCTATCGCTGTGTGTAGAAATATCAGTAATTATAATTAGTAGCGAGTAAAGCAGGGTTAAACATTAAGGGACAACATATTTTTTTCCTGAGCATAACACTCGCTTCAGATTAATATGCATATTTTAATGTGAAATAAAAAAGGTAGCATATCTAGTGTTGATACTAGAAATTGTGTAGTCCTTCCCTCTCAGAGTTGAAGTTGATAAATCGCATCTTATCATTAGGCCCAGGGGCGGATCCACGGGGGGGGGGGGGGGAAATGGGGGAAATTTCCCTCCCCAAAATTTGTAACATTAAGCATAAATTATTCAAAATTTATTAGAACATAACCCAAATACTTAAATTAAAGCAACGACATTCATTATTTTGAAATACCTTTGTAAGAAAATGCTGACATGTTCATTTTGTTTTCAATTGTGTACTGGGAATAATTAATTTTTATGAGTAAAAACTTCCCTCTCTACTTTGGTTCCCCCCCCCCAAAATGTCTCTCTGGATCCGCCACTGATTAGGCCTACATCATATTACTATTATACGATACTAATTTCCATTAATGTAATCATACCACCAACTTGTAAGTACTAGTACGTTATTCAATATTACTGATTATTATTGTTATTATTTTATTTTATTTTGTAGTCTTTCTGCACAACGCAGATTGCCTTGCAGACAAAGAATTTCTTTCAACAAAGTATACACTTACACAAAAATTACAAGCTTTCAGTTAGATCATAAACATAATGACAGGAAAATTCAAATAATCAGTAGTAAAAACCATTAAACTTGAAAAAAAAAAAAGGAAATCTGTCCAACTTAATTGTTGTTACTGTTATTATGAATGTGCTACAATTAAAATAGAAACATATGAGAAAATATACTAGCAAATTATATTGATGAACAGAGATACCAAAATTAATATTTCAGTTAAAATTCTCGTATTTTGCATTCCCTGGCTGAGTGGTAGAGAAGACCTTATGACCAGGCTTTAAAACTTAGTGCCCGATCGAATATGTTAACAGCAACCGTACTGTACAGACTTTGCTCGGCGTATGCCCTAGCTACCATATGCTAGTTCACGTGATAGTAAACAAACCGGAATACAGATATAGGAAGACCACAAAATAACTTCTCATTATCTAAACTCACATTACAAGCATGCAAAACGATACTTTCTCCTGTTTGTGTATAATAGTCCCTCCCAAATGTTTCAATATATGTTTGCGTTTTAGAACACTTTACTTTCGGTATGCCGAATACGTATTATAAATTTAAACATGCACAATGACAAGGTACACTGTTGACCAATTTGAGAGGCACCGTACTATGAGCGCATTCACTTCTCGGTACTACTATCAATGACTGTCTTATCAGCCTACGCTATCACCCGCCACCCCCTATACTCAGGTTGTTGGTAACCGGAATCAACTCCCTCTGTGGGTTCGGGCACTAAGTTTTAAAGCCTGCTTATGACCTTAACTTTGCCAGGTTAAATTAATAAGCTATATAATGCAGCCTGCACTGTGTTTCATCTGAGCCTTAAACCACATATTATTATTAAATATATTAAAACATATTAAGATTACTTAAACAAATTAAGCATTCTAAATATATGAGCTACCATTATTTCTTTAATAACCGTATAATTAATTATTATGTCAATAAATTATCAATAAGAATAGTATGATGGCGTTCAAACAATATCAACATATTTATTCTTGGAGTCTACCGATAAAATATTAGGCCTATGATAATGAAAATACTACTATATAGTAAATGCCAAGTAATAATAAAAGCAGAAGTACTACGGCATGCAACTAAGTCACAAATATTTGTTTACTTACTGTAATGTGGGAATTCTAACCAAGTCGTAATATGTGCAGCTTTTGTTAGAGTGCGTTGTTTGTTGTTTTATAATTCTCACCCTCAAAGCGTTCAATGCAAAGCCTAAGAGCACCTCACCTAAAGCACGAGAAAGTGTATCAGCATTACTGCAAACTCGACAATATGCTAATGAGGGAAATCGAACATTATTGCTGACTTCATTTTATCTGCTGTACATGCATTTTGTCAGGGAGTGACTTCAGTAACCCACTTCCAATATATTTTATAGCTTATGTGGAATATTAAGAGTTTTGAGTAAGCAAATTTCATTTAATGGTAGGCCTATATCCATTAACGGCACATAAATATGTTATAATGGTTTTTTAGGTAGGGCTAAACACCGAATTAATAAAATAATTACTGAAAATCACTGAAACAATGTGAAAGTCGTTTTCGAGATTTTGTTTACAAAATGGACGCATCAAGTTTAGAAACTCCAGGTTATAGGCCTATAAGGTTCCTGTTTTTCATAAATGTAGCTGTTCTACTTCACTTCACGTAGACATATAATTTAATTTATATTTCGATGTCACTGAAACAATGGGAAAGTCGTTTTCGAGATGTTATTTACAAAATGGACGCATCAAGTTTAGAAACTCCAGGTTATAGGCCTATAAGGTTCTTGTTTTTCATAAATGTAGACATATAATTTAATTTATATTTCAAAGTCACTGAAACAACGGGAAAGTCGATTTCGATATTTTGTTTACAAAATGGACGCGTCAAGTTTAGGAACTCCAGGTTATATAAGGTTCTTGTTTTTCATAAATGTAGCTGTTCTACTTCACTTCACGTAGACATATAATTTAATTTATATTTCAAAGTCACTGAAACAACGGGAAAGTCGTTTTCGAGATTTTGTTTACAAAATGGTCGCGTCAAGTTTAGGAACTCCAGGTTATATAAGGTTCTTGTTTTTCATAAATGTAGCTGTTCTATTTCAATTCACGTAGACAAATAATTTAATTCATATTTCAAAGTCATATCAATACATTAAGCTCTCCTTCTAGCTACCTCTTACACATTCTCTCTCTCTCTCTTTCTCTTCCTCTTTCATCATTTTCCTTTCCCTACCCTTCTCACCCCCTTATTGAACAAATAGTTACCTTCGGAATCCCCTAACGGTCCCGTACGTGGCTGTTAGTTAAATGTGAACAAAGCTTTAGGCATCTATGAAGTACGTTATTATGTAAACACTACTAGTGGTAACAAAACAGCCCTCAACATAATATTCTTTAATTTTGTTCATTGCGTGAAGGACCACATACTGAGAGGATTTAAGTTCCGGAGGCTTTCACACAGAGGCGACAAAACCTTTTGTTTCCCACCCGAGTGGGGTTGACGGCACAAGCTCCACGTAAGTTGCCGGTTTTGCGGTAACCATAACATTAGAGTTACGTTTCCAACTCTGAACGAGGTTCTCTGCGGAAAACAAATAATTGCGTTTTGTGGTTCAAGTTAGACAAGCAATTAGAAGTAAATGCCAAGTTACAGTAAAATAAGCCTACATAATGATAAGGTTCCTATTATGTATTTTTACTAGATAAAAAAACCTCCTTATACCCTCAATATATTCTTTTACTTTGATACTCTTAAAGAAAAAACTAGTAGCTGCCAATATTACAGGTTGTATTTTCATAGGCCTATTAGCAAAAAATAATAACATATATTGTAAATTGTAAGCTGTATCTCTATAAAAAGAAAACACAGCCTGTAATCTTGGCAGCTACTAGGTTCTTCTTTAAGAGTATCAAAGTAAAAGAATATATTGAGGGTATAAGGAGTTTTTTTTATCTAGTAAAAATACATTAAACTTCCCTCATTGGTATAAAATGAAGTTTGTGAATATTCCTTATGATATTCATATGGATCACTTTTTTGTTATCGTTTCTGCAAATGCATTACATGGTGCAAGCAATGAGCAAGTAAAGATTGAGTTACTTTATAAAATAATAGGTAATAATACTTTCACCAGAATTTTTTTTCTCAGTACCAGTATGTATACAGTAGTACTCCAATTATCCGAATTCCAACTATCCGGATTACTTTGCGTCCGTGTTCAAGTGGTTTTTGCAGCAGCAAGCATTGGGAAACCCTATTAAAGGTCCGATTATTTGCGAAAAAGTAAAACTTTTAGTCGATAAAATTGACAGTTTGCCATCAAAACAACTGACCCTAACCGATATGTTCAAGATGCGACATTTTATGTAAGAACACTACTGTAAGTATAGTCTTTTTTAAGAAATTACTTTTTTCTTGATTTGCCCAATTATTCGGATATTTGATTTTCCAGATCGAGTCCGGTCCAAATTAATCCGGAAAATGGGAGTTCTATACTGTATTTCCTTTATCCCCTTAACGAAATTACGTGCATGGAGTGTGAATTATAGACTCGTGTAAACACCGGTATTTTCAAAATGGTAAATTTTCTATATGAATAATAGCCTATACTTTCTTATGTACGCTATTAACTGTACAGTCATACAAAACACAGGAGATACAACAAAGCACATAAAAGGAAGCCTAATGCCGGTTGTCGACCAAGAGCTAAGCTAAGTTAGTTTAGCTTAGCTCGCATACAGTGAGGGATTTCATATATAGTTGTGCCGGATTTCATATGTAGTTTTGTCGGCACAACTGTAGCCTATATGAAATCCCGCACTGCATGTGAGCTACGCTAAACTTAGCTTAGCTCTTGGTCGACAACCGGCATTAATGTAACGTGAAGATAACGATGAGCCGGATGTATTGTAAGTCGTTAAGAAAGACAAAGCAAAACTAGGCAACAATAAGTTACTCGAACGTTACTAATAAAAGAGAAAACATAGAGGTTTCACTGGACAATGTAATAGATATGAGGATGCATAGCATAGTACATGGATGGTGACGGTGAAGAAAGACAAAACCAGGCAATACAGGAAAGTCGGATAAACGGAGAAAGCAGACGGGTATTACGGAATTCTGTTATGGGGCAAATATAAATCAGCTAGGATTTTTTTCGCAGAAGAAAGCAGTAGGGATTATTAGTGGAGTTCTCTTAAGAACCCATTGTAAACCTCTGTTAAGTAAACTGAGGATTTTGAGTTTGCCGTCAATATACGCAACCGACCTGTTTCTGCCGGATAAATAATTAGGTCGGCCGCAACTGGTGTGCATCCCCTAAGATATTACACAATTATGACGTGAAAGAGCAAGGGAAATTGATCTAGAGGCTCTAATTTATGTCTGGAGTTCTTTAAATTGCAGTAAATCTTCAACATGGGGCGAAAGGGCAATTTGTCTCTGGCCGAAACAAGAAGACGAAATAACCAATAAATGCATTGAAAAGACAGTCAGTTAAAACTGACAAGACAGATGCCAAGACTGACAACACTGGTTGACAATACAATCACGCAGGCAGGGAAACAGATATACAGTTATATTATTTATATTAGGAGACGCGTCCACAAAGTAAGTTTCCCTGGGGCCGTTTACAGAAACAAAACACAATATCATGGACACATACATTCCAACAGATATAGCAAGTAGCCTATTCAGCTATTTTTCAACATATTCGCCACCGGAATTGAAACATTCGTCATACCGTGGAACCAACTTTTGAATACCTGTGTCGTACAAGTCTGCCGCCAAGGATTTGAACCATTGTATGACAAACATCTCCACCTCTCTGTCATTATCTATCATTCCCTGTCATTTCTTGAGTCGAGGAAAAGATAGAAATCACTGGGAGCGAGGTCCGAGTTTTAGGGTGAAAGTTTGAACACTTCCCGGCCGAACTTCTGCAGGAGACTTGCTAAGAGGTCTTTAAACAACCACCCTACAGCCCGGACCTCGCTCCCAGTGATATCCATATTATCCTACACCTCACGAAATGACAAATAATGACAGAGAGGCGAAGATGGTTGTCACACAATGGTTCAAATCCCAGGCGGGAGACTTTTACGACACAGGTATTCAAAAGTTGGTCCCACTGTATGACAAATGTCTCAATTCCGGTGGTGAATATGTTTAAAAATAGCTTAACACTTGCTGTGTCTGTTGTAATAACTATTTACTTTTGTAAACGGACCCAGGGAAAGTTACTTTATGGACGCACCTCGTATATGAATGGTTGGACGGACATGTGGATAGACGGACGGAAGGGCAGATCATCATTTACATATTTACGGTAGACGCTTAGTCATGGAGACAGATGTATGAGAACGGCTATTTTGACGATATCGCTCGATTTTCGTATGCGTTACTCGTAAAACCATTGCTTCAGATGCCATAACAGAGTTTGACATGGGTGACCGGGCGCTAATTTCCTGACATAACACAGGGAACGTGATAATGACCCTGCTGACATGTGCAGGTTCACTGAAAATCGAACAGTTTCCATTACGAAAGTTCGCCCTCTTCCTACCCTCTGACATTTATCCAGATTTCCTTCCAAGACCACAAGGTTTTAGCCCCCGCTCCAACAATCCACATCAAAACAAAATAATTTGCCGGTAATCCAAATAATTACAACTTTACCTTAAATCCATTTGAAGCGTAGCTTAAATGAGACGCTGGAATCATAAACTCAACAAAATAATTCTTATGATACCGCTATACAGTCTTTAACCTTTTCACTGCCACTGGTGTATAAATGCATAGCGTCGCCTAAATAATTGTGTAAAAGCAGATATTTAAGTAACCTAGAATAATGCTTTTCGTTAAATGAGGATTTTAAACCTTATGTTATGACTGTCATTTATGGAAACTAGCTGTTTTACTGAAAATTTTCTCATCAGTTTTAAACTCATGGAATAGAAGATGCCAGCTGAATGATAGATGCCTGCGTGTAACTTACTTGTGGTCTCTCTCTGGACCCTCAGGATGCTGTAGCTCTGTTGTCGTGATGTGATGCCGTGATGTTCCAATCCCGGCTCGTACCTGTTTGTTCTATTGCCCGACTTAA
Source organism: Ectobius pallidus (assembly GCA_964059195.1). Lineage (NCBI taxonomy): Eukaryota > Metazoa > Arthropoda > Insecta > Blattodea > Ectobiidae > Ectobius > Ectobius pallidus. Next base: position 115,280,188 of record CAXKWD010000007.1, on the reverse strand, counting down.
TTTTCTCTTATCTCAGGGACAGCACGTTATAAGGAAAGCGTTCAATGTAAAGTCGTTATAATTGGGTAAGAGCGAAATTTATTCCAATGCAAAACTCTATGCACAATTACAATATGATTACAACATTCGGGATATTAATTTAATCTCTTCAGCAATATGTTACGTCAATACGCGGCTTCTTGTTAATTGATAGTTTACTCAGATTCTACTGGTATATTACAATGATTGCTCTTCCCGGACTTTAACTTTGACTAAGTACCCAGCGACCCTCGACTGGACTTATAAATTCCGAGACTACTACCGGGATGTGGCCTACTGGCCTACAAAAACCACGCGACCGAAACCTCTGGAGCTCTCGGCTCTTCTCTCTCTATCAAAAATCCTCACGTCCCAAGAAGCTTCGTACTGACGTCAGACACACAAATTAGTCCCTCATTCTCATTGGTTATTATCTGTTAGTATTATTCCGCTAGTGCGGAAGAATATCGGAAATTAGAACCAAGCCAACACAGATCTCTGAAGGTTTCCAATTCCCGGAACCTTAAACACCTTATTGTTCCTCTAGTGTCGGAGCAGAGCTGGTTTATCCCCATCACACAATAAAATCGCCTCTTATCTGATGTTCTTTTGTCTACGTTAAAATTCTAGCACAATACCAATACACAGAATTTGCTCAAGTGATTGACAGCCTGCCTTTGTCTACTCAGACTGTGTTATTATTACAGTTATTTGCACTTGCTTTTATTCTAAAGTATTAATTTTCCCATTTCTTATAACAAAATTGATTCTAGTTCTCAAACTCTTAATAATTCTGGTTTATACTTATCTTTCCCAATGTTTAATTAATTTCTGTATAATATTAATAAAATGAAATGTTTTAATTAATTACTGTAAAATGTTATGGAATATGTCTAAAGGCATATTCCGCCTCAAATGCCTACCTGCGGGAGAGAGATTGCTTGTTGACAAGAATATCTCTATCGTAGGTATGCCCACGAATTAACAATGCCTCCACAAAACTTTAAAGTGACATCACCTTCTTATACATCACTCAAATTAAAATCGTAAAGTATAGCATACTAGTTAACTTCTTAAATCATTAATTTAAACTTCCCCTATTTGTTGTGTTGAAGATTTAACACTGATTTTCCTTGCAACTGATTGTAGGCCTTTGCATTTTCATCTGGCTCTGCCCTTATGCTAACATCTTATTACTAGTTATACCCTCTTATTACTATTTATACAAAATATATACAAGTTGGAACATTGTTCACCCAATGCCCTGTTCACCTTTCTTTCCATTCCGTATGTAGGCCTATTTTGCCTTTCTAGGCCTACCACCTCAAATGCCATTCTTGTCACATCCGGGAATTTATTTACAATAATATATACAACTGCACGTACACATAACAGCAAAGGTTCGATGAGTCTGCTTTAACTGATGGTCGTGGAATAAAAAAAAAACAAAACACAACATAGAAAAAATGAACTTCGCAAAAACACGACATAGAAAAAATGAACTTCGCAAAAACACGACACACGCATAACACTGCAACATTTTTAATGATGTCGCTAACAAGGTTCATTCAGTCAGCTTGAATTAGCGCACCACTCGACTTATGCCACAAGCACGCCACCAACACTATTTCTTTATCTATGACAAGAGAAAGGTTCGTTGAGTCTAAGCTTTAACTCTGTCACAGATCGGACTTCATCTCACTGTTGCTTTTACACATTAACATATGACTCTGATATTCTGTATACTAGTGGTTACTTAAACTATTGCTTAACTATTGTACAGTCCTAACGTAGGTTATTCCTGTTCATGGTGTGAATTTACTGGGTGGGTGATTCTTTATATGGTTTGAGTAGTTGTTTATGGTATCTGCCAAAGATTTTACCTGATTTTACGTCTTGAATTTCATAAGTGTGGTCCCCAAATTTCTGAGTTATAAACCCTGGTCCCTTGAATAGAAGCTCGAGACGAGAATAACGTCCCCTTAATAGTGAAGACAGCTTAGTGTCCCTAATCAATACCTTATCATTGATTTGAGGCGACCATTTATGCTTGTAGCGCTTGGCCTTCTCCTTACGTTTGGCTGCACGTGTTTTGATACGCTCGAATGCGCGTTTGCACATCTCAACATCGGTAAGAGGGCGATCTACTGGCAAAGCTTCAGGCAAGTTCACGATAATAGGTTCTGGATCCTGACCTAACATAAGTTTGATGGGAGCATACCCTGTGACCGGGCTGATAGAATTATTGATAACTTTTTCGATGACCTCACAGTGTCTAAACCAGTCTTTGTGGTTCTTATGTGACAAGATTCTCATGTACTGTGATACTTCTTTAATGGCTCTTTCACAAGGGTTCCCAGAAGCAAAGTAAAGTGAGCATTTGTAGGCCTTGATATTTAGTGACTGTAATGTATCCATAAACTTTTTACTAGTGTGAACTGTGGCGTTATCACTCAATAAACATTCAATGCTGCCGTAGTGTGGAATGAAAGATTCTGTGATTTTCTTGAGAATAGAATGGCTAGTTATCACTTTCATTGGGTATACTTTCACAAATTTAGAAAAAACATCGTACATAACAAAAATGTGTTTATAACCAAACGTCGAGGTAGGCATAGGACCATGGCTGTCTATGGCTACCAAAGCCCTAGGCCTATCTCTCACAACGGCGTGTATTTCATTGTCATACCTGACTGTCATTGGCTTAGCTTTCTGACACAAATCGCAGGTCGATGTCACCTGTCTGACTTTCCTTGCCAAATGCTTAATATAAAAATTGTCTTGTATCGTGAGTGAAACCTTCTCACACCCTGAGTGATTTAATGCCTCATGAAAACTAACAATTAATTCCCTCTCCATACATTTTGGAATGTAAATTTTCCATTTTCTAACCTCTGTACCGTGAAGCTTATACAGTACACCTCCTCTCATACCGATCGTGTCATCAGCGCACTCCGAGATCTCTTTTGCCTCGTCGGTCAGTCGTTTTATGTCTGGGTCGGATGCCTGCAGTTGCTTAATTTGCTTAAACCGTTCTGAAATCTTATGATTACCTGACGCCTTAAGTTTCATTATTGCCACCTCATGGCTGGGTGCGGCCATTGTTTCTGGTAGCCCCTGAGTGAAATTCAAACGGGATAACAGATCCCCAAAGATATTTTGGTCCCCTGCAATATGCCTAATTTCTATGTCATAAGACATGATTTCATGAACAAATCTAGAAATTTTTGAACTGGTAAGCTTACATCTGTTCATAAAACCTAAGCTGATGTGATCTGTGTACAAAATAATCTGTCTATTGAACACATATTGCTTAAACTTATTAAGCGCAAAGAAAATAGCTCCAATTTCCTGCTCTGTGACACAGGCGTTTGCCTCCAATCTAGATAGGCCTCTAGAAGCTGTGGCTATCACGTGCTTCTCGCCCTGCTCATCTATTTGAGTCAAAACAGCGCCATAACCTTTGGCTGATGCGTCTGTGAACAACGTAAAGGGCAACTCGTCCCTAGGCCTCTCCAAAAGCACTGAATATGCAAAGGATTCCTTCACCTCCTCGAACGCTTTTTGTTCGGTAGGTGTCCATTTAAATTTCACATCTTTGCGTAACAATTCTCTGAGCGGAGCTACTTGCTTTGCGTAATTGATTAAAAATCTACTCTGATAGTTCAATATTCCTAGAAACCTGCGCAACTGCTTGACAGTCTTAGGGGGGGGTATCTGTCTTATGCTGTCGACCCTTTCCTGATTAGGCCTAATGCCGTCTTCCGAGATCACATAACCCACGAACTCAGTTTGTTTCTTAAAGAACATGGTTTTCCCTGGTTTGACGGTCATTCCGTGTTCTCGCAGCTTAGTCAAAACATAGTCGATATGACGTAAGTGGGCGTCAAAGTCATGGTCAAAAATGAGGAAGTCGTCGACGTACTGTACAAGGAAGTCTTTAGTCGAGTCACCAAAAATATTATCTAAAGCTCTTAACAGGGCACTCCCGGAAGTAGATAGACCGAAGGCACAGCGGGTGTATTGGTACATTTTCCCATTATGCACGAAACCTGTATATTTACGTAGTTCTTCAGCTAATGGTATTTGCCAATAAGATGACGTAAGGTCAATTCCTGAAAAATACTTTCCTGCCTTAACTTTCCCCAGTAGCGTGTCAATTGGCTCAGGCCTAAAATTGTCTTTTTGTGTGTAAGAGTTAGCCTTCCGCGCATCTAAAGTAACACGTAAACTACCGTCTTTTTTAAGAACCCAGCAAAGTGCATTAATGTATTCAGACGTAGAAGGTTCAATAATATTTTGCTCTAGCATTTTATTAATTACCTCGTCAGCGGCGTCCCGCATAGAGATAGGAACACTTCTACATTTATGGTAATAAGGTTGTGGATTTACTACGGTAAAAGTGTGTGTGTAAGTATTACATAGGCCTGCAACATTTGAAAAAGTGTCAACATTACGTACAAGCACTTGCCACAATTTATCTTTCTGTTCGGTATTTAACCCGTAACAGCGCTCCAATTCGCCACGTAATGTGCTTAACATTTCATGACTTTCACTTCTTGGCACGCGACACACCGAGTCTAACGGTGATCTTGGCCTAGATTCTTTCCCAGAATCGCCGTGAATATGTCTCAATGACACTATGTGGAGATTACACGCGTCACAGTCCAGTGACCCTTGTGTACAAATATGACCGAATTCAGGCTCAGCACTGTCATATGCACTGACCTCAACCAATTCTTGATCCCCTATACATATGTGTTCCACAAAAAATAACTCGCCATCCATATCTTTTTCTATCTCCAATCTTTTATCTGCAACCCCTGTGTCATTGTAATCTATAAATGGGACTTGTATTTCAACATTATTAACCACTGCAAATAAAGCCTGTCGCTTGAAATCTATTACTGCGTTCCATTCTAAAAAAGCATCTGATCCTAGGATAACATCTGTAGTTAATCCATTAATTACAAGGAACATTATTTCTACCTCAAATCTCCCCATTTTAACTAACAGTAAACATTGTTTTTTCACTCTCTCGCGTCGCTTGCCTACAGCGACTGAAAAAAATACTGCACATACTGGTAGTGACAAAATTCTAATTCCCATTTGTTCCAACCTATAATAAAAATCTAAACTGCACACACTTGAACTTGACCCGCTGTCTATTAATATATCACATTGCAAGCCGTATATATCTGCCTTAATTCTAGGTGGTTCAGCTATTACATCACGTCCAGTCTGTGTCAAAGGAATTTTCGTAGTGTCAGTAATGTCCCTAACGTCTTTCTGAGCTGTCATATAGTTGGTAGACCCATTTCTGTCAGTAGTATTCATACGACTGAGGCAATCGAGAGTCTCAGGGTCCACAAGAATCTCGCGACTTAGTTTTCCGACGGCTGGTTTCCGCCGTTGCCTTGTGGCGAAGCCGACCTACTCCTATCATTATTCGGCTGAAAACTCCGGGCTTCCGGATTCATATTTCCGCCTCTAGTATCGTTATCAGACCTACCTGTCGCCTGATTGTTACAATTATTATTGTTGTTTCGCCAGTTACATTGTCTATTATATGGCCTCCTATAGAAATTGGCTCTCCAATACCCGTTTCTATATCCCCTATTTCGCAACCAATGCGGAGCATTTCTGTTATAGTTATTTCTATAGCCCTGATTGTTCCCATTGTTACTGTTACTAGGCCTATTATCGACCGTGAACATGTTAATTTGCCTATTGTTATTATTATTTCCCCTTTGGAAATTAGGCCTATTCTGAAATCCCCTGTTATTCTGTCCGTTCTGTCCCCTGTTATACTGGAAACTATTCTGGTAGTTATTTTGGCCTGATCTGCCCCCATTATTGCCCTGATAGGCCTGATTATTTTGGCTGGAGTGAGGCGCAGCCGGTGCCTCCTGCCCACGAGATACATAATTAGGCCTAAAACCTTGTGAATTATTGTTCTGTTTATTGCTGCTATTCCCTACATGAAAGCTATTATTTTTGCCCCCATCCTGAGTGTAAGGTGAAGTCGCCGTAGCCTCAAATTTTGTGAGCAAATCTACCATTTCCCCAAAATCCTTAGGCCTAGCCACTATCAAATTGTTTCTGATATGGTCCTCATAATGGCTTGCAGCGATACTCAAGACCTCGGAATCTTTAAGAGGAGGGTCTAACATTCTCCCTTTCTGAGCTATGCGTAAAAAATGATCAATCATCGTCACGCCCCCTTGTGGATTATATTTCCCCGTAGTAAGTTCGCTTCGAATTTTGTTTTTCTCGTTGTCATTCCAGTAGCGATGCATGAAAAATTTCTTAAATGTGTCATAATCTACCTGTTCCCCTAGTGTTAATTTTAGCCACTGAGATGACCTACCCTTTAAGCTTTTCTTCACCATTAACATTTTGAGTTCTGGAGGAATTGACTTTAATTTAAAGTAGTTATCGAGTTCAGTAAGATAATACTGAGGATTCATATTTTCGTCCTCATTGAAAATTGGAAATGGGATCTCGTTTAACAAGTGAACAGGAATGCCCTGTACAGTTGCATTCACATTTTGAGTAACACCATTATTGCTAACATTATTACTATCATGCGTAGCGATACTGCTATGCCGGACTGGAGTTGACATTCTTTCAAGTTCAATAGCATTTTCAGTTACAACCATGGTACTTGTAGAAGCTAAATTTACATTATTACCTCTATTCTCCTCCGGGATAACATTATCACTGCTCGAAGTGCCACTCATGCTGTTCTGGCAAATCGTGTCTATCTGTCTATCATTCTGTTCCAGTTCCCTAATTTTATTTTGAACTAAATCCATTTGTGAAGTTAAATTATCAACTTTTTCATTCACTGATTTACTGGAAGATTCTACCACTAACTTGACCTGATTCAAAGTCGCTTCTAGGCTACTCTTTACTGCAGTATTTTGTTCAGTTAAGGTATTCTGTATTTTCTCTTGTTCCCGCCTAAGCTCAGTTTGAACATTTGATGAGATTTCAGTAAATTTAGTATTAACTTCTGTCTGCAGTCCCCTTACAGTATCTTCAAAATTATTGACTTTTTCCTGCATATGCTTAAAACCTTCATCCATCTTCTGCATGTCGGTTTTAATTGCTTGAAAATTACTACTTAATTCCGTATGCACAGATGCTACTTGTTCTTTTACATTTTGCATGTTCAATTCTAGAGTCCCTATAGAGTTTAGTTTATCATTTACAGATTTTAATTCTCCCTGCAAGTTTTCTTTCATCCTCTGTTCTAAGTCCCCCACAGAATTCAATTTACTATTTACAGATTTAAATTCTTCCTGAAAATTTTCTTTCATTTCCCCTACTGATTTTAATTTATCATTTACATTCTTCAATTCCTGTTCTAAGTTACTATTTACAGATTTTAATTCTTCCCTCAAATTTTCTTTCATTTCTGACATGAAGCTACTAAATAAAAATTTTATGTCCGTCGTGTCATTTTGAACAGCCTGCGCGCCAGACGTGCTAGGCCTAATTTCTTCCACCTCCATAGCTGTATCTGGCTGATTTTCGTCCTGAATTTCAATACCCTGGACATTTATTTGGTCGGAAGGACCCTCCAATAATACATCCTCATTAACATTTACAGTTGTTGGCTCTACATCGCCCTGTACCTCCATTTCCTGGTTCTCCATGCTATCTCCTATAACTTTGTATCTTAACTTCATTGAGCTAATTTACACTTAGTTTCCCTCTGCACAAAAATATACCCTGCTATGCTAACACATCTAGCTATAATATACATGTAAAACAATACCCTCAAAAACAAAATATATATACACAAATATGAAATGTTTGTACTTTACAATTTTGGTGTGTTGCTCGATGAGTTGCTGGTCCGTGTGGCGGTGACTGAAGTCCCACTCGCCGCTGTCTGCTGCCGTCGATCCTCGGTAGTGAAGCCTCGTTGCCTCCCGTGCTGAATTTTCATTAATGTCCTATGCCATTAATGCTCGACACCCTCAAACGTTGGAAGCGCCATTTGGAATAGAAGATGCCAGCTGAATGATAGATGCCTGCGTGTAACTTACTTGTGGTCTCTCTCTGGACCCTCAGGATGCTGTAGCTCTGTTGTCGTGATGTGATGCCGTGATGTTCCAATCCCGGCTCGTACCTGTTTGTTCTATTGCCCGACTTAATTTTCTCTTATCTCAGGGACAGCACGTTATAAGGAAAGCGTTCAATGTAAAGTCGTTATAATTGGGTAAGAGCGAAATTTATTCCAATGCAAAACTCTATGCACAATTACAATATGATTACAACATTCGGGATATTAATTTAATCTCTTCAGCAATATGTTACGTCAATACGCGGCTTCTTGTTAATTGATAGTTTACTCAGATTCTACTGGTATATTACAATGATTGCTCTTCCCGGACTTTAACTTTGACTAAGTACCCAGCGACCCTCGACTGGACTTATAAATTCCGAGACTACTACCGGGATGTGGCCTACTGGCCTACAAAAACCACGCGACCGAAACCTCTGGAGCTCTCGGCTCTTCTCTCTCTATCAAAAATCCTCACGTCCCAAGAAGCTTCGTACTGACGTCAGACACACAAATTAGTCCCTCATTCTCATTGGTTATTATCTGTTAGTATTATTCCGCTAGTGCGGAAGAATATCGGAAATTAGAACCAAGCCAACACAGATCTCTGAAGGTTTCCAATTCCCGGAACCTTAAACACCTTATTGTTCCTCTAGTGTCGGAGCAGAGCTGGTTTATCCCCATCACACAATAAAATCGCCTCTTATCTGATGTTCTTTTGTCTACGTTAAAATTCTAGCACAATACCAATACACAGAATTTGCTCAAGTGATTGACAGCCTGCCTTTGTCTACTCAGACTGTGTTATTATTACAGTTATTTGCACTTGCTTTTATTCTAAAGTATTAATTTTCCCATTTCTTATAACAAAATTGATTCTAGTTCTCAAACTCTTAATAATTCTGGTTTATACTTATCTTTCCCAATGTTTAATTAATTTCTGTATAATATTAATAAAATGAAATGTTTTAATTAATTACTGTAAAATGTTATGGAATATGTCTAAAGGCATATTCCGCCTCACTCAGAACTCCCCGAAGATTTTACGTCATAGCTTCACTATTATCAGTGTGTACATTCAGCTTCATACTCCATGCCCAAGGATTTTTACGTCTTGAAAAGTCCACCGATCGCGGCCGGTCTTTAACCCGGGATAATTGCTCCACATAATAATATAATGTACTTGGATACTTGGGAAATATGTTAAGTAAGAATTCTTCAATACCTACCGAAATCACATACTGTTTTAAGGGGAAATTGAATTGATTTTTGGATGAATATTGAGATTTCCTTTTTATTGTTGTATTTTATCCTCTGGACTTTCCTCTTTAAAATGATATATCATACATAATAATTGCACTAAAACTTTACCCATGCAATGTTTTTATTTTTCTGAGAAGAACCCGAATACGCAGCAGAGGTCTTTTTAACCTCGAAGCTCAAATGGTTTTTGGATGAAAATTGAGATTTTTCTCTTTATTATTGTATTTTATTCTCTGGACTTTCCTCTTTAAATTATGTTTCATACATAATTGTACTATAATTCTATCCGTATTATTTTTTTTTTTTTTTCTGAAGCGATCCAGACTATGGCGCAGGGATGTTTTAACTTGAACACTTCTTTTCCATAAAAAAGGATATTTTAAAAATATCCTTTTTCAGTATTGATACACGGTATGTATCTAAAGCTGTAAAAAGATCAAGTTCCTAGCTTTAGTAGCTCTTTTAGAAAGGATACATTGAATTTAACATTGTAAAGATAGGCCATTCTGTGTCTCCTTAATTTGCGCATGAGAAAGAAATCAAAATCCAAAACAAAACATATTTATTTATAATCCAACTCATATAGTCTATCGTGGAGTAAAGAAATAAATTCTAGTTGAAGTGCATGTGGTATTATACGTGATATTTCTCATTGCACGGAGTAAAGAGACTATGTCGCTTGATTTATATCCAAGAACAGCAAGAGCTTATAACGACATATCATCAAGAAAACACATGTTCTACTATTTCTCGTCTCCAATCGGTACTTTATCACAAGTTTTGCTGTTACTGTTTCCTGAAAAAATTCAATTCAAGTTAGGAAGTCATTTCATGGTCATAAATCTACCTCTCAGAGCCCATGAAGTTCATACTGCAGAACGGAACAAAAGAAGAATGTACAAGATATGGAGGGGGCGAAAGCTATTACATTAGATATTAACGATCCACTTTATGGATTAAGATGCTAGCTAGAAGTATAATATTACATCAATGAATTACTCTGGAAGGATCCAAATTACGGAGCCAATAAATTGCACAAATAGTTATATTTTGTACCAAAGCAAACTGGTAGTTTTGCACAATACTTTTATCCGGCTTATACTCACAACTTATGTTTTATGATTTATGTTTTATATAGAGCCCGGATGTCCAAGAATTTAATTTGGTTAAAATATGCAGGGAAAAAGGCATTTAAAAATGCCTAAAATAGGCAGTAATATAACTTAAATAGGTATTTATTAAAAGTCAAAACAGAGAATACTCTTATTAATGAAAATAGCAATCTAAGTTGTATATTGTGTGTTATAAAACAATTCCACCTATTCCCTCAAATTTTTGTTTTATAAAATTTGTTTCTTATACCATCAACTTAGTAGCCTTTTTAACTCTAAAACATATAGTCGTCAATATTATAAAGAATCAATGAACGAATCACATTGAACTTAAAATTGTAAAAACATTAAAATATTTTATGTCCAATTTCCTGTGGGATGACATATTTCGTCTTTTATTCTACCATCTTACGGTCCTTTTTTTCAGATGATCTCAATTCACTTGTCGATCCATTTCAGTTGAAATAAGATCATCTCAGAAAAGGACCTGAAGATGGCGGAATAAAAGCCGAAATACCTATATCGTCCCACAGAATACTGGACCTACAATACTTTAATTTTTTACTATTTTAAGTTCAATATGGTTCATTCAATGAAGTTTTATAATATTGACAACTATAGGTTTTAGAGCAGACAAGGTTATTAAACAGATAGTATAATCAAACATTTTTCTATAAAAATAAAAAATCGAGGGAATAGGTGGAATTGTTTTGTAACACACATTATACAACACAATTATAACCCCCGGAGGAAAAATCTGAAATTTATCTACACAAGCTAAGCTATATATATACGAACTGCGACATTATATGCATCACCCGTAGGCACGCATTAATATCTTAATACCCTAATGTAAAAGTTACATATATTAAGGTCAATGGAGATTAAAAGATTCTATTATATTCTACCTAGGTATTATATTCCACAGTTAACCAAATACACGCTCAAAACTCGATTCTGCGCACTCCATCCATTTAACTTTAACTAACACTCCATTTTATTTGTTTGCCCGTAACATGATTTTGGAACCTGATGTACACAATACATACATACATACATTAATATTTGGTATTGCAAATAGAAAATATTTTATTTATAACTTTGACATATGGTTGGAAATTTCACCTCACATAGAGTATGAAAACAGTAATGTTGAACTTTGTAGTTCGTTACATATACCTATGTCATTTAGAACATGTTATGTTCTCTCAAACATTATTCATTTCCAAGTTATCTGTTATATGAGCAACGTCCTCTAATGTGTAATGTTGGAAGAAATAATCCATTAAACCTGGTTTAAACATGTTACTGTCGTAGTAATGCAAACGTTTCTGTGTACAGAATAAACTCTTTGACGTATAAATTGATGTTAGGTTATTCAGTTCTGTTTGTATGAATAACAGCAGTTTAAAGTTTAACCATATTATGCTACACTTTTCCCCATTATAATTTAATATTCATAGAGTATAAAGTTATTAAAATAAGTACCAGAAATTGACAGTGGAAACACGGCTAGTAACTAATTTGAATCCGCGGGTCAAAATATGAGCGTATTTGTTTGCAATGGGGGTCATTTTGTTGAAAATCATATAGGCAGACTATTTATTAAAAAATAAATACGTCCCTTTTTTTCCCAGCTGAAAAAGTTTTGCAATGGTTTATACAAAAGATGGCTATGTGGTTTCTACTTGTAACAGTAGAAATTTAGGTACGCTGGAATACTATTATGCTCTATTATATGCAATTCAGTTTAATTAAACCAATTATTTAATTATGATTAATTAAATAATTGGTTTAATTAAACTCCTTAACAATTCTACGCTACTTAGCCGGTCTTATTTCATGCCTCGTTTTTAGGTGTCACAAGAAAGAGTTGTCAATTTTCTAAAACTTGAAGCTTTGTGCTGATTTATGTAGTGTTGGCATACTTCATATAGCCTACATTAAGCCAATTTTACGCAATTTATAATCTAATTAAGCTTAGAAGAGAACATAAGGTGATAAAATTATTTTCAATGATACAGCTTATTTCTAGTTTTGGAGCATATTTTGCAAATATTAGAACGTATTTGCATGCATATTTACTCTTCTGGTAGAGCATCAACTTCTGGGTCCTGATAATAATACACGGAGTTTCATCTGACGTGTGCTAAGCATCCCAGTCATTAGAATAATGCATAAATGGATTATAAAATAGATTTATTATATAAATTTATATGCGTGTAGTATTGTAGGAATACTAGGAGGTGCCCGCGGCTTCGCCCACGATAATTAATTGAAAAATTAAAAATTAAGAGTATAATAATTATTAAAGCATTATATTTATTAAAACATGCACGCGAATCATTCATAAACTAAACCATTAATAATTAATGAAAAAGCCAAAATTCCGGCCTTAGAGTACATTCCACGATTAGAAAGCGCCGCCTGGGAAAACGATCTCAGATTCGATTATACAGTTTCAAAGGAACCTGTGAACACGTAATACGTATTGTTTCTCAACTGTTTGTTGACAGATGAATATGATGTGAATTTTATTTGATAAATTCGGTGTAATTTTCAGAAATTATATAATTTTTCAAGGAAAGGAATGGTTTGTTTGGATTTTTATTGTCCGCGATACTTCCTTGGTTAAACTATCAATATTTTACAGCTGGTGCCCGCCATTATTAATTGAATCCAGGATTTTTAAGAAATTTGCAGTGGCAGCTTATTAAAAATTTTTGTGGTTCAGAGCTATGAAAATTGTAAGTAAAAATAAAATCAGAATATTTGTTCATTGTGTTCATTTCACTTAGGCCTTATATAATAAAGAAACGGTTTTCCTAATTTTGTACTTTTCGTGAAAGTTTAGACAGAGAGACGAACATCGCCGAGTATGCCCGATGTTTCACGAAGCGGGCGAGCGAGTGAGCACGCTATTTAGGGCCGTTGAATTGTATAAGAGTAGATTTGGAGTAAATAGGAAACACATTCGCTGGAATATATTATTGTCTCCGTTTGCATTAAGCTAATTGCTTCTAACCTCTTTTCATGAGAACATGATATTAGCAGCTATGACTTGAACACTTGTTGAAACTTAATTAATTCGTATAGTGTTTTTGTAGCGAAGTGTGGCAGTACAAACGACCTGTGGTCGAGACATTAATCTACAAAATTTGAGAAATTCAACACGCCACCTTTTCTTACAACCAACTCCCACGGGATCTGCCGCACAGAAGAAACTTTGCGGACAGATTAAAGAGGGAAGTGTTGGTACAAGAAAACTTTCTGTGAAGTCGTTTTTCTTCAAAAAGCTAGGGAAACCACTGACAAATTAACAAAGTGCTGAGAAAAGAGTGCTTCTTCTCCCAAGACCGAGCGAGATAACGCTTCTTCCTTCCGCTACACAGATTTACCGTCTGCAGAAACAAGGACTGGAAGAATTACATAAGGAAATCCTCATTTTAGTTCACTTTATAAAAAATTAAAATACGACGTAGTATAGAAACTTATAGTATATGATTTTCACACCTATTATATAACCAGACTATTAAGGAATTATAATTTATATTATAACTACTATTTCACTTATACCAAATTAATAGTTTTGTTCTTATCATAAAAATTAGAAATTCGAGGCGAAAAATCTATCGCAGGTAAGTTTTTTACCTAGATTAGTTAACGAAATCAAACCCGGCTAATGACGTAGAAATTTGGGAGGGGACGAAGTCGCAGCATGCTTTCCTGGTAACTTATAGGAAAGTAAAGCTGTGAGTCCCGAAGAACAGTTTCACAGCACAGTAAGAACCCATGCCCCCAAAGAAAGTCCCTGGAAAAGCTACTGACAAATTCAGCTAAACCAGTTCTTTCCTCTCCTTTCTGGTTCTTTCATACGCCTTAAAAAAGGAAAAGGGCTAGTTTCACGAGTGACAGAAATATATAAAGAGAGGCATACAAACATTAGAAAAAGATAATTGCGGAATTTGAATTTATTTTATTTTAAGGGTTGTAATCATAGAATTAAAGAGCTCCTCCTGGGCGTAAAATCCAGTCACACATACATAGAATATTACAATAGTTTCAAAATAATATTGTAAGTACAAATACTAGAAATAAAATATAAACCGCCCCTATAAACCTTAACCCAATGTTATGAAGCAGTAGTCGTAGTATGATAAGAGTAGACTAGAATATATTATGTACAGAATTGTAGAATATAATGAGAAATCAGGATACATACGCGGTTATGAGGTAATTTACTAAGACTTTTGTTGATGTAACAAGATAACTTTTCTCTCTATCGTTATCAAAGTGCAAATAGGATGAAGATATAGAGATTTAGAAAGATATATATAGTGAAATAAATATAGAATGAGATATACCTAGAGATAGAGATTTTGAGGTATATAGAATTATTTATAGAGACAAATATTATATATATATATATATATATATATATATATATATATGTATTTTATATATACAAAGATAAAGATAAGGAGAGTTAAAGATAGAAAGAAGTAGAAAAAGATTTAATAAAATAGTAGCATATAGAATAAGATACAGAGTTATACAGAACACATGGAGTTATTTATAGACAGACTGAGACATATTATATAGAAAAATAAAGAGATCCAGTGAGACAGAGAGAGGAAGAAAAAGAAAGAAAAACTGACACAGAGAGCACACAAGAGAGAGAGGAGAGAACGGGGGAGGAGAGAGAGAGAGAGAGAGAGAGAGCGAGAGAGAGAGAAGGGCAGAAAAATAGAGAAAGAGATTTGTAGGTAGTAAACAACTCTACGTTCATTGTTAATGTAAGCTGAGCACATGTTTTGCTGTCTTCCATTTTTTCCTAAAACAGTATTCTATAAACCATTAATAAATACTTAACAGAATCGCACCCGTATTTTAATGTAAACTACACTATACAATATTACTGCCTTATCGTTACTACAGTGTATTAATTTTGGAAGCCTGTCCATTTAAAATATGATTATTTCCCTTTAGGATTACCTATTAATAATATAATATATTATATGATCAAATCAATGTACCAATTAATTAGGTAGGCCTAGAATATATTTGAAGATAAAATGCAGTTCCAGTGGAAAAAGTCGAGATAGTAGATTTCAGCATGGAGTTTAGAAAGAGGAATATTCAGAATATTTTATTTAACTTGGAAATATGAAAGCAGTGTGGCATGGATTACTGACAATAGTAGATAGCGAAGCCTGTCTGGTCATTGTCACGTACATGAGATGTAGATTTATATAATTTGAACAGACATTGTTCACTGTGAAATGGAAATGTCCGGACAGCATGTCTGATATTGATTTCTAGTTCAATTTCTGCTTGTATGTACATTCTCTGATCATAATATTGATGCTGCTGGTAACACATATTGTCAATTAAAATAATGGTTAGACCGGTCCCAAAATATTTGTTTTCAAACATTTGATAGTAAAAGATAATGCTTATTTTCCTCTTGGCCATTTATATAAGCCTCTAGTCCATGTCTACAAATTGTTCACCCCAGAACATTTTGGCCATCTTTAGTTGTAGCTTGGGTGACTCTGAATAGGCCTATAGTCAAGGGAGTAAAATGTTGATACTGAAAATAGTAATTAAATTACTAAGTCATTACGTAATTAAGCCTCAAACTTCTTTTTCTTCTTTTTCTTAGTTTTAGGGACGTTCTTTTTCTTCATTTTCTTAGTTTTAGCTCAGGGACGTTTAAGCGACTTACGCCGCCCGGGCCTAACAAAGATTATCTACTGGTTCACATACATTCATGTTTAACCGGACAAGGGCATGGACGACCTCCCCGGATGAGTGATCATCCCAATGCCTGGCCCTCTCCGAAACAACGCGAACACATAGGACGAGGCACACCATTCAGACGCACATTCACTATGAACAAAGAGAGTGTGGATAAATATGATAATAACGGCCAGATGATATCCGGGGGTCCTAAACTTACCCAACATTTGTCTCACAGGTGGGGAAGAACTGGAACATCCGCAGCTAGATAACTTGTCCCGACCAGGATTCGAACCCTAGCCCGCTGCATGAGAGGAGCACCCCAGCGGTGGAATTCGAACTTCCTTTGAAGTAAAATAAGTGATACCACTACCTCAATTTCATTGTATTAAATAAATAATATAAATTGAGCTAATGGTGGAGCTCACCGGAAGGCTGCAACACGTTTTAAGTTCTCAATTTTCTATATTATACCAGTAAACATTGTATTCATTTATTTTAGTTTCAGGTGATATTAAATTTTCTTTCTTTCTTCTTCTTTTGTATTTTATTGAATTGTATTCTCTATTATAATTAAGTTGTATAGCTCTTGTATTTCATGCATTCCCCCTAGTCTTAACTCCTCCAGATTTAATAAAAAAAAAGCCTTTATACCTTTATGTGTGCGTAGAGATATAAAGAGAGGTAATTATTGAGCTAGGGAGAGAAACAGAGAGATATACAGACAATTATAGAAGTATGTAGATATAATATAGATAGACTGATTGACAAAGAAAGACAGAGGGATAGAAAGTTAACGATAGGGGCAGAGAATAGAGATGACCATTTTAGGTAGGCCTATTTCAGAATTTCAGGTTATGGAATTAGCAATTGCCTAAACGATAACTGAATCGATCAAATGGAAGGCTTAATACCTTGGACATATGAACAAATTTGCGACGTCATGTGTAAATAATTTACTTCTGTATCACTTCAAAATGCTCTTCTGGATTTTGACTTATGACTGAATCAGTACATAGGATTTCTTCATGAAATTTTATAATATATTCCATACGATTTATCTTAGTTTCTAGATTATCTTGTTAAATTAATTGTATTTATTACAAATCATTCATGTACCTTCTTCTTTATCCTCACACATTCATTTATTGTATTGTATATTTATATTGTACAACACTTATTGGCGAAACTACTGTAATTTGGATTTATTCATGTAGTTGGCAGAATAAATAAATAAATAAATAAATATTCCCAGTTATTCAAGGAAGGTTTTCCCTGTATTCTATTTATCTCTTCATGATTCACCATGAAATTTTTCCACTTGATCTGAGCCTTCAGCGCAGCATTGTAACACGATCAGATGCATGAGTATTGCTGATCGTGACTCGATATGCTTGAATGCATATACCATGACATCGATGGATTGATAAATAGAGCGAGATACAAGTCGGCATCCCAGATTACGGATTCAGCACGATGAAGCAAAGCGAACAGCTTTAAAGCTGACAGAGTACCAAGTAAAAATGAAGCAGACTTCACAGAAGAACTTGTGTTATATTTGTGTTATATTATGTTATATTTATAACTTATTTTCATTGTTGTATAGCATCGGTATGGCTCTAAGAGATTTTATACCCAGGGAAAAATGCCAGCTATGAATGCCATTTCGAGCAAAATAAATACTGTACATTCCGAGACATTCATAAAGCATTAAGTTTTTCATTATTAAGGCCCAGAATCTTAGGTTTTAAACTATTTTGCTCCTTGCATTGTGTTACTGTGATATTTGAATGTAATTGTCCATTTCATTATCATCCAGTCACATAGTCCAATCTAATAAAACCTAAAAATGGCTAAATAGGATGTTAATACTATTATTTTTTTACTAATGTTACTTTTTAAATATCTGCCTCTATTTTTCATCTTGCTCAAGAGAAAATATAGTACTGCATTTCGTAATTTTGTCATTTTGTACCCCGTTGCAATAAAGGAAATCGCTAATGAACAGAAATCCCCGGTTTCTTTAGAAGCAAATTAAAGTAATCTTAAGAAGTGTACACTTGCAGTTCATTCACAGTGATTGTTCCAACAAGACCTCTAAAGTAATTTAAAAGTTACATATATACAATATATATTTAATGGTGTTATATAAGAGCAGATTCACTGTAACATTGAAACTAATTCCCTCTGAAAATCACTCCTCTGGGTCGTGGCAGAAGAGTGCTGTCAGAGGATACTGCGTGACGTCACAGTTTGGTTCGGGTTTTGATTGTCCCTGCAGGCAATAATCAAACTAGGTCGATCTCAACTGCGAGTTTAAGGGTCGTGTCGGGTTTCCCTATTATCCAAATCCTCCTAACGAAAAGCAGTAAATCATTATAACAGTTCTTCCTTCACTTGACCACTATTTTAGTATTGTCGAGTTACAATTAAAAATGAGCACAAGCAAATACATAAATTAGCCTACGCATAAACATAATATTCGAATAGAATTAATGCAACATTTTTACGGAATTTTTAAAAATCATTACTTTTTTTAATAGATTAGTAATAAACCACATATAATTTAATTAACAAACCAGTTCCTTTTTATCATTATTATTATTATTATTATTAGGCCTATTATTATACCGCCTGCGTGATTTGGTGGTCAGCGTTGTTGACTACGGATTCGCAGGACTGGGTTCAATACCCGGTATTTCCTCGGATTTTTCTGAGGTAGGGAGGGCACGGGGTTTTGACCATACTATAGCAACTAAAACTGCGTAATAAACAACAGATCTTAAACAACAAAATTCTGTAGGTTTACAGTGAATAAGTTCTTGTTACATTGCTACATTGCATTTCTCAGATAAAATCTTTCCAGATTAGGAATAGAATAAAGGTGGTATTAAGCATATTTAATGAGGTTGTAAGGTGGTCCATCAAACAATATACTTAACGTTGTCAATGTAATATAATATAATATTCCAATAATTATAGTACATTATGCAACGAGACTACAATTGCATGTTTACAGATACGAGCTTTGCTCTTAATTACCATCATACGCCAAGGAGCATACAATTTGTTTGTTCGACTATAATCAAATGTTTAAATTTTGAAACTTTAGATTCACTCAAACGGAGACGGCTGCCCTTCGCAATCAGCTGTTCTCGTAGTTCATGGCTGTGCGACAGATGGCAGCTCATGGTGTCCGGTCAAGTCGAAGCTTCATTTTGTCGTTTTCTTGAAATCAATGGATTTTGATAACACGAAATGAAATCAGTTTAGTGTAATATTAAAAAATTAATACTAACAGAATTGGTTTTATTTTAAATACAGGTTGTTTATTATGCAGTTTCAGTTTCTATCCTCAAGGTTTCAAGATCGCTCGGTGTCGATAATTATCGATACCAAAGCTAATGTTATAATGAAAATGTCTAACGAAATGGATATCTTTAAGATTTACTGTTACATCACATGTAAGAAGCGTACTATAGTATGGTCAAAACCCCGTGCACTCCCTATCTCAGAAAAATCCGAGGAGGTTCCGGGTATCGAACCCAGTCCTGCGAATCCTTAGTCAGCAAACGCTAACTACTAGACCAGGTAGGCGAGGTATAATAATAGGCTTAACAATAATAGGACTCATAATAATAATAATAATAATAATAATTGGGGGCGGATTTCTATGACATGTCATATTTTTCCCCTTTGCATTATTTCAGGTTTCCGACTAATTTAAACCCGATTCCAAGCATCCTGGTGAAAGTGGAACGGCTTTTATTGTGCATATAACTGCATATTCAGGAAATTTTCATCTATTGCAGCATATTTAGTACGAATATGCATATTTAGGTCATATTTTTTGGCATAATTGTGTGCATATTAAAGAAATTTTGAAGTTTCATATCATATTTTGTAAATTTTGCATTATACTGATACTTTTTGAGAATTTACAGATATTTTAAATAATTAACATTATATTTTTATAAAATGAATTGTAATGAAACTTAAAACAAATATACACAATGTATAAGTGGTAAAGTCATATTTTAAATTTTATTGGTCATGTTTTAATGTTTTTTTAGGTCATAAATGCATGCATATATCCTATGTTTTAGGTCATAGAAGTCTGCCCCTAATAATAATGATTACAATAATAATAATAATTTGAATGCAGTGAATACAATTTTATTTGATAAATCAGCATAGGCAATTTCGTTACGATTCCAGCTGGTTTTATTACGAGCAATAGTCATTGTTCATTTATAACTGAAAGCACGTTGCTATGGAAACGCATGTGGTGTATAATGAAAGCATTTCCTTTGTTAGAGCAACAAAATTGTAGTCGTAGGGATTCTAATTATTTCGCGAAACAAATGGAGAGGAATCCTATAAAACAATTGCGACCAGCGCAGCGCAACAGGTCAACTTCGCAATAAATTCGCAAAGTAACGGCTAGTCTGGCGACGACAACTTCAAGTGGACTGTCTGCTAAATACATGACCAATCAATACGCCAGATTGTTCGATGTGTTGCATTCGAAGTTAAATTTCCGTCAACCCTCATAACTTAGTAGGCCTATGCTATATTATTGGTATGACGTGCATCTATTCTACGTTCCCGTAATCTATCATATCAGATGAACTGGGCGGTGTCCTTCATGGATAGACATTCTGGCTCCCAAATTCAAATCCCATGGTTAGCCAATCTGACAGGGTATTTCGAGGTTTTTTATCCCCCACAAAGGCAAAGTCGATAGGATTTTACTCCCCTTCCATTCATAATATGTTTAAAGTGAAATAGCATATCAAATTATCATAGGCATCATAGGTTACGAGTTTATCGAGTTGGATTTATTTAGACTATACCATGAATAAAACGTTACGGATTATATAAATAATAATATTATAATATAAATAAGTTAATTACTTCTGGTTTGTTTAAAATAAAATAGTGTCAGCTGTCAGATCACGGCATAGACCTACTAAATTAATGAACAGTCCGCATTTGGAATACTAAGCAATGCTACCAACGAGGTAGTGACAAAAGAGTTAACCTCAAAATTAAGAGACGCTAAGAAATTCGGAACACTTTTTGGGAAAAAATAAATTTAAGTCGCACCTTGGATGAATGTTCCCACCCACCACTCCCTCGCGATGCACTTTCTTTTATACCACTTCTTCTGTCCTCATATTACGTAGAAACTCGTGATTGGACGTTGGTAGTGTGACGTCATACCGGTAAACAAAAGTTGGCAGGCTTACTAACCTCTGGAAGATATAATATGCCACATTTTCGAAACCTACAAACAGTGCATCGTACATTATTCGAAAATGCAAGGGCACTTCGCTTCGGCTACCACCTCCGCTCGCGCACTTAACTATGTCGATAGTGTTATGCATTATTTAGACTATGTGACTATGAGGTGATTGTGGTCTGATCGGGAGTGCCGAGTGAGTTAGAGGGTTGTCATTTTGGTGCAAGGGTTGGTAGCTGGTATTTGGTACGATCGGGAGTTTGGAGAGAAGGGACGATCGGGAGTGCCGAGATAACAAGCGTGTGGTCGCCAATAGCAACGCATTGTTCGTACCGTAAGGGGCGACTTACTCTTATCTTTCGCCCACTTTTTTCAAGAACGTAATTTAGGCTATTTGTAAATTGCCACTGTTTACTTGAATGTGCATTGGTTAAAAACACAATTTTCTTCTCTGTTGGATTATCTCATATTGATAGCCCAATCTCCTGCGTCAATTCAATTCATTTGTACTTACGATCTTCACAGAACTTTTGTAGCTGAATCCATATGTATTTTATGTGGTTTAGCTTCCTTTATGATAATATCAATTTCGTTATCAGACTCATTACCATACCATGAACTTGGCATTTTTGTTTTCAATTTAGCGCCGACAATGGATGACGTAATCTAATAATCACTGCATAGCCTTACTGTTACGGTTCAGTAACGAGCTGACGTTTTATCAGATAAAACGGCTTCATCGCGATTTTTCAAGAATATTGTAAGACAAACGGCCGTGATTGGTCTATCCGAGGAATTGCTAAATTTATTGGTCAACATCAAACACGCAGCGTACGAGTGGAATGGGTCAAAAAATTATATTATAGTAATTCCTTTATTGCTTTATTGCTTTAGTAATAGTCATATTATGATGAATGGAGCAATGGTGAAATGATGTTGTTGATATGTCATCAACAAAATTATCATCCTGGGAATAAAAAGGGTCCTTCAGGGGTAATAAAATTGTATCGTAAGACGAAACTGGTATCAACTGTGTGGTATGTAGCAAGAGTTTAAGGGCATCAGTTAAAACTCCAAACCAGCTGCTAAGCTTCTTTATCTGTGGACGCAATATTTCTATAACTCTCAAGATATCAGCCGATGGCTTAAATACAGTCCTTGGGGTCATTTTGTTGGATCTTTTTGGGACAAAAAGGAGCTATATATTGACTTAAAATAGGAAAGCTTAAAATATGTAAAGCTTAACTAACTCCCTGCAAGGACCTATATGCGGACGTAAACATCGAAGCAGTGCTCTTTCCCCAGCGGCATTACTGATTGTCCTGGGTAATACAAAATATGGAAAATCTACAGACATACTGACTCGTGTAATTTTTGTTTTAATATGTATTTTTGGAGCCAGGTAACCTCAAAACATATACTATACGTTTGTGAAAACTCATTTAATTTCATTGTAGAGAATAGAGCCTTGTCCACATGCGGTAGGCCTACAGGTAGGAAAAGGAAGATAAAAAACGACGTAGATGTACGCTCTGAACCAGTATAAAGAACTGATTTTTTTATTGTATATTTCTACTCACGAACCTCGCAAATTCTTGGTTGAACACAAACCCCAGGCAATCAATAATTCGGTGTGATGACATTCTCTTGAGTTTTCTCTTTAAAGAGTTGTGGGAGGAGGGCCGGCTGGATTAGCCCAGGCCTGTGTGACAGTTTTTTGAAGAACAAAAGCGCTGTCAGTTAAAATTCTCAGATCCCCACAATGTCATAAAAAGTGTATTCGTTCCTGATAACAGGAGAATCTTTTATTCATCCAGACATATTTGCTCTAGGGAAAGGCGGGGAAATGTAGAGCATGCAGGTACTTTTATTCTTAATTGCAGTTTTCATCACCGTCATTTAAATATGACATGTGATACACCTGGCGTTATTACCACTGTTACTCTGGATTCATTAAATTTACATAAAGTAATTCAAGTTAGAAGTTATAAAAACAGAGAGATTAATTACTAACAAGTAACTTCTAATTAGTTTCATCTAATGGTTGACATGCAAAAAAATAGGCGTTGGCTAGTCGGTCAGTGACTTCGAATTACAATAAATTTTTTAATCACTACGGAAGGAAATCGGAAACCATAGTGCGGGTCCTATTCTAATACGGCACACATGGTGTGTCTCGTCATTTGATGACAACCATCGTATGGCGGCCAACATAGGCCAAGGATATTAAAAAAGAGGAATAACAAAGACAGAAGAAAGCAAAAAGAAAAAAGAATGAATGAGAGAAAGAAAGAAACATAAGAAAAAGTCTATGCAGTTGATTGAGTGAATCCGCTAGAAACCGGAAGATGATGAGTTCGATCCCCGTCAAGAGATTTTTTTTCAATTATAATGCCGGTTGTCGACTAAGAGCTAAGCTACCTTAGCTTAGCTTAGCTTAGCTCACATACAGTGAGGGATTTCATATATAGTTATGCCAGATTTCATAATAGTTTTGTCGGCAGAAGTACATATGAAATCCCGCACTGTATGTGAGCTAAGCTAAACTAACTTAGCTTAGCTCTTGGTCGACAACCGGCAATATTCTGTGGGGGATTCAGCATCTTAACAGGATAACCCAGAATAATGGAACAGTGTTTTACATAAAGATGAAAAAAGAGGAAGAAAAGAGAAGAAGGAAGCAAAACCTCTAAGGTGAGTAGCCTATGATGAGGAAGATATGATTGACTCAACAGACACAAGATATGACCCAAAAATTGGGGAGGATCGTGATGATCTCGATTAGTTGTGAAGAACGTGTTTAAAGAGAGTTTATAAAAGATTTGTTTAAAAAAAATGATCAGACAAAACCAGTGCCCCTAGATGGAACTGTAAGGACGAACTTATAATAATAATTATAACTCCTCGTAAACTCAATCATCTAGCTGGATTTCGCGTTCCCTAGCTTACGATGAAGACAATAATAAACATTCAAATATTTATATTTTAAAAAAGTTTGAAATAACACGTTACTAATACTTTTTGCATTCTATTATTAACTACTATTGAACAGAGAGATTATTTTTGCGATGTGCCGATAATGCATGGTTCGGCGGCCTGGAAGCAAGTCGTCGACGCGTCGGCCGGTAAAGGCGATCCAGCGGCACATCGTAAAAATAATGTCTCCGTAGCATACATTGAATTTTCTGTATGGACTAACAATTTAAATGCAAACGTATTATCTACCCTGCTGTTTGTATTACAGCTCAATGAACATTCATTCGGGCTCAACTCAGGATGTTATTATTGATCGACAGAGAGGGTAGAATCGAGTGGCATTAAGAAAAAGAGGAAGAACGAAGACAGAAAGAAAGATTGAGAGAAAAAAGAAACAGAAGAAACAGACTGTGCAGATGGTTGAGGCAATGCATTGCGAGCCGGAATACAGTGAGTTTGATCCCCCGTCAAGGTATATTTTCATTTAACGTTATAGCCTAAGTTTATTGGGACAAGGCTCAGCATCTTACCAGAACAACCCAGAATATTGTAACAATTTTTGACATGAAGATGAGGAAGTGAGTATGATGAGGATGATACACAACAACAAAAATTTAAATTCTATTATAATACAATAAAATTTATTCAAAACTATGCTTTTGCACTTAAGCTGTTAATCCACCTAAACCTCAATTATAATATATTGTGTTTAATCATTAGGCACAACATCGAACACTAATTATTCCAGTAACTGGTTTAGGAAAGAACAAAAACTAACAAAATCGATATGACGTGTAGCAAAGGGAATTTATTATAAGGCAAATTGTCCGTCGCAGTGTTATCTATAGGCTTTACAGCTGATACGCTTTGTTTGAAGGATTATTTATCTATGCAGTGAGACTACCGACTCCCAAAACAAACACACGATATAGCCAATGAGTCACTTTCACTGCCCTAGTATTTTGAAAATGGTCAATAATTATTATTTTAGTGTTGTGTATAAACCATATCACTGTGCAATGATATCAAAGTCACGTATACAAACGTTGCACCATTATTATTATTATAAACAAATAGGATGTATATCCTTTACAGCAGCATTTCTCAACCGTTTTGAACCCGAGGACCTCTAAAATGTCTAAAAAAAATTTACGGACCCCTAATTTTACATCCCATTTTTAAAAGTATGCTATATGTATTCTTAATATTTGGGGTGTTAATTGTAGGTCATTATAACGAAATAAATCTAAATACATTTTTTAATTTGACGGAAACACAGTTATTGAATTGGAAGTAAACTATTGACAGTAAAATTATATTTTGAACAGACTTTAATATTTATTACCAATTTGATAATATAAATAGGTATTATGTTATTACTCCTTTTAATAAGATGGTTGAACTTGTCGCCTCTTGCAGAGGTCCTGGATATCTGGCTCAATATTAGTCAAATTTAGTCGAAGATCAGTAGATACATTAAGTCGGTTTCTGTATTTTGTTTTTAGTTGAACGAGCGATGAAAATCCCTTCTCACAAAGATAGGTTGTTGAAAACTTGCAATAGAACAGCTGTATTTTCGAAGATTTTAAAAACTTTGACATCTAGTCTCCATTTTATGTGAACAATTTTTACTTCTTTACTTTCCACTTGCTATATGATATTTTTTTTAATTATGTCTGCGGACCATCTGCACCAACAGTGGTCCGCGGACCATAGGTTGAGAAACGCTGCTTTACAGCATTACTGTATTATGATCTCGTCTTACAGTATATTAGATTCTCTATCTCTCCTTCTCTTTATTCAATTATGTTGTGAATGTACTGCAAACATTTATAATAATTACAAAACTGCACGATGGTTTGACACGGTTTGTATCACTGCACAAAAATGCTACCGTGATACTAGAGTAGGCCTACTACACTACAGTGCAGATTCTCTGAAAGGCAACATAAACTGAATTGTAACATGTAATTGTCAGTTATTCCTTGTCAGTTATGTCTTTCCTTTTTCTTCTTGTTTAATCCTTTCCTGGGTCTTAACCAACGAGCCTTGGGGGCACTGTTAACAATGCCCCTACTCCCCCCTCCCGCCCACTATGCATGGACGATGCTGAGTATGATCCTAGAACTTAATGTTTCATTTTCAATTGAAGTTATTAGACAAATATGTAAATTTAAATTTTATAAAATGGAAGTTATGTAAATTACTTGATGTTTATTCTCATATCGGTCTACAATAATAATTTCAAATATGATGAGAATATTAGGCCTATAGGAGAAAAAAATCCTCTGACACTGGGATTTGAACCCAGAACCTTTGGCTATCCGTGCCAATGCTCTACCAACCGAGCTAAGCCAGAGTTCACTTCACAGCGCCAGATGGAACCTCTCTCCTATGACTGATTGCCCTTAATGGTCTATCTCACTGACAGACAAGTTATGTCATATGCAGTACTGTGTGGCACAATAATTAGTGATTTTTGTGACCGGGCTTCCACTGTTATTGTACAGTTAACATTTAAATATGGATATGCATTCACGAACCACAGATTATTGTCTCTGTTGGATATTACATGAGATTACTAAAGGAGAAAAAAATCCTCTGACACTGGGATTTGAACCCAGGACCTTGGCTATCCGTGCCAATGCTCTACCAATGTTAACTGTACAATAACAGGGAAAGTCCGGTCACAAAAATCACTAATTAGTGTGCCTCACAGTACTGCATATGACATAACTTGTCCGTCAGTGAGGTAGACCATTAAGGACAATCAGTCAAAGGAGAGAGGTTCCATCTGGCGCTGTGAAGTGAACTCTGGTTTACTCAGTTGGTTGAGCATTGATACGGATAGCCGAAGGTCCTGGGGTAAATTCCAGTGTCAGAGAATTTTTCTCCTATAATATTCTCATGTAATGTCCAACAGAGACAATAATCTGTGGATCATGAATGCATATAGGCTATATCCATTTCAAATACGATGTTGTATAGCAAGTCAGTACTTAATTGAAATGATAACCATCTCGAAAAGCTATATTTTGGTGAAACCCATCCATACAGAAGATGAAACTGAAATAAGCTATTACTTTATATATATCCATGTCAATGGCTCACTATGTGCGTTATACTGTACAGTAGGCCCATTGTCATATTAAACTTCTGAAGAACATTATTTATGGGCTATTCCTTTTGCTCGATAAGCTAAGGAGAAGATGAGGGAGCGGTAAATCCGTTATTCAATCTTAAAGAAATGATAAAACACTTCTCTTCATACTTTACTAAGCAAATCCATTAGAACAAAACTCCGTTCACCAATGTCGTGAGGCGAGAAAATAAGCGCAGCCAAACTCGCGACAAAAACTAAACAAGACGTCTGCAATGCTAGGTATTTTTTTGCACGACTTAACTAATTAGGGGTACTTACGAATGTTGTTGCCATGGATCGTAAGTTGACATTCCCGCATGCAATCTTGTTGCTATGGAAAGAAAACAAATTTCCATGCGGTAAGAATTTACTTACGCCACACATAATACAAGCCTTTATGGATAAGGGCCCCCCCAGAACAAATATTCGGTTCCCATAACAACAAACACATGCGAATCACTTTCTGAAATAAACATCTATCTTCAATAATGTATATACATAATATTTTCAAATAATATTGCAATTAATATAATTAAATTGATGCAATACTCATGCAATACTCGTGCCGTAAGCGCATAACGGATCTCGGAAAATTGAGTTTTTTTCAAACTCTTTTCTCGATCCGTATGCATCGCTTACGGCACTTGTATCGCAATATAATGTTGGAAATAGATGTGCCTACTTTGGAATTTACTAGAGAACGTTAATAGCCTACGTGTCAGTCTGTGGAAATCAATAGATAAGGTGAGCTTTGTTTTAAAACAAGGTCTCGGGCTATAATCAGAACGGCTTATCGCCTCATCGATCATATAGGCCATGCTCAAGTTGATGGCCAGTTGCCCCTTATCAATCTCTGCTGATGCAAAATAAATGCTGACACAGCGTATTAAGACTAGACATGGAAAATTAAATAAAAAATAATTGCATAAATGATGAAATAGGTTATCCTAAACACTAGCTATGAAAGTACACCACCCACTTCGAAGCTGTTATATTCTCTTTATCTTAAACAAAACCAAAGCAATGAGCGAGAAGAGAATTCAAAGTTTAAGGAGAATCTTCTGATTGCAAGCGTTGCACTATACTTTTTATAACCAGTAAATCTGACTCTGATATTTCTCTTAACTTCATAGTTTATATCTCTCGAGGCTATATTCTGATATTATAAACAGCGAGATATCAACTACGGTACAAGCTTAATTAACTTCATACTTCATATATTTATTTACGTATATTTAGTTAGCAGGCTCAACCTACTGACATACTGAACTAAAATTACATTATGGCATTTAAACTATCCCAAGAGGATAGTTGATCTTTACAGGCTTTTAAGGAATTTGCCTACATACAGGTCCAATAATATATATATACACATAATATGTATATATATATATATCATATGTATGTATGTGTGTGAATATATATGTGTGTGTGTGTGTACGAGGAAGAATATAATGAAAACAGCAATTAATTGTTTTCCACTATTTTACTGCAGGAAAAAATGTTTGCTTGTACATTATTTTTCCCATTTTGTATATGTATTTTTACATTTTTCCCCAGTTCAATGCACTTACGCATTGGAAGTGCTTCGATACCGCGTGAGAAAAATTATATCGGTAGACACTGTCGCCACTCGTGCACCGCCGATTGAACGTCTTCATCAGATTTGAACTTCTGCCCTCCAAGGTGTTCCTTTAATGAACCAAACCGCACGATCAAAATCAAAACATTAGATACCTGCATCTTCCCATCATTACTTTATGGTTGTCGAACATGGAATCTTACGGAATTATAAAGGGAATGCATCCATGTAAGCCAAATAAAGATGGAAAGAAAAATGTTAGGGATATCCATTAAGGACAAAGCATCAAACACAAAACTAAGTGAAATAACCAAAGTGGAAGACATGTCTCATCGAGCCATCAACCTGAAATGGGGAAGAAACGTGATGAGTAGGGAAGGCATTTAATGACCATAAAATAGTGAAAAAAATGAAAAATAAAAAATGCATTTATGACCCTAAAAATAGTAAAAAAATACCAATAAATGTTTCATTATTACTTATATTTAGTTATTTTAAGTAATGAGTTGCTAAAAGCAATTTAATGGATGACAGTGCTTTATATATTTCCCCTAGCAAATATGTAACATTTAGAAAGAAAAAAATATTTATTGCTATACGACAACCATGAACACTTGGCGGAGATTCTGAAATAAAAACGATTGTCTGTTATCTTAAAGTAACGATTTGTACAAGGAAAAGCTTCTCTCTACCTCCACTGAAATATGACCTAAAATGCCAAAAAGGACCTATAAATGTCAAAAAGACTTAAAAATGCAGAAAATTACCTAAAAATTGCCAAAAAAATGACATTTTTCTTGAAAATGACGTAAAATGCAAAATAAAGCAAAAGAAAGCAAAAAGAAAATGCCCTTATTTAATCAGCTATTAAATTATACGTATTTATATATATTCGAGCTATCTTTTAACCTTCATATAAAAAAGATGCAAAATCATCAAATGCCTTGCCCTAGTGATGAGGCTTAAGAACACAAAATGGGCACACACAGCTACAAGTTGAGCCCCCACAACGGGAAGAGATGTCATGGTAGACCCGAAAGCAGATGGCCTTTAAGAAAGAACTAAAACGATACTAGGGCACAAAGGTTGGTGAAACATTTGAAGAAGACAAGCGAACATCCAGCTAGTGACCACGAGAAAGAGAGAAAGCGAGAAATTTCCAAGAAGGTACAGCTAAAATCTCATTACTCATGCGAAGTAGTTCCCCTCACGAGATCAACCGAGAAATCCCTCGCAAGAGGGGGCTTACTTAGTCCTTTAGGGATATAACGGCCGTTCATTTTATTCCATTTACACTTCTGTGATATTTGACTTGTACAAAATCAGCTTTTAAATTAATTATTAAAGACCACAAGATAAATAAAATGATTTGAGTAAATGTATTGAAATAATTACTCGTGGGACTCGGAGACCACAGTTGGTAAAGCATTTAACAAAAAAGACTTGGTATTGCTGAGGTTAATAGCTTTTTGAATCTATAACTTATAAGCAGTTTTCGTAGAGTTTTTTCATCGACCTCAGCACAAGGGTTTTAAAATATTGCACTGGTTAGTCTCCCTTCCTATTAAAAACGCGAAATTGGTCTTGTGGAAAGCTTCGTTGCATAACAAATCATGCATAATTGCAGAAGGTACAGGTGTTTGTGCATAAGTGTAATGAAGAAAACGCATTATAAATGAATATTTGTAGCACACTGCTAACGTTCGGTGGGTTCATTATTCATTAATAATACCAGCAGCATCATAAAGCAGCGGAGGGAACGATAACACCAGCGTTCACCACATTTTTATTTGTTGCCTTTAAAGATGAACATTTTGAATTCATTAAAAGATCATGTGGAAACTGTGTTGTTGTGGCAATTATTTTACTTACGTTTTTAATCCACAAGCGCTGCTATGGAATGAACGAATGGGTTCGGGGACAGGGTTACGAAAATCCCGGTTTTGAACATACTGTAACAGTATCCAGAGTAGGCCTACATAATACTGTAATGTACTGAATTATTAAAGTCTATTGAAGTCTATTAACTTAAATTCCTGGCGTTGCATCCTTGTAGAGACTAGGCCTACCATCTGGCTTTTGCGTTATCTAACAGAGGTATAGGCCTATTGCATGACTGGGGGGCATGCCAACACCCACGGCCATTAATATTGGTTTCCGTGATAGGAACCGGTACTTCATCTAAAAGCTCCTTAGTTTGAATCACGAGGCTTATAGCACTCCGTTCCAGATCTCCCTGCCTCAGAAAAATCCGAGGTATCGGAGATCGAACCTTGACCTGCGGAACCGTAGCCAGCGATGCTAAGAACGCAGGTGGTCATTACGGCTATTAGACTGAACAAATTTATAATTTCCGGTCATGTTAGGGTAGATCTATTGAAACATGAATTTAATTTAAGTAAACATTCTTAATTGGATCGACGGCGTGGTCTTGTGGTTAGCGTCGCTGACTACAGAACTGTCGGCCCGGGTTCGATCCCCGGTACCGCCTCGGATTTTTCTGAGGTAGGGAGGTCTGGAACGGGGTCCACTCAGCCTCGTGATTCAAACTGAGGAACTACTTGATAGAGAAGTAGCGGCTCCGGTCATGGAAACCACCGTTAACGGCCGTTGATGTCGGCATGCTGACCACATGCCCCAATCTTGCCATCTTCTTATGGTAGATGACGCAGCGGTCGGGTGGTAGGCCTTGTCCCTTCAGGAATGTAGCGCCATGGAGGAGTTTAAATATTCTTAATTAATTAACTAATATATCACATCGAATTCACCAATAGAGAGAAAATATGAAACATCTGATAAGAACAACCACGAGTAACTTCAGAACTGTCTAACTTTCCCGGCCTTCGCGATATTGTTAATTGAAATTACTGTGCATCAATATCACAACGATAAAACGGACAAATAAATGTGAGAGTGGTATTAAATGTGTCAACATTGATAAACAAATGTTTGTAACATATGAAGAGGAATGACTATGAGGAATGTCATTTCCAATTTCAAGTGATTTCAATTACTAGTGTAAACCAATGAATAACTGCTCTTCGCAGAGAATATATTTATGTTGTAAATTTTTTCACTCTTTAGTTTACATTGTGCGGGAATCGAAAAATGAATACCAATCAAATGGGAGATGGTAGAAATGGTTTTCAGAGTCAGGTTTTAACAAGTTTTAATTTGATTCTGAATATAATTTCCATTTTAAATGGCTCTAACCATCCAAGCTATGCACTTGCATAACTAGGTATAACTCGGTATAGATATGATATGACGAGGTATGGATATAATTTCAATGAACTACACCAGTTTCCAGGAGTAAACAAAAGTCATAATGATAATTTTTGTTAGCCCTTTCAGGGCTGAATTTGTATATTTATATAAGCAATCATCAAATGAAATCATCACTGGCTTATAATCGATGAGGACAATTTTAGTAGAAGAGCATGTATCCAAGAATGAAAATTGTAACAAGAGAAAAAAAAATCTTCACATTTTATAAAAAACAATAGTCTATTGATCTTATATCTTTGTTTTTATACAATATTTTTAAATCACGAATTTATAAGTCAGAAGCAGCGAAAAGGTTAAAAACATCCGCCCGGCATTCCGAGTGAACATACAGATCCAGAAGGAGAAATACAGTCATGTACAATAATTGTGATTATTAAGTTTATAGATAGAACATTAACCTTCCTAGTACTATTGGAGTCTATATCACCCCTAAAGCAATTCTGAAATAAATACCTAAATTTCGAATTGCCTCCAGACTACTTATATTCTAGAACAGGCCTGTCCAACTTCAGAAGTACTGGGGGCCGAAATATTTCGACAATTGATGCTGAGGGCCAAACACTAAAAGTTTCACTCACATAAATAGTAAAGTACAGCAGACCAAATTGTTGAAATAGGATTCATTACCAGTAGGCCGAAATTATAACTTAATGTGAGCACTGAGGATTTTCAGACTGCTTCACTAAAGTATGGATGTCCACTTCTATGTTAGTAACTGCCAGTCTTAGTAGGTGTAACAAGGAATCATCAGTGAGACAGTCCCTATATTTATTTTTTATGAATTTCGTGTTGAAGAAAGCACTCTCACATAGATAAGTGCTTCCAAACATTGAGGAAAGCTACAAACCAAAATCTCTAAGCTGAGGAAACCTGCCCTATGGAAGTAGCTTGAAAAAGTTGAGTCCTCTTTCAGACCTGGTTTGAAGAAAAGGATCAGCCTAAATATCGCAGAGCTCCAGTTGATACATGGATGGCTGATTCTCAATATCCACATTCAAAAGGTCATTAAAAAGCAGCAGTTTACCTTTAATATTTTCAAAGTCAGAAAATCCTTTATTGAATTCTTGAATAATAACTTAAATATTTTCACAAAACTTAGAAAAATTACCATCTTCAATTTCTCCTGACAGTTCTTGACAACATGGAAAGTGTGTTAAATAATTTCTTTATAAAGTTGATTTCAGAAATTTTAAAACCATTAACATGACCACTAACCCTGAAACACTTTGATTTTTGCCCTGAAGTCTCAGGTTCAACTCAATCAAACATTGTGTCAGGTCATTCATGAAAGCAAGCTGCCTAAGAAAGTCTGGATCTTCAACCCGTCGAACAAGATTTTCATTATCTTTGGTACTGTCCTTTAAAAATACTGGAATCTCATTCCTCAGTGCATTACCTGCACTCACCCAGCGTACATTTGCGTGGAGTGATATATCTCTATATTGGGCTTGCAGCTTATCCAAAAATTCCCGGAATCTGCAGTGAAGTTGTGCCTTATTGCCATCACGTATCTTGTTGGAAACTGTATTCACTATATTCACTGCAACGCTTTGTTTCACTGACTTTCCACACAACGCCTCTTGGTGAATTATGCAATGGAACATGAGGAAACTCAACCCAGCTTTCCTAATTAGTCCTATCAGTCCTTTCCACCGTTTCGTTTACTGCTTTAAATATATCTTCACCCTTGGCTATCCACGTAAAGAACATAACTGAAGAATTTCTTCTTGTGTTGAAAAATAATTGTTGATCATTCGTATGAAAATAAAAAGTTGACTCGTGTACTGCTGTCAGTCTGGTCGACACTGTCATGCAAGCATAGTGAAAAGTAGCTGCATTTTCCAACCATATCTTCTAATTTTTTTTGTTAATTGTCCTTCCATACTCTGTACTCGTCTTGAGATTGTTTGATGAGAGAGGGGAACAAGTGCAAATTTTGCAGATAAATTGCTTTCACCAAATGCATTTGCCACAGCAATTGCACGTTTCTTAACTATATCTCCATCACTAAATGCTTTCTTACCTTTTACTAGTTCCAGTGATACACTGTAAGAAGCAGTTAATGCAGCTATCTGCGTAGACGACATTTGTGTAAAAATATAATCTTGTAAAATTGCAGCTCTTGAAGCCCCCTCATACTTCTTCAATTGTTTTTCATGTGAAGTAGTGTGGTGTATCTTAACATTGTACTCTTTACAGGAAGAAATTTTTGCATGCACACAACACATTGCAACTTGCCATTATTATTTGTGACGAAGTAATTCAATTCCCATGCATCTTTATAACTTCTATTTTCCTCTTGTATTTTTCTTTTCTTGCTAATGTTGCTCATGTTTGCTCGTTCTATCTAACAACACTGTTATCTAACAATTTGCACGAACAAATAAAAAAGCGTACACAAGCACATAAATTAGAAACAGGCTGGTTCTGAACAATCAAAAACAAAAATTTTCCCTTCCGCGGCAGCGATACTGGCGCTCTGAACATGGCCGATTGGATGCTTCTCGTGATCATAAACTTGAACAAATATTCCACCACAGTCGGTAATATGCAACGTCCTGCGTCAAAGTGCGAAATTTCAAACCGGGATTGGTTCTCGTATTAGAAGTAGCCGCGGGCCACAAAACTGTGAGTGCGGGCCACATGCGGCCCGAGGGCCGCGGGTTGGACAGGCCTGTTCTAGAACATTTAATTCACCCTTTCTTACATCACATCACAAAAAAATCATTTAAGAATATGCTGAAATCCATTCTTTTAGCAAACTTTTTTATAATATAACCAATCTGCATTCTTTGTAAATTTGTATTTATCATTTCAATTTAAATTTATACTATCAAGAATAAGTAATATTTATTCAATGATTAATTTTCTTCGTAAAGTAAAAATTTAAAATTAAAATATTAAAAAATGAACAGTGTTAATATAGCTTAAGTAAAATGTATTCTGTTTAAGATATTGTGATATTAATAGGGTCTTGCAATTTTTGTATTTAATGGATAATTTAGTAAATTTAAATGTATTAAATTTTAAGATGCCCCAGGCGGTGCGGGCTGCATAAAGGTCACTATAAGGGAGAGGTAAAACTACGAAAGAGAAAAAAATTTAAGAAAAGTTTATAAGTACATACATCATACATATAATAAATATATTTTTATATATGTACAATGAGAAACACTTTATATGTAAGCAAACAAACCTACATGTTTACGGTATATCTTGGATATAATTGCTTAATTTATCCATCGGGTCAGGCCAAGTGGAATTCTCCAGATATTGTATTTATTATTGAGTTGTAATTATAATTGTTATTTCAGTGAATAACGCTCTACATCCCACTCTGATAATCTTAGCCCGAGATAGAATAGTTTTATAGCTGACAGCACTCCAGATATTCATAACTGCGCGGAGGTAGTACCTGACAGGATTTCAACACCGGACTCCCGTCTCCGGTGACCTGAATTATCTGCTCCGACGCCTCTGGTAATGAAGACGCAATCAATAGCACCGGAGCTATGTACTTGTACACGCGATATCTCAATAAAACTATACGTCATTAGCATATGCCTTTTGCTTCATTACTTTCTGTCTAGATGCAAGGGTCTTCGTTCAATACCACAGGGTATTTCAAAATAGTGTACACTTCAGTTCATTACTTTCCGTCTGCATGTAAGCCTACCTGTGTCTGGTCAACTTTTGCTTCAATGTTTTTTTTGCACTCCTTAGCTAGTAAGTGTTTCTTACGAAAGTTGTTTACATGGCTCGTAACTTGACATTACCACACGCAATCTTGTTGCTAGGGGCGACGGGCGGAAAGTGAATTGTTGCTAGGGGCGACGGGCGGAAAGTTACTTTACCGCCCGCAAATGCTTATTTGCGAGCAGAAATGACCAAGGCCTCCCCGCTTTATAAATATTCGGTTGCCATAAACAATAACAAATGCGAATCCCTTTCTGAAATAAGCACCATTCTTCAAGTCTGTATTTACATAATATTTTCAGGTAATATCACAATTAATATAATTAAATTGATATAAGTAACCGTCGTGCAAAAAATAGCATGCAACACACGGACCGTAAAGGCATTTACGGGTCTCGAAAACTTAAAAACCCTCGGCTGCGCCTCGGGTTTTCAATCTGTTTCCTCGACCCGTAAACGTGCCTTTCCGCCCTTGTGTCGCAATATACTATTGCCTAATTGTACGAATCTTCGTTCAATACTACAGCGTGTTTCAAAATATGACTTTTAATTCGTTAATTTCTGTCTTCATGTAGGCTACTATCTTCGTTCAATACAATAGTGTGTTTCAAAATATTATGACTTTAACTTCATTAATTTCTGTATTCATGTACAGAACTTCATTCAAACACTACAATAGGGTGTTTAAAATTATTATGCAATTTACTTCAATACTTTATGTCTGGATATACCGGTCTTTGTTCAATACTGTAGTATGTAAATGTCAGTAGAGTCTCTCTGAATGTGAAACAATATTTAAAAGCAGTGTAAAACAAATGAAGTTGATCATTCTTAAATCATTGACGCCTTACCGGCAGTGTTGCAGTTGCGGCAGTGGAATATTGCAACTTGCGCGTGTTTCCTTATGTTGGTCATTCTGTCCCGAACATTTCCAAGTAGAAACGTCATACACGTTAGCTGGAAATCGGTCGCTAAAGCTTCACTAGCCGCTATTGCAACACACTCCGCCTTACCATCAAAACTATTTAGAAATCCCATTTACTATTGTAGAACTCTTAATCTGATTTATTTAGGCCTATTAAAGCATTTTCCACAAATATTATGAACTCCAGGTAACTGTTAAAACACCATCCTCCGTTATAAATATTTAAAAACTAATATTAAAATAAAATGAAAGTCAATTCAACTCAATGTTTTTGGATGAATAGCAGGTAAAATAAAAATGAGTACGTAGGCATAAAGCGGCTGGTAATTTCACCGCGGAATCCCCTTTATTCAGTTCTGTTATAGCTTTATTCAGTTCATTTTAGTTTTTGAAGATCGTTAAAATACATATTATTGTACCGTTGAGCTAGACCAATTAAGTGAAATGCTATGGATATCTGAAATCAGCTCAATGGCCTTTATTTTATGCCTAGGCCTTTCAATACTCTTGCATAATCTTTTCAGGGCGTAAGTAACGTACAATGTTTCTGAAGTTATAATAGTTTGTTTATTATATGCTTACCTGTACAAAGTGATTAATTTATATTCTATCTAGGGATGGGTCGATACCAGATTTTCTCGATACTCGATACTCAATACCGATACATGATTTTTCCTCGATACTCGATACTTCGATACTCGATACCTTCAACATTTCCAGTTTCAATAAATAGGTACATTAAAAATTAAAATTTGAGAGAACTGTGTAATATAACTAAATTAATTAAGTCTGCATATTTAATGAGACAAAATTTAATATCATCAATAGCCTATAAATATTTTTAAACTCTACATTAAAACTAAAATTAGTTTTTTAAACAGTCCACTTACAAGTTTTTGTTAAAAAATACTAGCATTCTCACTTAATTACAGAATTGCAGAATTACAAAAGTATCGAAAAAGTATCGAGCGAGTTTTCTGAAGTATCGTTCGATGCCGATACCATGCAAGTATCGAGAGTATCGAGGTATCGAAAGTATCGAGGACCCATCCCTAATTCTATCTATATAAAAACGAATGCATGTCTGTCTGTCCTTTATGCATTACTACACCATTCATCCGATCGCCATGAAACTTTGGGAAGTTGTTGAGAAGGTTTCTGACATAGTACATTTTTAATTTTCGCTTTCGTTCGCGAGTTATGAGTGAAAAAGGGGAAGGAAACGTGAATTTTTTACGCTTTCGAAGCATCAGTTTTCAGTAATACATTTCAGTTGTAAAATCAATTGCAGATGGCTTTGCCTATTTTTGTCATACCTAGGAAATAAAAGCATCGCGATCGCTTGAATTTTGTAAGCCCGTTGTGGTCGATTCATTTATTTATAAGTTAATGTCAAGGCACACAGACATCTGAAATTTTCATCCTAGACGGAAGAAGGATAATGAATATAGGCCTAAATGGGCAAACATTGTTCGGTTTGGACGAAACTCACTATGCAGGGGTTTTCTGGGCCAGGGAACTCGAATCTGAGGTTATTTTTCCCACGCTGTGCCGTATAATCGTGGAATTCACTTCAAAATCAGATTTATAGCTGTTTCATTAATTATGCCTATCAATCGTTTAGTTTAGACCTATGATTGTATCGCGGACAAAGTGTTAATAAATATAATATTTTCATTATTTTGCTCTTAATTTTTAATCTTTCGATTAATTATCGTGGGGGAAGCCGCGGGGATCTGCTGTAAGCTATAAAAAGCTATATCTAGTGTTTTCTGAGGGAATAGTTTGAGTGTGATAAGTTGTTCTTCCTAATTTTAAATGATAAATACCTATATCAAGACCCAGAGTTTGAAAAACGAAAGTTCTTCATAAGTTATTTTCTAATTTACAAAATACATAACCCGCGCGAAGCCGGGCCTTTTAAGCTAGTTTAAAATAAAATAAAGAATTTTGATCTGATGGTATCAATTATCCATTGTTTTTAATTTGTTGACGATCGATTTTTAACCTGCAAATTTTATATAGCAAAAAACGTAATCACTGCTACTCTGATATTATTATCTCCTAGAGATAGGGGTTTTACTCGGTGGAAAGTAGTAAAAGGTCATGACTGATGTTTACAAAGGTGTAGGTCATAATTACTTAGCTGTGCTGGTGTAAATCAGGTGCTAAGGCCGTAATTACGCTGCACGTGTATAAAACAAGGTGGGTGGAGACACATGGGGGCCGTGAGCTCATTACTGGCACGAATTTGTTATAAGGTAACCGATTAGGAAAAGAAACAATTACGAATTGAAATAATGCTTAAAATAGATAACAGAGGTGACGTGACCTCTTTTAATAACAAACAATGAGCTAATCACTAGAAGCATCAGTGTCGAAAGGAAGTTATTCATTGAAAACATTTTTGTAGTCACTTTCTTTTCCAATAAATCATATCAATGGAAGCAGATAATGAAATCTAATATAATATTTGAGCTGGTCTTAAGCAGAAAATGGAATCTAATATAATATTTGAGCTGGTGTTAAGCAGAAAATGGAATCTAATATAATAGTTGAGCTGGTGTTAATCATAATATGGAATCTAATATAATACTTGAGCTAGTGTTAAGCAGAAAATGGAATCTAATGTAATATTTGACCTGGTGTTAAGCAGAAAATGAAATCTAATATAATACTTGAGCTGGTGTTAAGCAGAAAATGGAATCTAATACTATATTTGAGCTGGTGTTAAGCATAAAATGGAATCTAATATAACATCTGTTCTGGTCTTAAGCAGAAAATGAAATCTAATATAATATTTGAGCTGGTCTTAAGCATAAAATGGAATCTAATATAATATTTGAGCTGGTGTTAAGCATAAAATGGAATCTAATATAACATTTGAGCTGGTGTTTCCGGGTAAACCATATTAAATTTTGAAATTAATTGAAGGTGGCCATGCTCGGCTGCCATAACAAAATGGTTAAGAAGAGCATTGCTGAAATATATCAAACCAAGAACAAAAAGTTGAGAAGGACGTTGAAAGAGAGAAGATGAAATGGTGTTGAGAATAAAGTTAATAAAATTTAAAATAAAAACGTGAGTGAAGTAAGAACATAAACTTGATTTAAGGTAGAAGAGGCAGATTAAAAAATTACCTAGGGCAAACGGAAGTTAATTAATAGATACCTCTGCTTTTGTTTTAGCATTTCATAAATTGGTATTTAATCTATTAGCCCGGAATTCTTTGTCGGGTCCACCAAGCTGGTTGTTCATATTTAAAAAGAAAATTGTTATTAGGCCTCTGTCTGTTTATAATATGAAGAAGACTTAACTTTGCAATGTCTATCTTTATACTCCTCTTTGCCTATGTCTGTTTATAATATCAGCAAGTGTCTATTTTCAT
The DNA here is from genome assembly GCA_964059195.1 of Ectobius pallidus. Classification (NCBI taxonomy): domain Eukaryota; kingdom Metazoa; phylum Arthropoda; class Insecta; order Blattodea; family Ectobiidae; genus Ectobius; species Ectobius pallidus. Next base: position 115,239,734 of record CAXKWD010000007.1, on the reverse strand, counting down.
ACCCCTCCTTTTTTTTAAATTTTATTTTAACAACATGCCCCATTACAATATTACATGTTTAAGTTTCCATTTCATACAATTAGCAAGATACATGATACATGAATTTGAAGTTTTCAGAACAATATTTACACAATTAATAATTTAACAATTAAATTACGGTGAGTGTGTGTTATGAAAATATTCATACAATTAACAAGATACATTATAATTATATAACATTTGAAGTTTTCAGAAACAATATTTACAGAATTATTAATTTAAATGTTATTTTACAATTAAATTACAGCGCGTCTTTTGTTTCTAATTCCTAGGTAAATGTTATTCTGTCCCTGATAAAAGAAAATTATTGGGGGTTTATTTAAGTCGATAGAAATGATGAATTTATAGAATTATTGGTCAAATTTGTCCATAAGTTTGCAGTTTTCGATTGGCCATGTGTTTTCTTTTGCCAATATTTTGTGTTTTAATGTTCTTCTTTGCCTTTCTAAGATTTTGCAATTGAAAAGTAGATGTTCAGATGTTTGTTCTCCTTCATTACAGGGCACACTGGATTATCAATTATCTTAAATCTATGTAAGTAAGATTTTGTAAGGCCGTATCCAGTTGTAAGTGCTGTAAATTTGAATGTTGTAGAGATTTTCAGCTTTAATCTTCCTTCCACTGTTGGGAAGAATGATCTGCAAAGTGCTCTATTCTGGGTGTTTTCCCATTGTTGTTGCCATTTCCTGATACAGTTCTTCCATTCTTCTGAGGTAGCTGTGGTAATGGGTTTTATTTTGTAGATTATTTCCAGTTGTTCATCTGCAGCAGCCTCTTTTGTCAGTTTGTCTGCCATCTCGTTGCCTTCTATGCATGAACTGACCCATATAAACTAGTAGTTCTGTGAACAGTAGACCTCGCGTCCAAATAAAAATCTTAAGATCTGCTCTTCATCAGTTAAAATGGCCACAGTGTTGAAACGGATTCAAAAAATTAAAATCCTAACACAAACGTCGTTTTTAATTAGTCTATTACAAGGAACAATTATACCATACTGGAAGAAAATAGAACGCGTTCGGTCGTGATTCGTATCACAGAATTTGTAGACAAAAGGACGAAATGTCGAACGGTCGAGTAAAACAGGATTTTGCACTAGTCGGCCAAAAGATTCCGGAAGTTTTTTTTTTTTAAATTTGTATATACTCTTCACCGGATATAAAGAGTAATTATATCATGAAGGTTGAAATGGGCTGGACATGTTGCTTGTTTGGGGGAGGAAAGAGGTATCTCAAAAAAATTGATTGGGAGACCCGAAGGAAAAAGACCTCCCACATAGACGTAGGTGGAAGGACAATATTAGAATAGATTTAAATGAGGTTGGATTTGCGAGAAATAGTTGAATGGAGTTAGCACAGAGTAGCGTGAATAGCGGGCATAGATAATATTCCTTTAGCTTGCTTAGGAGTTGTCTATTACCACTGAGGAGGCAAGTAAGTAGGCCTATGTGTAATATTGAATTTTAAAAATTATATGGCGTCTCTAATTGAAATAATCAGATAATGAATATAAGGAGAATGCTTCTACAGGACCATTAATTTGAAGGGAGTTTACTACACTTGACATAGGCGTAGCCAGGCCGACCATATGGGGGGGGGTTATAACATCCGCGGGGTCTGGCGAGTATGGAAGGAGAGGGGGGTCCGGGGGCCCTCCCCCGGAAAATTTTAAAAATTAAGATGCAAAATAACGAGTTTTAAGCTTCCGGGGGTTCTCCCACGGAAAATTTTAAAAATTAAGATGCAAAATAACAAGTTTTAAGCTTCCGGGGGTCCTTTCCCGGAAAATTTTTAAAATTAAGACGCAAAATAACGAGTTTTAAGCTTCCCACGCTTTATACTTGTATTAAGCAATTTATGGGCAGACTTAAAAAAATTATACAATTTTCCATTTTTTATTCAATGGGGGGGGGGGGGGTTCAAACCCCCAAAACCCCCCCTCGCTACGCCTATGACACTTGATAACCAGATACAATGTAATTTAGTATTGCGGGAAAATTGCTATAATTCTACTTATGTTATTTTGAATCGTAAACATTATTTAAAAGATCTCTCTCCTTCTACGTAAAGTTTTCATTAAAACTCTCGTAAATTTCAGTTATAAAACCCAAATTCTAGGTGGATCGATATAATTAAAAAAAAGAACTTAATTAAAAAATAGATATGTACAATGAGCCATTTAAACGCTACGCTACGTAACGGACATACAGACAGACGGACAGAGAGAGGAACAGACATAATCCCCCCCAAAAAAATTCCGATTAATAGGCATCGTGAAACATGTTTTCTCGGTGTTATATTAATTTCGATTTTTTTGTCACGATCATAATACTTTCTCTATACTATGCATAAGAGAGGAAGTAAAAAAGCGCAATAGAAAATCGTTTGTCATTTCTTTACACTCGCGCAGTTTCTTCTTATGTAAACTACAGACTGAAGGTTAATGGCTTAATTTATTGCGTACAGTATCAATATTAATGCCTTAAATTATTTTACATCCCAGAAAAATTCATACAACAAAACAGGAAAATTATTACAAAGAGCTCTCGCAGTATTGTCAAACTGAAATAAAGCAATATTTCACGATTCACCACTGAGCTGTTACTAATAAAAATTCTATATGAGTGCGTTTCCGCTATGCGAAAATCTGCAATATATGTTTATTAAAACGTTTATGAGTATGCATTTAAAACATTTTATGAACATGTTATCAAATTATTGCTTTGCCCCAACGAAAATGTATATCTAATGCAATTTTGAACCATTTCCACGGATATGGACACATGCATTTCTGTTAATATCATTTTACTTTATTTTCAATGCATTGGCAAATAAAAACTTCAATAAAATATTTGCAAAGGGACATATTTATAAAGTGAACTCTTCCATTACCCTCAGTGTCTCTAATACTACAAAGTCTGTTTAGTAAGCAGTGAAATAAAAATTAATTTTTTCCATTTTATTAGTAACTTTTTAAACCGTAACATACTTTACAATTATGGAAATGGTACAAACAGTACGGAACTTAGGATGGTTCATAATACAGGTTTGTCATGAACGGATTTGTAAACGTCGTGGGATAATTTATTTCTTCGAAGAAAAAGTGGTATAGACCTACTATGACTCGCAGTCATTTATTTATTTTCACATATGCGGTATTCTGTTTTATAAGGTTATAGTGCACTTACACAGTCTGCTGTATATATATATATATATATATATATATATATATATATATATATATATATATATATACACGTCTTTCTTGGTAGCCTAAATTAAATTAAGTTAAATTTATTTACTTAGCCCGATAGAGATAAGACTATCAGGTCTTCTTTCCCTACAATCTGGATTCCAAAAGCTACAACTACAATACAAATATTACAAGAAAAAAACAGAAGGAAAATAAAATAGCGCTTACATCAAAATTGAGAGAAAAAATAATAGAATAATTAAATTTACAATAAAACACTATACAACAATAATAAAAATTTAATCTATAAACCACGATTTTTTAAAATTATTTACATCCTCATCAGGTTAGAGCTAATACTTTATGTACAGTACACAGCTATATGTCAGAGAGAGGTAGGTATCCAAACAGTTTTTGTTGGAAATATCTTAAATGTGTCATAAGACTTGATGAGTAATTGAGGTTTCAAGTGAGCTGTTCTTTCACTAAAAATATATTTTTACTGTATAATATTTTTAAAACTGATTTATTCAAGCAGGCCTATCTATGGAACATAAACGGGAATTTTCAAGACCCTTTCTCATAACTCATAATCAAAATATATTAGTAACATATTGTTTCAGACAATGCATTAAAAATTTACATCCAAAATAAATATTAAAAATTTAAACGAGAAAACTCCGTGGCGTTACATCCCTTAAAGGTCTAGGCCTACCATCCGACCGCTGCGGCATCTACCATAGGCAGCTGGCAGGATTGGGGGGCATGTGGTCAGCATGTCAGCCGTTAATGTTGGTTTCTGTGGCCGGAAAAAAGTTTAATATACAGGCAGAAATAGTAATTAGTGTAAAATAATGTAAACTTCAATATTTGTACACGTCTTCGAAATGAAAAACTAAATCTTTTAATTTTTCGTTGTTTGTCGGGTCCATTCTTTTTACAGACAAAACATTTTTTGTACAAACTCGAACGTGTATTTCCAGCGAAAACTAAAAAGTAATCCTGTTACAGAACTGTACTGTAGTATAATAAAGATAAATCTACCCAATTTTTAAATTCAAGTAAATTCAAGTCTAGAAGTGATTCCTATATTTAATAATCTAAAGATATTTACACATAAGATCTATTTATATCCACTTGGCATTTCAACATAGCACTACTGAAAAAAGAATGTCCAAGGCTTTAGTAGAAGAAGTAAAATTTGAGAAGATTCCTTCCATTAAGGACTTAAATGCTTGAGCTAAGTGACATTTTAAGAAAATTACTTTTTATGTTGGGTGTACACCAACTTGAGTAGAGCAGTTGCATGTTACCTTCAAGTCATAAAACTAATGGATACGTCTTGCAAAAGTAAATATTAGCTATACCTTGTTCATGCAACATGCCACGTCCCTACGCTGAGAACCATTCTCTAATATACTTCAGTTTCAATACTTTAAGAGCTCCAATATAATTTATGACTTTTAGGTTTTTATAAGAAATAATAGTTAACTATTTTTATTTTATTAAAATTAATGTTTTTTACAGAGGAAAATATTCCAAGTATTTAACTTGGAATTGTGCTTTAAAAGATGTTCTTGAAGCAATTTATTACCATTGGATTCTCATTGTTCTCTGCGTTAAATTTATTCCGTTCTTCCCTAGGCAGCCGCTTGAATGCAATGAAAAGCTTCTTTCAACATCGCAAGTAGTTACTACTGCAATTAAATATTACAAAATAAAGAACAGAAAGATAAAATTACTTATTGTTTTATTTCAAAATAAAATATTTGTTGATCGGTAAATAAAATATTGATTAGCTTTTTCCGCCAGCCAGTATATATATATTTTAATCCATGACTGGCAGAACAATTTTCCCGCCGACATAGAAGTCTTTATAGATCATACTCATTGATCATAGTTCAAGGAGTTGTTTTCTTATTTGAGACTCAAGATCAGCTGATTATAAGCATAATATTACCTGTGCTATTACGATAAATGACAAGAAAATACACAAAGACTAACTTCCTACTTTTTAGCTATACCGTAGTTTTCTGAATATAGGCTATGTAAGCAGTGTAACATGACTCTGCAACATAACATCTATAAATTGCTTACGCAATTATATTCTCTTCTCTTTCCAATTTTACAGATGTCTGCCTGATTACTCTGATTGCAAATGCATCGGTAAATAAAATATGGATTAGCTTTTTCTGCCAACCAGCAGATTTTTTCAGCAATGACTGGCAGAAAAATTTTCCCGCCACATAGAAATCTTTATAGATGTTTATTCACATTCTAGTCCTCCTTGGAAAAATTAGGGGAACGATTATTTTTCTGCTTAATTTCGGTTATATTTTCCCTTCCTTTCGCACAACACAGTCTGAATACGAAGGAAAGCAATCTCGCGCCTGGCGACACTAAGCTGTTATGATATGTTGCCAAGAGCTTACGTACGAAAAGGGATCAAAACTTAACTTCGATTAACTGATATTAGATCAGTATTCTACAGCACGACTCCAGTCTGAAGTCAGATCATTTTCTTAACTCAGATCATAAATGGTCTCCAGTCAATTATGTTTATAAAATCTGCCCTTAATGGTCTATCTCACTGAAAGACAATTATATCTTATACAGTATTGTGAGGCACACTAATTTAGTGATTTTGTGACCGGTTTTCCACTGTTGTTGTACAGTAACCTTTTTCATATAGGCCTAGATACGTATTCATCAAACCACAAAATATTGTTTCTGCTGAACGTTACATGAGGTTCCATCTTCCTATGTGAATCGAACTCTCACTAAGTCAGTTGGTAGAGCATCGGCACAGAGACCCGAAGATCTTGGGTTTGAATATCAGTGTCAAAGGAATTTTTCTCCTAAAATATTCTAATTTTTCTGTGTCTAAGTTTTGTTGAAACGATCTACAAAGACACTGTCCAAGATGAGGCATTATTTGGACGAACAAATTAAAGATTACACTTCTCTGTCTGTGAGGTAGACCATTAGGGCAATTAGTCATAGGAGAGAGGTTCCATCTGGCGCTGTGAATTGAACTCCGGCTTAGCTCAGTTGGTAGAGCATGGGCGCGAATAGCCAAAGGTCCTGGGTTCAAGTCCCAGTGTCGGAGGAATTTTTCTCCTATAATATTCTCATGTAATGTCCAACAGAGACAATAATCTGTGGTTCATGAATGCTTATATATCTATCTTGAATGTTAACTGTACAATAATAGTGGGAGCCCGGTCACAAAAATCACTACTTAGTGTGCCTCACAGTACTGCATATGACATAACTTCTCTGTCTGTGAGGTAGACCATTAGGGCAATTAGTCATAGGAGAGAGGTTCCATCTGGGGCTGTGAATTGAACTCCGGCTTCGCTCAGAGAATGTAATGAAACCAATAGATGGAGTCAAAATCTAAAAAGCGATATCTTACAACCTGACAGCTGCTTTCAACTGTTACCGCAAATGACTTTAATGACATATGATCGGGTTTCCCTTCCCTGGCATGGTCATATAACAATTCGAAAAAGGACACATGTCATTATTAGTATGTTTCGTAGAAACTGGAAACCGTGTCAAGTATAATCCCCCCCCCTGAAGTTGCGTACAATAAACCTGTGAATCACTCTGAATTTGTTGTGAGCTGTAGGTCTGTAATGCCTTGTTCTGTGCTTGACTTTCTCTTGTTGCTGAAGTTGACGGTTAACAGACACACACACTATCTGATGGAGAACTAAATGGAGAAGTTTGCATTTCAGGTTCTGAACGTTCAATAACAGACACAATACGTAAGCCGCTAACTACATACAACATCATCATTCTAACTCTGTTAATCCTATTTTATCATAAATCATCATCATCATCACGGTTTTTTTTATGTATGTCTACATCTTCCGATATTCTCAATCTCCAAGACTTTCTATCCTCCCATAGATTCCCAGGAATGTTTTTCTCCTTCATGTCTTCTTGTATCCCATTAAGCCAAGTCTTCTTCGGTCTGCCTCTCTTCTTTCTGCCCGGAGGATTCCATCTGAAGATCTTCTTTGGTAATCTCCTCCCCCAACCTTCTCACATCACCATACCACATGAGTTGCTTTTCTTTAATTTCATCTATTATAGTGTGTTGTACTTCCACTTGTTCATGAATTTCTTCATTTCTAATTCTTTCCATCCTAGAAGTTCTATTTGCTTTTCTCCAAAAACAATTTCTGTTGCTAATAATTTTATTTCCTTTCATTTTTTAACTGGCCCAATTCTTTCTGAACCGAATTGTACGATTTTCTTAACTATTGAATCATAAATTTACTGTTTTTTCCTTCCGTGATACGTCTGTCCCTCAATACTCCATTTAATAGGGATATCGCTTTTCTGCCCAGAGTGTTTCTATTCTGAATTTATTTCACCATTCCGCAAGTATATTATATCATATATGCTTATACTGAATTGTTGTGATTTGTCGCAAAAGCTAATAAACAGGTAGTGTTCAAATTTTGCACAATCATGCTTTTTATACCCATAAAGAACTTAGGAATATAGTTGCTGACTCATCTTCGCTATTTCCCCTGACATCATAATCATTAAAATTCACCATCAGTTAAAATGAACACAGCCATAACTCGATAACAATATAAACAGAAGCATGTCAATATTTCACGTCCTACTGGTAAACCCAAAGACCCTAAGAATGTATCGTACTTTGTTTTGGAGCGTGCAATAGATGTATATAGGCGTATTTGGTTATAGCAATTTACAGACTATTGTACCGAAATAATTATCTTAAAGAAACATTCTTTAAGAGCAATGTGATATTTCGTCATGATTATCAACTCATGTGTATATTATTATTGACTAATTGGTTACCCGTTCTTATTTATTTACTTTTTATTTAAGCTGGCGAAGTTAAGGCCATAATGCCTTCTCTTCTATTTCACCAGAAAAACTATACATAGGCTATTGCAAATAAATTTTATAAATGTCTAGAAATTAAAGACTAAACATGTTACAGTCAGTAAAAGTTACAATTACTTAATTATAAATTTGATAAAATGAAGTAATTATACAATTAATAATAATTCTAACTAATTAATGATTAATAAAATGAATTTAAATCGGTGAAAAAGTATTTTGAACGGCTTTTGCCTTACCGCGGCCGGTGCGTAAGGCCGACAACCTTACCACCTTCACGTGCCGAATGTCTAAAATCTGGGAACCTCAATCTCCTGAAACCCTCTGGGCCTCCATGGCCTGTATAGGGAACACTTTACTTTACTTTAGCCTTATCACATAATCACCGCAAGAAATTAACCGTACTCCATTTTTTAGTGTGCATGACGTTCTTCTAGAGTTGAGAATGATGCGTATTTCCATCTCACTCCATGCTGAATCTAATGATCATCAGATGTCTTGCTAGAGAGTGGCCAATATATCTTCCAGCATCAAATTGTAATCTGTTTTGCCAGGTTTGTTCCAGACAAAATGAAATTTTGCAAATTTGGTGTAATACATATTATTTAGAAATGTAGTGTCGAAGCATGAACATTTTACTTTGATGAATTATTAATAACTTCTGTCGAAAAGCAGTGAAGATGAACAAATATTAATATAGTACATGGAATGATGTAAAGTAAGAATACTAGTAATTTTAGGTTATCAATATTAAATTAACACATTTAATAACACGTTTAACACGTTAAACTGCTAAAAACAGGCCCTGTAATTATCTATGTCAGTTTAAGAAAGAAAAAAATGAAGATTTAAACAGGAAGGATAATTAAAATTTATATTAATGATGGTAAAAAGCATATTTAGGCGAATGAAGCCAACATAGCCATGTAATGAATGGATTTATAAATGTCCTGCTGGTTAGGGTTTTAGAATAGCCATGCTTTAGTTTTAGGGCGGTAATACTATTAAGGATCGTCATGCTATTTTTCTCCGAGGGAAGTGCGTTGAAATCAAGGAATGAAGAAGAATCCCGCTATCGACCAGATGATGTAGTTTGAATTATTAATCAAGTTTGCAGTTGTTAGACCACATGAAGAACGTCAGATCTGTGGAACGAGATAACGATTGCTATGGGAATGACAAAGTCTATCCTATTAGGAAGATAAAGTCGGGTTTTAGAGACAGACGTGTAGCCAGCTCTAAAGCTGATGTGGATTTGTGTGCAAAGAAGGATTTTATCCAAGTTTCAAGTACGTTTTCTCTCATTTCACACCATTATTTAATAGTTTTTTTTTACGTAATTGCACACTTATTTGAAAATGTTTGTATTTACAAGTGGGCGACTTTCGACATTAAAGCTTTTTATTCTTCCTGACACTGGCGACACGCGTGTGAGGGGAAGGGAATTCAGAGTGGGAGTTGAATTCAAAGAGAGACAAGTCATTCTTCCCTTCCCGCCAGTCTTGATAGCCGTATCTGTATACCATAGCTAGCACGATGTGACTTCCTTAAAGACTAGCGTACGAATGAAACATTTCCCCTCCAAATGACTATATTTCGATAGTATACTAGACTACTGCGCAGGTTCAGGTAGAAAAAATTACTGTTATATCATATAATGTTTTTTTTTTGTAATTTAATACCTTCGTATCACTTAGTCCCAAGTGGAAGAAAATAACTTATGGTCTTTCGCCAGGTTTAAATAAAAATTATTATTATTATTATTATTATTATTATTATTATTATTATTATTATTATTATTATTATTATTTTGATGTTTGTATATGTAAATACAGTAACCACGATCTTAACGGTTTTATTCCATATTTAATAAAACCAGGTAAACTGATGTAACAAAGTCCCAGAATGCTTTTGTTTAATCAGTTATAATTGTAATTAAGTTATGATATGCAAAAAAATAAGTTTTTGAAACAATAATTTCCGAGTTACGGCTTACGGAAGAACAAAGGTCTAGTTTTTTTAATCAGATTAAAATCCTCCAGCATCAGCAGAACTATACAGATTTGTAATATCTTGACAATCGCACACTCACTCACTCACATTTCAAATTTGCAGACTATGGGAATTGAACCAGGACCTCCAGAATGCGAGCCCAAGACTTTACTAACTCAGCCACATCGCTCAGTTTAACGGTCTAGTTTGATAAGTGTATGTAAAGGAATAATGCCATTTGTCATAGCTAACTGTATTGCAATTTCCAAAACCGTATATGAACACTGTAAAACAATATGTGTTATGATAACTGATCTGCATTTGGTAAATTCTTTCTAATATATTAACATAAAATAGGCAATAAATTGGGGTTTACTCCGGTACCGGTCAACCGATTTGGTCCAATATCAGTAGGCTTCTTCCCATGTACGTTATAAATGCGTATACCAAGTTTCATGAAAATCCGATAAAGCGTATTTGAGTTATCGCGCGTACAGAAACACGGACGGATGGACGGACTGACAGACGGACAGACGGACAGACATTTTCCAGTCCCGCACACAATGGCATAATGGCATAATGGCACTTAATAATGTTACCGAATAAAGAAGGCTTAAAATATATTTGCTATTGAATAAACAGGGCTTCCACTATGCTTAACTACAGTCATAATATGTTTTCTGACAGTCTATTATTGCTTGCGTGATGTGATGATTAAGACAGACGCGATTATTCTGTTTTCGCTAGTTTCGCTATTCACAGTCATGTTCATAGTAGGCTTTACACTGAAAGCGTTGATCGGAAAGAGAGCATGTTATTGGTTATTGCATTCTGAATAGTCTGTACTTTATAGTACGTTGTTTTATTCAGCAACTGAGTAACTAAGCAGTTTCGATTAAGATTTAATGCCTTAATTTCAAACTTTGCGCGGTTATTGTAAACAAACACATTTCCTTGGTATAGCGCTTGATTCATGTCTAAGGCCCGGAAGTTAATGCTCTATCAGAAGATGAAGTGAGGGGTCTATTAGCAAACCCGGCAATCTCCATTTTGATAAACGATAGATATGCTCACTTCTAATGAAAGTTTAATGCATTTTCAGCTACATATTTAGTGTATGTGTTGCAAAACCGACTTCCCCCATAGCTGCTTCTCTATTGATATACTTTTAACACCAACATGTCAATATAAACAAGTTGATATTGACATATATATTGCAATTTTGCTTTCCAATTGACTTGACATGCAAACCCAGCGTGTTGCACGAAACATTTTCAGATGTTAATTTGTTTTCCGGAGAAAATGGACAACATATCAAGTCAATTGACTAGTCGGTCGATATCGGCTTTGTTTCGGGAATTTCCGGGAAACAAAAAGCGATCGCCAGCTTAATCGGCTTTGGTTCGGGAATTTCCGTGTAAACAAAAAGTAGTCGACAACTTCCTCAATATTGCCGGCATCCATTTTGTATTATGTGATTATTTGGTATATCAGTGCTCTCAATAGTATTGCATCTACTTTTAAAATTATTTAATATGGCATACTCCATTGTTGAAAAATATGATAGTTATTTTGAAAAGATCAAGACATCTGTACAAAATTAGTATTTAAGAAAGTCATAGACAGTTAACAAGAAGATAATAACGAGTATATAAAATTACTCTCATTTTGTAATGTTGGCTGCCCTCTTCAGAGGCGATTTCTTTTTAAATGTTATTTATTATTCGTTAATTTCTGTTCGTAACCGCACCAACACATGTTAACCTATAACATTGTAGTGGAGACAGGTTGTTAATTTGCAAACCACTTGACTTGTATACATCAACAAGTTGATGATAAACATTTAACATACGTTAACTGCAACATGCTGGTGTTAAATGTATATCAATGGAGACGAAGCTTAGGAACTCAGATTTGCAAACACATATACTAAATATTTATCAAGAAATGCAAACTTTCATTAGAAGTTAGCATATCTATCGTTTATCAAAATTTAGATTGCCTGGTTTGCTAATAGACCCCTCAAGTAAGGATGAAAAAATGCTATAGGATTTGTAAAATATGCTCCGGAACCTATCATTTAAGTAATTTTTATACTTTACATTCTCTTATTAGCTGAATTACATTATCAATTACAAGAAATAGTAAAAGTTGTAAAAATTACATTACAATACATTTTGAAAAACAAGATAAATAAACAAATTTTAGTAAATGGAAAACCACTGAAGCGAAACCTGCTTTAATATTGTGCAATCAGTTCCGAAAAGATTAGACTATGTACTGTCAATAATTGTACAGCCGGTTCTCACAACATTCGCTTACACAAATATGCTGTAAATATTTGAACTAACAGAGATATATTATGTATACAAGGTTTAAAAATCTGTCAGAAATATGCCTTTGAAAATAAAAATTAATAAAACATGCAGAAATATTTTAATATGAAGGAAATATGGCACATTATCGCAAAACTAACCAACTAAATGATATGCAAAGAGAAACCATTAATTTTTAGGTCTATCCTCATTAAATTCACATAAAGTGCACATATTTACACTTTCGTACACGCTTAATTGAAACACAACCGTTTATTAAATTTAATTGAAACACAACCGTTTATTAAATTTAATAAACGGTTGTGTTTCAATTAAGCGTGTACGAAAGTGTAAATATGTGCACTTTATAGCCTATAGGCATGAAGGATCTGAAAAATGCTGAGAAATACAGACAAAGGCTAATAGAGGTTCATATATATATATATATAACAGAATACTAGCCAAATCCATCGAACAGCTGACTTCTCAACATGACAGGACATGTTCAATAGATAAACAACTATTAATTCATGTTTCAATCTCACGTTCACTTTTGTAAGTTCCGAGTATTCCGAGTAACTGATGGTACTTTCACTACTTTCAACACTTTGAACTTTTCACTGCTACTGACGTATAATTGAGTCACCTAAAAATTGCATAAAAGCAGAATCTTAAATTCAATAGAGTAATTTTTTATTGTAGAATGTGAGGAGTTTTATTGATATATTAATATTGCCATCCACTTAACCCAGTTATTCTATTGAAGATTTCCCCGTTGATTTTAAATTTATATCCCGCTTATGATATCACTTGATGATTGCTTATATAAATCTTTACATCACAGCTCTGAAAGGGTTATCCTCAGTAGGATGGATGGTAGGATCCTTAATATGGAAGTTTATTATAGTATATTGCGATACAAGTGCCGTAAGGCATGCATACGGATCGAGGAAATAGTTTGAAAAAACGAGGCGCTCGCGCCGAGTTTTTTCAATTTTCCGAGATCCGTTATGCGCTTACGGCACGAGTATTGCATGCTGTCTTTTGCACGATGATTATTTATATCAATTTAATTATATTAATTGTGATATTACCTGAAAATATTATGTATATACATTCTTGAAGGTAGATGTTTATTTCAGAAAGTGATTCGCATTTGCTGTTGTTTATGGGAACCTAATATTTGTGCTGGGGGGCCTTGTCCATAAAGGCTTGTATTATGAGGTGTGGCGTAATATTCATAACAGCACGGAAACTCTTACCGCACATAGCAACAAGATTGCGGGAATGTCAACTTACGATCCACGGCAACAACAATCGTAAGTAGGCTACCACTAATTAGTAAAGGAGTGCAAAAATATGTCTTCAGTCGTGCTAAAAAACGTAACAATTACAGTACCTAGTTATTGGTATGTCTGTTGTTTCAATATCAGTTAACTATACTCATTAATAGCATTCTGCTACACAAAGGGTTTCTGTGTCTACGAAACTGAAAAGAAAATTCCTTTACAGGGATTTACGTCAATTTAACGTAGTCCAACATCCAAAATGTTTAGTTAACTTCGGACGCCAGGAGTCCAAATGTTTATCCTTAAATAAAGCATGCGGTTTTTCCAATATGGAATACCTTACAATCTTGTCACTTCGGCAAAATATTAGCTGCCTATTTTCACTGAAGGGCCCGTATTAGAGACCTCAAATAACTAGAGAAATGTAGACAATCCATTAGTTGTGCTGCAATTCAGGATTTGTATTTTCGATTTCAAAGCATTTTTGTTTGTTTTGTGTCTTGCTTTGAAACATGTCTCCGTCACCTAAATCCAGAGTATATAGCCTATAGGCATGAAGGATCTGAAAAATGCTGAGAAATACAGACAAAGGCTAATAGAGGTTCATCGTTAAATTAAAATGGCATCTCACGGTAAGTTTTACTTAGAGAAGAAGGTGAAGAAAACGATTTATATTGCATCAGTGAATAGAAAAACTGGATGTTTTATATATAAATGACTGAAGCATTATTCCTATATGCCTATGTTTTGTAGAGAAGATGTGCTAGTGGGAAGGGGTTGGCGGGAAACTGCATGGACACAATGTTATTGACTTAGATGAAATTTCGTTCGTTTATACGTGTACGTGGAGTTTCTTGAATAACGCTGATTTTGTCTCTATCTTTGTTTTACAAGTTCTTTCAGTTATCTGAAATATTTCACATTTACTGTAAGTAAGGAAATTTTAGGTTACATTAAATCGATGGTGCAAATACAGCGGAGGACAGAAATAGGTATACAGTTGTATAATTAGTTTGAAATGAGTAATTTGATGTTTATGGCTACTTATCTTATTATTAAGTTTCCCAGCCTTGTTCAGTTTGTCTTCTGTTTATTAATTATTGTGGTTGTTCTTAGTTTCTTGTGTCGCCATGGCTGGGAATTCAACTCAAGACCAACGAATCTGGATTTCGAAACATTATTGGAAGACAGGAAATTGCAAATGGGTTCCGTAAATAGGCAATACTGTGTCTACTACTCAACAGAAAACCCCCACTTAATAATAAAGGGACAGCTGAATCAACCCGATGTTACAGTTTGAGCTGGCATGTCATGTAGAGGAATCATTGGACCTATATTTTTTAACACAAATATAGAAAAAAACGTGAATCTCAACGATATCTTGAGGATTGTGGTACCAAAAACAAAAAATCAACAGGATGATGATGACTTCTACTGAGCAACGCTTTTTAGATGAAGAATTTCGAAATAGGTGATTAGGACAACAAAGGTCAATTGGCCACCGAAATCTCCCGATCTTACTCCTATGAACTTCTTTTCTCTTTTTGTTAACGATAATGTATCTGCAAGAAGACCTAGAACTTGACATTGTTTGATGAAAAATTAATGACATGTTTTTTTTTTTTTTTAATCTTTTTTATACTTTTATTTTTAAAATATTTTGCTTAGGACGACGAAAGTTTGAAAAATTGACGCATGATGATACAAAATATTTAGAAAATACTGAGGCCTATGCAAAAAACTCAATAGTATTTTTTTGTACATATTGTGAAGTGCATAGTGAAAAAAGTCGGAGCAGTATCGCTATATTTGTGGGAGAAGATAAATTTTTAATTTCAACAAATAACATGAAAATTGAAAGTGGCAGTGATTAAAGTTTGCTTGCACTATATTTATCACTTTTAGCGCACGGCACTTTAAATATGGCGCTGGCAACACCATACAATTCGCCCAACGGCATACATTTTTACAGAATTATACTTTAAAGTTTACTGGATTTTTTTTACATTAAAATTCCAAAATATTAATTTTTAACAAAATGAGTAAACCAACACTTTTGTCATCCCTTGCCCAGAATTTGATTTTACTGTTCTTATGCCCGGTTTCTACAAACTAGTGAATTACCTATGAGTAAATTATCCATGGACAAATTAGTTCCATTTAACCTACAATGATATAATGAGCAAGGCCTTGGAGTTGTACAGTTAATTTAATTCAGAAGGCTTTGATTCTCATTGTTTAAATATTACTATTGATCCTATGAAAGGTTAAATTTTATCCAGCCATCCATGAAAGGATAAATTAACCCGAAGATTTACCCTTGGAAAGATCTAGCCCGAGTTTGTAGGAACATTTTTTCTGTCATTTTCATATTTACCCAGAGGACATTTATCTAGAAACTCGCCACAAGTGTATGTGATTGCTATCTTTAAATTATTTGTGTTTGTGTGGTCTTATTTTTGTGTAAATTCTGTCCATTGGATATTTTACACATAGGTAATTCGCGAGTTTATAGAAACCGGCCATTAGTCGCATATTATACAAATAGCTTGTTTTTATCAGGGAATAGGCCTACACTGATTGTGTTCCTTTTACACCGTAATTTTACATATCATATGTTTCATGTTTATTATTATTAATTATTATTGTTATTATTTATAATGACTTACGGGGTTATTCCTATGATTATTATTTATTGTACATTTATAGCCGTTAGTAATAAAGAATCTTGAATGTTAGGTTAATTGATTGCATTTGTTTGGAACACATCCCGCTAGCGTCACAAAAATTATGTCAATACAACAGTTATTTCAAGTCTTAAATCCATTTAAATTGTCTAAATATTATAACAATGTTGCTTTATAGGCAAACTACAAATCATAGTTATATTCTTTTACAATAATATATTCTTTTACAATAATATGAATACTGCAGAAAGCGTAATACAGTAAAATGTGTGAAATAAGAGTACAAAATGTTAAAATGTTAAAATACTGTACGGTAGAGTACATTTATCAGATTATAAACAGTAAAATTAATTCATGATATCCTTAGGTAACTACACACAAAGCTACATATCATTTAATGCAAATTAATGTAATCTATATTTCAATCATTTGTTTTAGAAGTAACGTGCAGGTTGTTATAAAGAACATAGCCTAAATATAACTAACATCTACCCGACAAATTTATGTATATTATCTAAATAACATATAACATTATGTGTTTTTTTAAATGGGAAACACTTCAGAAAATTGCAAGAACTTGTAAAAGAAAGATAACAGTCAAAATGAGCATTCTTCATTAAACAAGTAGACAATATTGAGTTGTGGCGATAGAGGCCTATGCTATGTACCAAATTCTAATAATAGTTTTTGTTTGTTCTTTATGTTACTAATTTTTAATTATTCCTCGAAATAACAAATTACTCACATATGTAGTTAGTATTTTTAACATGAAAAAACCAGTAGACTTAAGTAAAGCCATATAAGTAAGTATCCTATAGTGAGTCAAGAACAGCAGCAATAGAAAAATCGCAAGGAATTTTGTTAATAGGTAAGAATTGTTAGGTATTGAATCTCGAAAACTCTAAATTAAGATTAAGTTTTACGACATAGCTTTATAAAATTTCAGAATCAAATATCACAATATGTTACACTTTCTAAGTCTGAAAAATAAATGTACTGTATGCCTACTTGAATTTTTATACTAAAAATACGTTCCTGAAATTGAGATTTCTTAATGGTTTTGGAAACATAGTAAATAAGTTAAGTTTATTAACTGTGAAAGCAAAAGCCCATACGAGACTAGCCTCACTTCAGAACAAAATTTTCTTCGAAAAACGGCTAAAACACATATATTTCATACTATGGAGTGTTGTGGTCTAACCCACCAGAGCTAAAAGACAAACTTCCTTTTATACTCGTAGATGAACTGGCCTTATCTAGTTTCGAGAATTGACAAGGAACACATAATTGAATTTTAAAGCTCTGGTGGTCACATCGTGACTGAATCCTTCAGAGTGACTAACCTAAGGAAACACGCGTAAGATTTAATATGTCACATAGGCTATCGAAACGCAAGCATTTCAGTATGCAACTACTAAACGAATTTCATTGTTTCTAACCTAACTGCCACTAATCTAGCGCTACCTCTACTAACCTAGAACCCAACAGCCACTGGAGCACAGTTGGTCATTCTGCTTTTAAAACACCATAACTTCGAATTAGATCGAGATGTTCATTTTGAGAAATTTTGAGGCCAACTCCATCTGGGATTCCGCCAATGTGAATATAGTACAGAAGTAAGACAACTCATGTGATTAAATTATAGCTGAACATTAAGTGAGCAACTGAAAAGTTCGAGCGACGATGCCTTAACCCATCATATCATGCTTTTTATTAAAACATCGCTTAAGTTTGAAGAACTGCATAAAGCTTTATTTGAAGGTCCATGTATGATTCCGTATTTAAATATTAATGACAAAAACAGTATACATTGAAATATAAAAAGATCCAAAGCTATTGGTTAGTATGGTGTCACCAATAACTATTTATAGTATAACTTGTGAGAAAAGGTATTGAACTTTCTTTATAACATTATTCTGGAGTAATTTTCTTTAAATACGTAATAAATTGCAGTAGTCGAGTATAAATTAATATTGCATCTCTTTTTTCTTTCTATCCGTGAATTATAAAAGTGTTGCTTTGAGCTTCAGTAACAATGGACAGGGAAAAAATATTTCGAAAACAAACAATCTATTAGAAAAACTACTCGTAATACACAAAACAATTAGTTATGGAAGTGGCTCAAGGTATCAGCATATGTTTAAAATTAATACAATGGTGGGTTGGAGAATTATTTATATGAACCTTCAACTGTTTCGCATATCAATCGCTCTTTGTTATTCAATAACCTCTGCCTAAAAAAGTTCACAAAAAGTGAACGTTAAGAAACTTTACTGTAAGTAACAATATTTTTTACACACATGCATATAACATTTAGCAAGTGTCAACATTGGGAGTTAGGCTGTACCTGTCTGTATCGGGACTCCCTTAACTCTACACACCTTGCGTCGGGACGTCTGTGCTGAACAACGGACGACGCACGACTGACGGCGACTTCACTAGGGCACTCGCGCGCCGACCGCGTCAGACAGGCGTGGCCATTTTCTTGGCCTACTCTTGCGCTCAACTACAGCTTGTTTTTAAAACAGATTGAATAACTCTCTGACAAGGGAATAACTCTAGGTGTCTTCCCCCATTTTCTGCCGTATTTCTTAGTCAAGATTGTTATGTGGTTTACTGCAATTTTAAGTACAATGTGAAAATATAAATAAAATATCTGAAGCTGACAGTTTTCTATTTTCTTTTCTCTTTCTTCCTCTCTATCCTTTTTCTTTCTTTCTCTCATTATTTCAATCTTTCTCTTCTCTCATTGTTTTCTTCTTTCTTTGTTATTGTAGTCCACTTTTTTGCTTGTTATGCCATTCCAGATATTTATCCATTCATCCTTGGATACATCTATATCTATTCATCAATCCATCCATCCATCTATCTACAGTATCTTGACTCATTCCTCCCATTCTTTTGTTGACATTCTTCCTTCAATTTATTTATTTTTAATTAGTTTTCTCTTTTTTTACCTAATTTTTCGTGGAACTTATCAGCCGACTAGAGAGTGGTAGGGACTAACCAAATGTAGGCAATGAAGTTCAAAAGAGTTCAGGATAGTTAGAAAGAAATTCCAATCCAGCATTTATCTATGTACCTTGAGAATACCTGATGTCTTGATTGGCGATTCTCAATATCTGAATCATCGCTTCCTGACTGTGACTCAACCTTCACTCTCCAATTGAATAATTATACTAGCGCAGGATTTCCTCTGCTACTCTGAAGACTGTGAGCTTGATGCAATGTATCACGCCCTCTATATATGCGTGAGATATTAGGAAGCACATACAGTTTAAGCACTACATCAGGCGAAGTATGACCACTAGAACTCAGTTTGTGAACGACAAAGAGACCGATCGTTGCTTTCAGAACATTCACACAACACGTGATAGAAAACAGGAAAGAATAAAAACAATTGATTCATGCCTAAGACACACCGAATTTGAGACGAATCTTCCTTAGAGGGGAATGTTCAGATCCCCGGGGGCCCTACCGAGCAAGACGTAAATGGCAGATTGCACTAAACTTGCCTCGGAACCTGCGGAACAGCCTCGGACAACCGATTTGAGTGAGGTTTTCGCGGGGTTTCCCTCCTCTACCAAGTGAATACCAGATCAGGGACACGTTCCCCGCGACATTAAACAGGTGAACAAAAATCAAATTAATTTAATATAATACTAAAGTAAATTCATCAAACCTTTTCCTAATGTTCTAGATTCAAGAGAATTTGACGCGGCATCCTATGCGGAATCGGTTGTTGGACCGAAGATATAGGCTCGTGTAACATACTGTATAATTATTATGTTACATGAATATTAAACAGTAAACATATTATATCATCATTATTAGGCTTATATACACCTTAATGTATGATCCTAATAACATTTGAGTTCTTTCCACTCCACGCACAAAGCCTCCGGCTCTCTCGAGCTTTTATGTACAAAAAACTAATTTAGTTACGCTTATTTCCCCATAGAGGACATAGGGAGAAATGGTAACCCATCTCGCCGAAAACCATCTACATGACGTGAAAGATCCGAGGAATTTGGTCCAGAGGCTGTAGTTTAGGCTTGGAGTTCTTTAACGAACCGTAAATCTACGACACGGGACCCACGGTTTATAGTCAATCCCGGAGGACTTTGTCCCAGGATTTCTTTCTTTCTTGAACCCGCGATCTTCGGGTGTAGAGACTGTAAGATTACCTCTGCACCACCGAGGCCAGACCTGTCAACAATTTCATACGTGGGGTTGGAACTTGATAGGCCTACAGAAGAAGTTCTTGGCCTGATAGAAATTTGGGCAGGAGACCTATCAAGGAGACAAATTATTTTTTTCTATTCAATCGGCCTCCTATTTGGACACCATTGTATACTGAGCATTATATAGTTCTTTATAAAGTGTTTCGATTAATTGAATTTTGTTTGCAAATGAGATCAATAAAGTGTAGATCTTTAGAGGTCTCAACAATTTATCAGTGTGCAAATAAGATTAAATTTCTCACCATAATTCTGCAAAAATGTAACTGCAAATTCAGAGTAATATAAAGCTGCACAATAATTTAAAAAAGTAAAACAAAAAACAATGTATATCAGTATCGTCACGATCATAGCTTTTACAAGTGAGAGAAGATGTAATAAACCATGAGGTATTAAGCTAGCTCTAGTCTGCGAATAAAACACTAGATTGGATTACTTAGAGAGGTAAGTACATGTAGAAAGTTTTTGCTGACTGGAGAGGAATCTGTACTGATAAAACCAAGCAAATGTATTTTGCATCTAATGCAAACCACACGAAAGCTGCTCACCACAGTAGCTAGCTTTATTACCGACCGAAGAATTCAATTATTTAGATTACAGTTGTGGAATAATAGATTTAGTGAATCATTTACACAGATTACATTGGTGCTACATCATCCCCATAATGTAATGTGCTGCCTACCTTTCATCAGACCACACAACACCTATTATTACATTTATTATGTTCATTATGAGCTGTTGGAGAGTTCACCCACGTACGGGAATATTCAGAAAACTGTGTTCTGAGATAAACTAACTGATTTCACACTGGAAAATTTTTATTATCCGTAGATCTCTTTAGAATTTGTTCTAGAAGCCATTTAATGAAAGAAGACAATTATACACTGAGTCCCAATGTCAGTAAAAATATATATTAGTGGAGCTTCGCATAAGCTTACTTCCCTGCAACATTATGTTTGTACCCTAGTACTTCTATGAACAGAAGACCTCGCGTCCAAAAAATCTTAAGATCTACTCTTTATCAATTAAAATGGCCACCATCTTGAAACGGAATAAAAAAATTAAAATCCTTACACATACACTGTTTTAATTACTTCAACGAACATTAGGAAGAAAATCAAACAACGCGTTTGGTCGTGAGAAACAAATTTACGGACAAACAGACGAAACAACGAACGATCGGAGTTAAAACAGGACTTTGCTTCACTCGGTCAACTATATTAACCATGGAAATGAAAAATACACTAAACTTAAACTCTTATTGTAAAAATAAAACGACTACCTATTATTACTTATTACTTATTGAATATTATTATTTTGTCGAATATTAAATAAAATTTCACCTAAACCTGTACAATTGGCTTAAATAAACAGTGCGAATATGTTGCATAAACTTCCTTACATGAAGTATAAAATATTTGTATTATTGAGGTTTGCAGGTTGACAAAGAAACCTGTCAAAAATTAATGTAAAATCTCCGGTTAAATAGTTTCACGGGTCTTACTGAATCTTTCATTTAATATTCCCCTTGTAGCATCAAACAAAGAATAAATAGGTATACTGCACTTTACAACAATAAGTTACTTTTAGTTTTTTATAGTATGGGAAACAAAAGAATAACACCGTTCTTATTTTAATGAATGTATGTTGTGACATAGGTACTGAATTTGTCGTACTTCTTTCGATTGTATCATGACACCTATCATTTTAATATGGAAAATCAAACTCTCGTTCTCAAAAAAAAATTCTATTAAATAATACTGTATCAGGCAGAGAGAGAGAGAGAGTCCGTATACTTAAGACTGCTGCAGATTACCAATAAACCATAATAAACCAAAAAAAATGTGAAACGACCTTAAGGATTTTTTCGTGAGTAAAAACTTTAACATCTAAACTATTTGGAATTTTAGAGTCGGTTACAAGCTAAAAGCTAAAAGCTTTTCAAATTTCAAGTTTTTAGCTCACCTGGAAATGAGAATTTTGTTGATAATGTGTTTTCTAAGTTGGATTCACTGCGGGAAATGGAAAATGACTAGTGTAACCCGGCCTAGCGGACTGCCTGCCTGGTGCTACGTGCCCCTGCCACTACAGCCTCATGAGTATCGAAAACTGCCAAGATTATTTTCTAGCTTGTATATCTATAACAGCATATTTAGAGTCAGTAATTTGATATCGAAATTTTAAATCATAATTTTCTGACAAATCATTTTGTACATATCTTATTGTTTCAAACTTTTCCCTGTAGTACAGAAGCAATTTTAAACGAATTTGAACAGCGTGTTTTTTTAAACAAGAAATGAATTTTTCGCACGACTTTCTCAAAATCCTTGTACTTCACAGATGCTCTTTTTTTGCAATTTTTAAATAATAAAATTTTAAAATTAGAAAATCAGGAATAGTGTTCTTATTTCAGCAACTTTATTCCAATATAAACAGTAATTTTTTTTTAACAGGATGTCAGGTTTTTCGCGCTATTTCAATATCCGTGTAATTTGCAGAATATGATTTTTAAGTGTTTTGAAATTTTAAAATCCAAAGGAAAATTCAACAATCTAGCATTTTTACCCTTAAACAAAGTCAAATGCAGAAAATTTGCAAGACAGTTTTATTTATTGGATGAGGGAAAACATTTTCAACTCAAATTATCAATTTTCCATTTGAAGAAATTTCATTCTGACGTGTAATTAATAGTATATACAATTGAAATAGGCATAATTAATACATGAAAACTTTAAATATATTACATTAATACTTCAATGGATCGTGTTAATTTGAAATCCTATACCTATAGCAAAGTACGCTTAATTTCTGGAAAGTTTAGGTATTGGAAAGGTAATCTTTTCCTCCTTTAAAATGGACTAAAAATACAAGTGCACGAAATCGAGAAGGTATGCCTAAAGGTAAAAAAGGTAAAGTAGTCCCTACGTGGACCATAGAGACCCATAGGGTCCAGGATGTTGAGGCTCCCAGATTCAGACGTTCGGCACATTAAGGCCAACAGGTATTGAGCATTATTTTTAAGTGCCGTCCAGGCTGAATGTCATGACTGGTTTAATGGGCATTGTTTTAGCTATTAGTGATTTTATTTGTCACTAAAAAGAACTTTCATTATATTTCCCCAACCTTGAACATAACTTATCTCCTAAACCTGAAAGTTATTATGCATAAGAATTCGTTAAGGATAACAACAGTAGTGAATATAAAGAAAATACCTAAGCCTTACGCCACTGGTATTTATTTTATGTACTGTGACTGATTATATGTTTGCAAGAATTGCTTCACACACAGTTTTTAATCACTTTCAACTAGTAAGTGAAGTGGTCTCAAGGTAATCAATACTTCCAGTTATTTATACATTCGACACAAGTATGAATCACTTATATGTGATTAAATTGAAACAGAGGTCTCTATCATGGAAAAAGTTCTTAACTGACATGTATGTACGGAGACAGTTTCCTCTTCACAAAAAAGAAGGAATTTAGAACTAATTTATTGTTTCAATAGAAAGTACGAGGAAGAATCAAATGAAAACTGCAATTAATTTTTTCCACTATTTTACTGCAAGAAAAATGTTTGCTTGTGCATTATTTTTCCGTAGTCCCCTCCCAGTTGAATGCACTTACGCCTATACCTTACTTCAACAAAAAATTCAACATTCAGACAAATTGTTGTTAAATTTATGTAGTTCAGCTCAAGTAACATCTTTCACCGTGCAGAGGGGCAACGGCGTACAGCATACAGAGAATTCTTCTAGATCTCTATAAAGTTCCATGCAGATTTTGTAATACGTATGAATTTAAAAACCTATTTACATTCATACCCCCCAATGTTTTATTCCCAAATTCATTATAATTAACGATTGTTCTTATTTCTAGATCCTTCTTAATATATCATCCTATTGAAAGTTCAAAAGTTTCAGTATACCAGGACATGAAACATAGTATACTTGACCTTCAGAAAAGTTTCTGAGGTATGCAGACTTAAGTATCTGCTTGATCTGTCAAAATACATATTAATATTGTTCTTCTGATCCGCGTACAAAAGTAAACTAAAAACAAAAGTAAACTAAAATATGGCTCGATTTATCGTACCCAATGAAACTGGTAGAATGTGGGCGAAAACGTATTTGTTGCGTATGTTGACCTACAGGGAACATTGTGTCGTATGTGATATACTATATTGGCATATCATTAAATGCTCTCCCACAACATGGTCAAACGATGGTTGCTAGGAAACGAGAGTTGTGTTTGCTTGCTTCAAGGCTTACTAACAAATCGTCATTATAATAGTTGATAAATAGTTTGTCGTTTAAAATAACCATCAATTTCATGGTGTTAAAATATGGTACCGTCGAGCTACATTAATAAAATTAAATGAACATAGCAGGGACTTTGAATCCCTTGGCCGTGAAATCTGGTATTCTGGGGGTTTCCTTACTCATGAAGGTAAATTCCCTGTTTCCCTTGCCATATATCATTCCACCAGAATTCCATTCTTGAAACTATGACCATTGTTTGCAATAAAGGAATTATATATAAAGGTAAGAACCCGATTAGAATGTACTTGAAACCTACCCCGAGCATTTCTTATCCGTTGACTCTTCATGTTTATATTGTCTTCGGAGAAGATCCTGCACAGAGCTGTTCACTCACCAAGGTGGCTTTCCATGTCCTGTCCAGTGTTAGCATAGTCTCTTCCATGCAGGCATAAATTTATGCAAACCCATGGGGAAGAGCGATAAAGCTGGTTTTAAAAAAGAATGTTCAGTCTAACAGAGACATCTGATATTATTATTGTTATTATTGTTATTAAGTGCCAGTATGGTACTTTATGAGATTGTGTGGGGGACGAAAAAATGTCTGTCCGTCTGTCTGTCCGTCTGTCTGTCCGTCTGTCCGTCTGTCCGTGTGTCTGTACGCACCATAACTCAAATACGCTTTTTCGGATTTTCATGAAACTTGGTATGAACATTCATAATGTCGATGGGAAGAACCCTATTGATATTGAACCAAATCGGTTCACCGGTACCGGAGTAATGCCCAATTTAGTGCCTATTTTAATAGATTATGGCGCCTTTCTCATAGAAAGGCGCCATCACTCAAATACGCTGTAACGGATTTCCATGAAACTTGGTATACCCATTTATGACGTCCATGAGAAGTGCCCTATTGAATTTGAACCTAATCTGTTGACCGGTACCGGAGTAAAACCCAATTTAGTGTATATTTTAAAGACGCGGTAACTCAAATACGCTTTACCGGATTTTTATGAAACTTGGTATACACATTTACAATGTCCTTGGGAAGACGTCTATTCATAATGGATAAAATCGGTTGATCTGTTTCGGAGTAATGCTCAATTTAGTGCCTATTTTATGGCAATATACGTATTCGAAAGAATTTATAAAAAAAATGAAAATCAGTTATCTTGACAACATAGCCTATTGTTTTACTTTGATCTTATAAGGCCTTGGAAATTAAAATACAGGTAGCTATGACAAAAAACATTATTGTTTTACATGCGTTTATCCAACTAGACCGTTAAAATGACCCAGGTGGCCGAGATGGTAGACCTTTCTTCTTCCGTAAGCCCTGCTTAATGAATAAATCTGGAGCTTAACTTGGAAATCAATTTAAAAAAAAAACACACATTCTGCATATCATAATTGCAGTCATAACTGATTAAACAAAAACATACTGGCACTTTTTTACATCAGTTTACCTGATTTTATTATTATTATTATTGTTATTATTATTATTATTTATTGCTATCATCAACACCGCTATGGTGTTATGGATAGAAGACAATTACAAATGTTTAACACATAACAAATAAAAATATAACACATTAAAAAATCATATCAAAATTGGCTACAAAATATTCATTGATGTTGTAAAATGGATGTAGTGAAAGCCACTTTTTCAATTCGTTCTTAAATTTATTAAGACTCACAGTGTGAGCTTCAAATTGCAGTTTGTTGAACATGTCGATCGCAATTACACTAAACCAATCTTTGCTTTGCTTTAAGATAGCAAATAACTACGAGAATGAGATGAAACAAACCAGCTCCAAGCAATTTTACCAAAACAATGTGTTTTCTTTTACAGATGAATAAATAAATAATTGCATTGTTTATTACAGTAGTAACATAGAATGTTTAATTAAGGCGTTCAGAAGAAGATGTTCACAAATCAGACAAAACAACGCGTTCTGTTGAAGATTACAGGGAGCAAAATTAATTCCACAACAATAAACTCACCCTCTCTTAACTTTCTTTATGATTTCTGTTTAATTTCAGGAATTCACAATAAGTTTAGTGGATACCAATTTGCCAGTGAGACTCAATTTAGTAATTTCACATCTCAACGTTCCATAATTATATTTACAATATTTTACAACCATTTTTCTGAACTCCTCTCACCGTCACAAGAAAAAAAAATGCAAGTTGAATTTTAATTAATGCTTCCATCGGGGAGTTTTTATATTAATTTTATACCTTCCAGTAATAATAATAATAACATTAATAATAATATTCTTTATTAATCTGGCAGAGATATGAACTTAAGACCTTCTCTTACACTCAACCAAAGACAAATACACTAACATAGTTCTACAAACAATAAGAATGCACTAGATACACATACAGTGGTTAATTAACTCTATGATAAATAAAATTACACAATTTTACCAAAATATCTAACACTGAGATAAGAAGTAACTTAACTTAGGCCTGCAGTATACAAGAAATAAAAAAAGTAGAAGATTTATACCTGAAAAATTAGCGTTTTGTGAGTAGATACTCCTTTAGGCTAGTTTTCAATGGTTGACAGTGTACTACAGACCCCGATTCTGGAGGGAAGATAGATTATATAAAATCGCCCTTTTACCTTTAAGAAATTATTTTACTATAGCTTGTTTGTTTATAATGCAGGGTAAGAGGAAAGATCAATAGTAGCACCATAGCATCATTTTTTATTATAATTATTTTTCTACGATAGTGCAAAGACAATGCATTTCAAACAAAATTAGCACTGTTAAAGCTAATTTTTCACTGATTATGTAGAAAAATTTCCGCACTCATTTTCAGCAAGCTTCCTAATAAATATAATATTCTGTAATATTCTGTATTACGAAGTATTACTGACTGTTAATATTAGCCCATTGGAAAACCTACACAAAATTTTTGGTGACGTAATCTCCACGTTCGTATAAGGATTTATGTCGCTTACAATATCGAATCATAAAGGGGTGTGTATTGTACATGAAACCGTGCCTAACTGAATTTTGCCATTTTTGTTACTTACGCCCGTTACAAAAAGAGCGATTGAATTTCATGATTGAGTACTTCTCATTGTACTTTTACGATTTAAAAAATAACGAGATAACATTGTTCATATGAAGATAAGACAAAATATTGTTTACTTTCTGAAATAAAGGTGCTTGTTTAGATGAAGTAGAGACGAGAAGTCGGAAATAATCTTTCCCGCCAACAATTCACCTAATTAGCACGAATGTTCTATGAATAGCTACATGTAGGGAATCCAATCATCGCCTATATAACATCACTGAATGGCGGTAATGGGTTGAAAACGCTTCCCAGGGGATCCATAATGAAAACTTAGTGGTTAGGGGAATTACCAATCGTGAGCGAAACCTGCAAAGGCACATATGTGTGAAATATACGTTGAACTTTCCTAACTATAACACAAACTTATAATAAACAAATCATTTCAAAGATATCTTGTTTCATATTTCAATACCGAAGCAACTGCAATTATAGTTTTACGAGCATGACTTCTAGTAGCCTATTTTATCAACAAAGAGCCTATAAAATATCCAAACATATGACACCTACCTGCATAACAATATTCATTTCATAACATTTCCACTGTAAAACTTTGGTAAAACTTCTCATTATATAAACACTTCCATATCGTAATTCTACTTGAAGTTAATGACTTAAAATTTTATTATAAAAATTTACTCTTTCTTCTTAATAGTGCCATTTTAAAATAATAATTATTAAATTTTGCTCCATGTCATTTTCTTTACTTGAATCTTTCTGATATGTATATTTTCCTCCAAATCTATTATATTATTATTTATATTATTATTTGTTTTTTTCATATTATGTTCCCTTGTGTAATTGTCATATTGTTTGTGTTTCTGTTTTTCTTTTCTGTGTGTTTTTTTCTTATTGTTGTAGCATTAGCTTAATTATTTTGAATATCACTTGAATTTTTGAATCTGGTGTATTAATGTAAGCGAGAATATTGTAATTGGGCATTAGCCTGTAATATTCTTAGTACAATAAATAAATAAATAAATAGTAATTACATGTACACCACTCCCGGACACGAATATTACTCATATTACATTAATTTATAATTTTATATTTTTAATCTACGAATTTTCATTGATATTATTATTCTCTGTGCTATTTTATCTTATAATATTTTATTTTTGTTTTTGTCTTTTTTACTACGTTTTTTAATGTATGTAGGCCTATGTAAATATGTGTATACAAAATTGTAAAAATTGTACAAGTTTCGTAAATCAGTTATATCTTATAAGCACTTCACAGGAAACGAAAAATTATTCTTGGCGTGAACTTACTTATTTCGTATTATATTCATACTGTTACAGTGTTTCTTTCTAAATATGGAATTCGTTCTTTAGAAACAGAAGTACTAAGACATTTCATCAAGTTAATAAAACCCTTATAACCGAATCTGTTTTAGTTGCTTATGGTCCATAATTTGAAAATGTCCATAAGCTGTTCACATAAACATGTTACCATAAAACCATCAAACTCTCAACTGTTTTAGTTTATCTAACCCGTAAATTTGGAACTGCTAGATATTTTCAACCATAAACTATTAAACTAATATTGTATATTGACAATACAATTCACACGATGCGTGTTTTATATTGACCAATAACGTTTACCAATGCCTCAGATGTCGACCAATCAAGAACTTTTATCTTATAATTCGCTTGTAAGGGTCGCAAGGATGATATTTTATCTGATAAAACGTCAGCTTGTTAATAGACACATCGAGGTATCAATATGCAGTGATTAATGCGTTACTTATTTGTAATGCTGCCAGTGAGCAGGACAAAACACATTATTTTATACTCATAACTTCGATGGCGACCATAATTACATTAAAAATGCTGTTCAACACCAAATAAAATTAGTCTCCGTACTTTCTCAGACATTCCTCATGGTCTCTTCCCTTCGGGTCTCCCAGTCAAAATTTTTTTGAGATATGTCTTTCCTCCCAAATGCGCACAACATTTCCAGTCCATTTCATTATCTGTGATTTAATTACCCTTATTATATTCGATGAATATAGTATGAAGCTCGCCATTATGCAGTTTTCTCCAGCCTCCGTTTTCATCTCTCTTAGGCTCGAATAATTTCCTAAGCACCCTGTTTTCGAACACTCTCAGATTATGTTCTTTCCGAAGAGTAAGGGACCATGCCCCACACCCATATACCGTATACAACTGGCATGGTAATTGTATTATAAATTTTTATTTTAGATTTCTGGATAGACCACGGGAAGATAACAGAATCTGAACTGCATAAAAACAAGCATTTTATGATTTTAATCGATACTTAACTTCTACCTTAATATTTGTATATGCAATTATTGCTCCGAGATATTTGAATTTCGATCAGCCGTTATATTTTATAAAAAAATTAGGGTCCTATGCTGAAGATATAGTGCTCCGCACTCCACAAAAAGAGCATGAAAAATACAATACACCTGCGATAAAACCTGAATTCCGTGATATAGAAGTTTCAATCTAAATGTATAAAAAGTCTATTGTGTTTTTTTAAGTTTTAACGCAGTAAGCATATTCCACTTGTGTAACAATTCCGTGTATGCAAATTGTTCACTCTCTCGTTTTATTAAATTTGTGACACGTTACATAATTATAGTGCACATTTTATTGAGCAGATATTAGTTTCTGCTACCATGGACTCTTTTACTTTGATCTGAATTCTCTGCAACTATATTGTATTAATTCGACAAGTTTCACTCGCTCTCGTAAAATACGACACATATATTGGTAATGCTTGTGTTTCTAAAATCACGTCCGGTTCAATGACTTCAGGCGAGGAGGTTAGGGGAAAACGTGTCTGGTGTGCACCAGATTGGAAACCCTCTACAGTTGAATAACCGCAAACCAGAGATTCTCTGTGAACGTTACAGGTGTGTCTCGTTGATAACATGCCAGGTAGATACTTTCAATTAAAACACATGTTTGCGATCATACCACAGCGACAAATTCTGCTTTTCAAACACAGGGAAGTTATGTACATATATTTCTTGCAGTCTACGTTTGCTTAGCTCATTATGTTTTGTTAGAAACAATATTGCGTGGAGTGTTATCATGACAACCTCATTACATAATTGCTTCCTCTAATGAATAATTGTTCTGTTCAACTATTGGAAATGTTGGTTACTGTACTTATGGAGAATTACACTCAATAATGGCTACCACACACAAAAAGATATGTTATGCCAGGGCACGGAATTTCAAGTGCGATGACAAACGTCAAACCAAGAAATTTTGTCGCCGCTATTGTTAGCCTACATGAGATAAGAGTATTAAGACCGTTTGGGGATTATGAAAAATTATTTTATTACAGCATTCATCCCAATTAAATATGCAAAATTAATTTAATAAATTAATTAGTTATTGAGAAAACTCTCCCACTCATTCTATTTTTTTTTAAATAGTAGGGGTAAATATTAGTTGTAGCTTTTTTTTTGCAAAACACCAATTAATTAGTTTAATATATAAAATCGAAAGTGTGTGTGTGGATATGTAGGTATGTATGTTCAGTATACAAATCAACATTTCTTGACTGATTTTCACAAAATTTTGCATACATACCCAATTCAGCCCGGAACGTTGTCAACATTAAAATTCAAACAAACCACTCCTTCCCTTGAAAATGCATATAATTTCTGAGAATATTATACTGAATTAATGAAAATTAATCAAAGTGTGATAAACATCCCTATTTCTCAACTAATAGAAAGCCTTGGCTGTGAGTAACGTATCAGTGGAGAGGATTTTTTACAGACTCCTGATATAGCATAGCCTACTCTTTAGCACACACTTAAGCTGTCCTTGCAATACAGTCTACATCAAAATGTGAAGTGAGAAAATGATATTTTCCCTGTGGAGGGTAGAGAAAGTTATGTGACTGCATCACATTGTGCTTTATTTTCGTGAATTTCATTCTTCATTCATTATTTTCACCAATGTATTTATCGATAGCATCAGAATTTGTTAAAGCCCCAGTATTACGTAGCTCACCAAGCCCTATTGTGAACACTGTAAACAATACACTGTGGTAATTTAATATTTAATAAATTATTAAAACAAACTAAATATTTTGCAAGTATTTAAACTTATTGTAAACTTGAACTGTAACAAACGAGAGTGAAACGGGAATCACTTTGTTTGCAACGATTAGCTAAAACACAGGGAACCAAAACCAATCAAAATCACGTGGGAAATTTAAACAATATCGACAATAAGCTATTCCCAAAAGCTTTCGAGTAAATTCGAATATTCATTCGTCTTGTTCATGTAAAGAGTGACTGCCTGTGGGAATATCAACTATTAAATTTGATTTTTCGTAAACTTCCATTCTAAAAGAAAATAAGATAGTACTTCAAAATTGAATCTTGGTCACCCGCTTTAGAATTCTGGTCGCCAATGGCGATCTGGCTAACGTAAATTTCACGCTGCGCCATGCTAACCAATGCCAAACTAAGTAGTTCTGTGCAGAGGCGCCGAATTGAAAATATTTTTATGGGAAAAATTAGAGCCTAATATAACATTGTTAGTAGTTAGACATAGACCTACAAACAAAAAATAAACATGCTAACAAATGAATATAACTAACCTGAATAAATAAACCTGAAGAAATATGTCTTAATTTTTGCTCCTCTTAAGTTACTTCTTTCATAAATAATCATCACATCAGCATGAAGGTTTTAAATACTGGGGGGCAAGCCCCTACTTCTAAATGTTGTGAGGGCAAAAAGTACTTTGCCCGAAATGGATGCTAAACTAAGACAATGTGAAACTGTACTGGTTTAAAATAATGTGCAAACACATTATTGTGTAAATTAACTTTGAAATTTAAGCTTCCTGTGGGAGCAATAATTTTAGATACAAATAACATTGAGGTAGAAGTTAAGCTTCGACTGAAATGAGGAAATGCTTGTTTTTAAGCAGATCGGAAACTTTTATCTTCTCGTTTTCTGTCCAGAAATCTAGATATATATTCTATTTTGCGGTTGTATTA
Organism: Ectobius pallidus; assembly: GCA_964059195.1. Lineage (NCBI taxonomy): Eukaryota > Metazoa > Arthropoda > Insecta > Blattodea > Ectobiidae > Ectobius > Ectobius pallidus. Next base: position 115,206,749 of record CAXKWD010000007.1, on the reverse strand, counting down.
CATGGATGTGAAACATGGGCACTTACTCTTCGGGAAGAACATAATCTTAGAGTGTTCGAAAACATGGTCCTTATAAAAATATTTGAACCTAAGTGAAAATGGGGACTGTAGAAAAACTGCATAACGTCGAGCTTCAAAACCTGTATTCTTAACCGAATATAGTATGAGTAAATAAATCACGAAGGATGAAATGAGCTGGACATTATGTGGGCATGGGGGATGAAAGATATATTTCAAAAATATTGACTGGGAGACCCGAAGAGAAGAAACCACTTGGAAGACCTAGACGTAGGTGGGAGGACAACATTAGGATAGATTTAAGGGAAGTAGGATTTGCGGGGGATGGTTGGATGGACTTAGCACAGAATAGGGTTGAATGGCGGGCTCAGGTAAGCGCAGCAATGAACCTTTGCATTCCATAAAATATATATCATTTCTTTAGCTTGCTTGGGAATTGCCTATCGCCATTGAGTGAGTAAGTACAGTAGGCCTACCAATGGTACTGGTAGAGAAAGTAAAAAAAAAACAATAACATCTACAATTTTTGAATACACATTTTAGTATTATGATTTGAAATATATTTTCATGTCGATATATCATCCTAGCAGTACATACACGATTCCTCCGAGACGTATACCTCACCTTCTAAACTTTTATTGCCCTCAACACAACAAGCAAGATTGCTGTCGTAAAATATTTCAATAAAATATAGCATGCAACATAAAACTGAGATATATATACTGTCTACAACAGTCGGTAGTTTTCATTTATGAATGTCGCGAGAAATGTTATGTGCGTAACATAAACTGAGTGAATAATTTCGGGAAAGTATAATTTATACAAATACATTGATATAACTTATACATTTACAAATAAGTAACGAAATGGACCTTCAAAGGTTTGATGACTTTAAACTGAAAATTACTGAACATTAAAAGAACTTTTACATAACGAACTGGCTGTTTTATAAACACTTTTTTTGTTATAATTAATATCTGCAGTATTATTTATTAACAGACCTGTACATAGGAGCAGACTTTAGGGCAAGGTACTTTCTGTCCCCCAAGATTTAAGTTTTTATCAAATAAGGATTAGGCTTATGTATAATTACTAAAAATCAAATTCTGCCCAAAATATAAATATTTAAAAGTCGGAACCTCTGGATATGTAGACCTATGTGATTTAGATATTTTTATTTGCTTTATCTTGTTGTCTATCATTAAAACGTGCTATAAACATCTTTTTAAATTTACTTGGGTTTCTATCTGTCTCCAGTAATGGCTTTTCCGCGCAGACCTTTGGGATAGTATGTAAAACAATAATATTTCTTTAATATTATTAATATTACTATTTCTTATTGGCATTGTTAACAACTATTCATGTATCTAAAAATCCGTAGTATTTGAAATTTTTAAAATTAATAATAGTTTATTTTGCTTGCAGAGTTAAAAATCATAGGGTCTTTTCTTCCGTCAACCAGGCTGAATACAAAATAGCTTACTTCATTCTTAAATTTTCAAATATACAATAAATGCAGTAATATCAAATAGTAGCAGTATAGTAATAATATTAAGAAGAAGAAGTTGGTATAGACTACATTAAAACATAAGACAAAAATGTTCACCCAGTCACGAATAACTATTAGGAAATATAGAGAAACAAATATTTAATTGAATATATATATATATATATATATATATATATATATATATATATATATACCTATATCTGCATGTGCATGTGTGTGTAGAATGACTATTACGATTCGAAAGGACTATTAAAAAAACACGTTGAATGCTCACTGTATGCTTGAATGTAAAATGCTGAATGTCAAGTTCCATGAAATAAGTTACGAATGAAAATGAATACATCTAGACTACACAGTATACAATAATAAGAAAGGTACAAAACGGCATTTTAAAATTTCGAACAGAAGTGATGGATGCAAATTCAAATTACTGGAGATTTGCTCTACAAGACTTCTCTGAAACCATAAATAAGTTAATAGTGGTAAACTTCTCTAAAATTCTGCTTGATCACGTACTTTTTGGACATTCATAGTTCAAGTGTTTTAGTAAATTTCACTAGGTTTACTGCATGCAGGTTCTTTAGAATCCCCTCTACGTCAATATTAACATCTAGGACAATTTGAAGTTTTATCCTTTCAAAATTTATCCAAAATTTAGAAAGCAAATAAGCACGAAAAACACAAAATTACACTAAAATCAAATATTGCTCCAGTACTGTATACTTTGGCTCATACTGTACCATGTGTACCGTACACTATTTTTGGACAGTCGTTAATACGTGAAATAATAATAAATTCTAGATTTATTGTAATGATTTACGCACCGTTGAACCAACCATATTGGAGAGCACAGACAACTGTTATTGATTTTGTGGTACAGAGCTGCCAACGTAAAGACGCTTTTCACCTACTAAGTATGACGACTTTTGCCATCACCATGAGAAATTTCAATTTTCAATGTTTATCAAACTGAGTCTATTTAGTAAATATATGCAATAATGTTAAGTAAAAGAGTAATTTCCATGAAACAAGCAAAGTTGGTTACCCTGGAGTGTTATAATTTAATAACACTCAGTGGCATAATTCTCTCATTATTAATATCACCTACCGTTAAAGGTACTTCGGCTGTTTAAAAATATATTATTTGCACTGAGATATGCTGGATATCCACCCATATCAGGTGCAAGTGGTATAAACTTCCTCTACTTCAGTGAGATCGCCATTTAAAAAATCAACTTCCGTATTTGAAAGCAAGTAGCATTCTCCTTCATATTCTAAATAACTTACGTGCCTGTCTTCTTCTGCAAGTCCGCGTGCACCAGACGGTTATGCCCAAAGAGCATTATATTTCATTTCACAACCTCGCCACGTAGGTCGTGATGAAAGGCGACAAATGCAAGTTATGTCGTAAACGGACAGATGACAAATGTTAACTTGTCTGCATTCGTGGCTATACTAGTTAATTAAGATGTCTCGGCTGATGCATCCTCTAGTGCCATAGTTGCTAATGCCATGAGCGGAGAAGTGTCGGAGCAGACATTTGTTAGGACCTGTACATCTTATAGGGTTATATCCTCCTTACATTTGGCTTTGAAATGACTAACTACTTCATGCAACTTTTCATATGAATATTTGTATGCAACTAACCACAAATCGTTATTTTAAATTAAGCTAACAACTACACACCGTGGGTTCTCAAACTGTGCGTCACGATGTCCCGGTGCATCGGACTAAAAAGATTGTCTTGTTAGGAAGCCACAGAGGCTAAACGATTTTCTCGGTAATAATTTCATTTAGGTCTACAACAATTCCAACTTTTTGGGAGAATATTACGTTGGAATATTCCAACCTTAAACAAAAATAGTAACATGTTTTATCCCCTTTAGAATCCCCTTTAATAAGGATTAACAGGATTAATCAGGATCAACTTCGAAAATGAAAAACTGAAGGAACGAACGAAATGCTAGTGACTATTCCCAAAACGATTCCTCGATTTCAATTTTGTTTTAGAGTCAAAGCAAGCTCATTCCTCTCACTATTGTGTATTTCTTTATCAAAGAGCTTCTGTTGTATACGAGGGATGGGGCACAACTCATAAGTGAAGGAAAATATTTTTTTCTTTTGAAAATGTTGGACCATTTTAAAATTTTGAAACATACAAATGAGGGTATGGAATGTATATATAATGCTATGGGTACTAGATGTGGGATAGTGAAGGAAACAGACAGCCATAAACATCCATACGCGACTCCATCGTGCCACTCTAATGCACTGCGGCAGTTGTAAGCATGAAAGCACACATACCCACTCCATCTCTTAAAGCTTTCTACAGCTCCTTGCAGTATTCTCTGGCATTTCTTCCTAGGACTATTTTGACATAAGAATGTTTTCATATCATGTTATATCCATTCTCCACAGTGAGTTAATGAACTGATCTGTTTATTATATTGTGATAGTTTGGTATTGTACTATTTTGCAGAAAAGTAACTTCGCAATATTACGTACTTAGTAAATATAACATATTTACAACGTAAAATTCTCTTGTTAATCTTACTATTATACTTATCTTTTTCATTTTAAACAATAAAAATAGTAGAATAATATAGTTTTATTATAACTAGCCTAAGCTGCTTTACACATTGTGTCATATGGTACCAGCCTACCAGTCAATCCTTTGTGTTAAATTTTTAATTGTACTTACAAAAGTCGGTACAATACGTAAATTTTAAACCTTATTAACGTTTATAAATGTCTGTTTCACATAAAAACCAATTTACTAAGTTGCCCTAGGGAAGTTGCGAAACATTTTATTTTTAGAGCCCCTGCTATTGGCCTAATTATGTGGTATATTGACTCAAGAATAACCGTATTGAGATAGCACCTCAATCTTGGCCAATTACTTAAAAAAAACTAGGTATAATATATTAATTTTAGAACACTGACCGTCATTATAGTCACAAATAATAATTTTTTTTGAAAGACTGGCAGGCCGCACTGACTTATTAATTTTCAAAAACACACACTTACGTAAAACAAATATATCAATTATATTACAATATCTGTAAGGATTACGTAACATTATGCATGTGTGTATCCACTTATATTCGTTTCCACTTAATGAATAACACAAAGCACAGAAACATTCTTGAATTTAATTGTGAGACCTGTAGTCAAAATTGGCATTGTAGTTGAAATTAATATTCGTTGGCGCGCCGCCAAAACTTAAACCACGGGTTCATGTGGCCCTCGGATCGCGGGTTGAAGACACTGATGTAACTGCTTGAAATAACGTTTTCTCGAATGGGATTTTCACTTTAACCAGTGGCTTAGGATTTGTTTTCCCTTCAGTAACTCTTGTTTTCTTCATTGTAATGAGGTGAGAATTTCCACTTAGCTGAGTAGGCTAAATTTTTATTTTATTCAAATTTAAGAAAAGAAATATTAATGAAACCATTACAAATAAAAACGAGTTTGCTACATCTCAAAGAGGAAACAACCATAAACATGCTTGAACTAACCAGTTAATTTTAATTTTAATTTACTTACATGAATAGGTTGACATTCACGTCGATGTTGAAAACTGTACTAATGAGACGGGTGAGTCTGCTTTGACGACAGAGAATGTAAAAAACAGAAAGCAAATGAAAAACATTGCTTCTAAACAAAATTGTTACATATAATGGTCTCTCGGGCTTCCAACCGGGTTAAAGTATGGTTTACTTCCGAGCTCTCGGCTGCTGTCAGCTCTGCAGCCATCTTCTGGGAGAGAAGTGCGCTAGTTCTGTTACAGATGATAGCAGATTGTTTTCAGTACAACTAATATGTAAAGTAATAAAGGAAATAAAGTTGCCAACTAGATGTACCGGTATTATTATTATTTATTATTTTATTATTCTGTTTATTTATTCTGGCAGAGCTAAAGCCATTTGGCCTTCTCTTCCGCTCTACCAGTAAAAAAAACTACATTACTATTACATAACACAAATACATAATATTACAGATAATTAATTAATACTTAATACTTAAATACCAAGAACTAAACATAGTTATAATTTATAAACTAGAGTGCTATAAAACATTAAATTACAAAAGAAAATTACAAAATTAAATTACAAAATTAAATTACAAAATATAAAAATACTAAAGAAAATAATTAGGATTATAGCCTAAGATATTTAAAATTACACTAACTAATACTAAAAAGAAAAACGTATAGTTACAAGAAGTTAGGCTACGGGTTACAAATATCAAAAAGAGCTCCAATTAAGATTTCTAGTTACTACGATGAAAAACAAAACTAAATTACATGGTATAAAATTAATATGTTAACTTCTCTCTGAAATTTACCAAGAGTTCGACAGCCTCTGACCGTGCGGGGGATGGAATTCCATTGGCGAGCTACTGATACAGAGAATGAGGATGAATAGGATGAAGAGCGATGGAGAGGAATAGAGAGTACATGACTATGTTCTGATCTTGTATTTAGGGTGTGATGAGAAGACAGGTTAAGGAAGCGGCTAGATAAATATGATGGTGATGAAGTATGAAGAATTTTGAAGAGGAGACAAAGACAGTGAAACCTTCTTCGGTCATTCAGACGGAGCCATGACAACATTTCGAAGGAAGGCGATACATGATCGAACAGACCTACATTACAAATGAATCGTACGCACATATTATGAACACGTTGCAACCTTTGGGATAAGTTAGAGCTCAAGTCCGTAAACAGGACATCACAGTAATCGAAGTGGGGCATGACAAGGGTTTGTGTTAGAGTCTTTTTTACAGCAGTAGGTAAGGGCATATTTAATCTTTTAAACATATGAATTAACGAGTTTACTTTTTTACATGTTTCGTTAATGTGATTTTCCCAAGATTTTCCCAAGGTATTCTGTTTTGGAGTGTAAAGAATCGATAACTATTTACGATAGATACTTGGATCCATGCACAGACTGTTAATCGCACTACTTATAGTGGTTGCGAATTTTGGTGCGATTTTTTAAATTAAGAAATGTTAGCATTTTTATGGATATTTCTCATAATTCTTATGAGTATACAGGGTGTTTCAAAAATACTTTTACAAACTTCAGCCATGGGTTCCTTACACCAAAAGAAGGAAAAAATTTCATATGAACATAGGTCCCATAATCCTTTGTTTTCTCGTTAGGAACTGTTCAACACATTGTACATTCATAACACGTCAACACACAAAACTCATAACAAATGCTCGAAATGTTCTCCTCTTGCATCTAGACATGCATGCACTCGTCGAATCATGGACTGTCGCACCCTTTCAAATACTCCGGGATGGTGTCGAATGGTTTCGCAGGCTTCCATGACACGTCGATGAAAAGTTTCTTCATCCGGGATCTTCATACAACGTACTTCGCTCCATCCTAAAGCTCCTGGCATTCATGCAATAAGTCGAGGTTTCCGTGTACTTGCACACGTAATTAGGAAGATACGTTTTAAATATGTTATATCGTTTTAATTTTCTCTACAGGGTGTTAATGAACCAAAATAGTTTACCTGTGTATAGAGGAGGCACCGACAAGCAACTTTTATTATAAGATATTTTTGCTCTATGGATTCAATTTTTCCTGTTACAGCATAAAATCTCACCGGGCTTGGCCGCTACTGACTCATAACCAGGGCCCGGATTTTAATGACATTTCATCTTTTTATTGATGCTTCATAGACATTGCCAACTTGTAAATAAGTCCTAATCATGGCCTCTAGATTATAGAAATGCATTTTATTAGGTCATTTTTTGTAATTTTATGCAATTTTATATTTTTAGGGCATTTATTTCAATTTTAGGTCATTATTTAGTCATTTTTATGTCTTTTGCTTCCTTATTTAGTCATTTTCATGCATTTACATTGAGTAAATTAACTTTTATTGTCATCTTTGAAGAGTTGTTTGTTTAATGCAAGAAGGACACACTCGGTGTTCAAGTGTTGCCATGTCTCAGTCGGAAACGAGAATCAAAGAAACGCCAAAGTATTTAGACCTACAACATCCTTTCTGCATTTACAGCTCTTTTTACAATTATATACAATTAGTCTATAACTTTGCGTGTTCAATAATAATTTTTTATAAATAAAATATACGTTTTTATGTCATTCTTTTTAATTATTAAGTCATTTTCTTTAAAATTTAGGGTCATTTTATAGGTCATTTTCCAAACAATTTTAGGTCATCAGAATCCGGGCCCTGCTCATAACACACAAAAAATGAAAACTAAGGAACTGCGTTGTCACCACTGTAGTTATGAATAAATAATAAAAAAAAAAACTAATGCAGTGACGGCAAGTAATGTGATTAGTCTGTAAAATTTTCAGATTATGGAAACACTAAATTATGATATAGATGTTGATGAATGAATAAGAATCAGGTTTTTATAGATCATGACGGAATCCCAGTCGTTGCGATCTTGGTAAGTAGGCCTACTCAAGGTTTCACATGGGACTCTGACAAATTCACGAATATGCGACATCGGTCATTTTAATTGTCTAAGATGGACCATATTAAACACGTTCAACTTGAACAAAGGAATATAATTTGTGAATTCAGACCTACAGTTGTAATGAATGTTGTGAAATCTCTGATACAATTATCCCTTACACCGGGCTGGTAGCCGGAGCAACCATTATGCAAAGGAAAAGAACATAAAATAATAATACTCTTATATTATGTACATTATAAGTTTTGATATAGTCATATCAATCTTTAGACGGATTTTTTGTATACATTTCACTATATTCTAACAGCAATTCAGGCTCTTGTTACATAACAGTTGTTTTTTATGATAGGAAACCGGGTTTATTGCGGTATTTTTCTCTGTTCAGTTGATTTATTTCATAAACACAGGTAAAAAAGGATGGGCGCAATCAGTTATACCCCGATCACAAAGGAAAATGATGACGTTTGAGTAGGCCCAATCGAATTAGCTGCGAATTGTATGTTTAAAGCCTAGCCTATTTCACTCCATCATAATTAACGGGTGCCACAACAAACAATAATAAATCATATCCGCTATGCCAATCAATATTAAGCAATTATATCAATTGTTCAGTGCCCTATATACTGCCCTATGGATGGATGAATAACTTCACACCAAAACCGGTAGACTTCTCTTGTAACCTTTTCTTAGTACTGTACAGTAAACATCAAATAATATTTACGTCTGTTTCTGTTCCTAGAAATATAAAATAGATAAGAAATAAGAAAGTGTTAAAAAGTGTCGTGCAGTTTTTAGCTAATAAACTTATAAGACCGCGGAGGCAAATTTTCATATGTTTATATCCATTCTGAAATCCAAATTATCAAAATGGACTTTTGTTGATTCACAAAATGGAGAAGATGCAGTATTAGATCTACAATAGAAAATTTTCTATATAGGCCTATAGGCCTACCCAGCTAGTGTTAGTCTGTCCACTCGCCAATGTTCTAAGCTCTGATGATCTGAAATATGGTAATAATATGGCACCAATAATGTATTTATTTTCTTTCATGAAAGGAGCGTTTCATATTTACTCATTCCAAGTGAAACTGAACAAGTTATAATAATGATGATGATGATGTCGATGGGCAGTAGTGAGATTGTTGTATATTCATGTAACGTGACATTTAGAGATAGAAGGGTGCACCGAAAAGGGGCTCATTGCATTTTTCCTTGAAAGAATGGAGATAAATAATAATTAGCACCAAGCTTACGGAGGTGAGATATTTTCATTTGATGTTTCCAAACTAGAAGAAAACGCTCCGTTTAGGCCAAAGATATATAATACTGCTTTTGAAATATAACCATACATGGCGGAAAAGGGTTCGACTGCAATGAACAGTAAAGACGAGGTTCTTAGTTTTCAGCAGTTTTACCCGGAAACTTAATCTTGTTTGATAGCATCTGCAATAACGATTTAGCGTAGTCTATTGCTCTATGTTGGTGTTTTTCCAGTAGGGCCTATTTAGCCGATTGGTGTTTCATGGTGATTTTTGTGGACTAATGTGGAGTTTAACAGCATAAAGGATAAAGACCGTGTCAATAACTCAGTAATACAAAAATTTCCCTGCCACACAGTAGTTCAGTAGAATATTCGTTCAATTCCACCTATTCTGATCAGTGCCCATGAATTCAGTGTTTCTTGATAGGCTCTAGGAATAAAATACGTCGTGTAGATTCGCTCCCAAACATTTATATCTTATTATATCCCAAGAAAAACAATCCGGCTCCAAATAGTCTCATCAACATGGGTGGAACGGACAGTGTTCCCAAGTTCGGGCCCAATTTTGAGCATGACCTGCGTCCGAATGGAACCCGCGAACTAGGGAATACATATACGGTCCCGTGTCGTAAACTAACGGCACGTTAAAACCTCCAAACCAAAATTCGAGCCTCTGGATAAACCTCACCGAAGCTTTCACGCCCCAGTTTCCTTCTGGAGGGCTTTCGGGATAAAAAAAAAAAAAGGTATAACATGACATTCTAAGAGTCTTACATATATATTTTTTTTTAATCTCTACAGCAGAGCAATCTCCAATAGTGTGCATCCTCAAGTGAAATGCTTAATTTATAGTAATGGGAGGAATTACTACGTCATATCGTGACTTTATGAAACACCGTAGGGAAAATTTTACTGAGATATTAATAAATAATAAATACGACTTAGTAATTTAAAATAGTCTTATGAAAAGAAAGCCAAAACTCAGACATAAGAAGCATAAGGACCAGATTTTTATTAAAATTTCGTTGAGCAATAAGTTTAATATATTTGTGGAAAACTAAAATTTGCAGAAATTTTTCATATCCTACATTTAAACATTTTAACATGGCATTTTAAGAAATCTTAATGCCTCATGATTTTAATCTACAAAGGAAATAATAATATTAAATATCATGTAATTAAATAAAAATAATTATCTACTTTTAAAATACGTAAAATGTAAAATCTGTATTAATGTGATGAAACTGCTGAAAATTTCATGCTGACAGCACAAGCAGTTTTGGAGAAAAAGGTAGGCCTACTTAAAATTAACAAGCTTGACATGATAAATACACGTAATAGTCAACGATGGAGTACTAAATGCGATTTTCTGCCGTGTCTGGCTCAGTCGTTTGCTACTGTGGGTTTGTGAATGAGTAGATGTGATAAGAAGGTTTGTTTAGCTACAGTTTTATAACTGCAGCAACTGCTGTAATTGGGTTTGTATGTAATTAAAAACATTCGTTCATTTCCACAGGACTGCCTCTGATTCCAATTAGCTCCAAGCTGCAAACCGTGATGTGACTTGTTCCCTACACTGTCTCTTCATTTTATTACACTATGCTGGTTATCACAGTGCGCATAAATTGCCTTCGACCCTGGTTAGACAATCATTAACTGATGCAGAAAGAAGTTGATTAATATAATGTTATATGCTATGAAAACCCGCTATACTTCATATTTAACAAGAAGTAGGTTCAATATATTCATAAATCAATGTAAATAATGGTATTATAGTTTAAAACAGTTTTTAATCTTAGTATCAATTTAATAGTTTATATTAGGGTAGTAAATATTAGTAGTTTGTCAGCTTGCACTCAACGTAAGCCTTTCTGCTAGAAATAATATTGTTCTGTATATGCTCTGTATACTACCATAGCCCTTAAGGTTTATAGTTTTATATTAGCTGGATGACAGATAGGCCTAGTAGTTAATTTCAAGTTTACACTCATTGTATCTCTTATTGCTAGAAAGTAAGATTTGTTTTGTATGTTATATTACATTATGTATTAACTATAGCCCTAACATGCTATGTAGCAAAATAGGGTTAATATAAAGGGAGATTCATAATAATATTATGTTATATTATGTTCAAAAATTTGTTTCCAAATTGTAGCATTAACTAAAATTTATAATAGGGATGGGGCCTCGATACTTTCGATACCTCGATACTCTCGATACTTGATTGGTATCGGCATCGAACGATACTTCGGAAAACTCGCTCGATACTTTTTCGATACTTTTGTAATTCTGCAATTCTGCAATTAAGTGTGAATGCTAGTATTTTTTAACAAAAAATTGTAAGTGCACTGTTTAAAAAACTAATTTTAGTTTTAATGTAGAGTTTAAAAATAATTATAGGCTACTGATGATAATAAATTTTGTCTCATTAAATATGCAGACTTAATTGATTTAGTTGGTATTAAGCAGTTCTCTCAAATTTTAATTTTTAAAGTATCTATTTATTGAAACTGGAAATGTTGAAGGTATCGAGTATCGATGTATCGAGTATCGAGGAAAAAATCATGTATCGGTATCGAGTATTGAGTATCGAGAACATCTGGTATCGACCCATCCCTAATTTATAATCTTCTATTCTTCAGTACTGATGAACAAGAGGATCAAGATGTGAAAATATGTTAGGTGTACAGTAATTTTTCAATGCAATTTATTTATGAATATCAGAAATTAAACTTTTAAAAGTAAGCGTTATTGTAAAAGTCTCACAAATACGATGGCGCTCATGTAGTCGGTGTATGATCAGAACAGGAATAAAATTCAAGTAGTTCTTCCAAATAAACTACATTTTCCAGGACTACTTAAGAATACACAATCTCCTTCAAGTGCGGTAACACATTTCTTAATTTTTTACACAAAAACTACAACTGATACAGCTTTTATATATGTGTCATATTAAAGAGGAACACAAATGGCTTTGTTTTCAATGTTTGGTTTCCCATTGACTCGATATAAACCCCATAGCATGTAACTCTTTCCCTACTCTTTGAAGAATATCTTCACTTACAAAGGTGACAACTTCTTCAGTCCTACGCTTCAGTTCTTCTAGATATGTGGTAAAGGTAGTACTGTACATACACAATGTTTGATGTATCCTGGAATTAGCCATCTTTACAAAACGCCAACTGCGGAGAATACCGAAACTACGAGCATTGGCAGTAAAATCCAAACAAAACCATGCCCCCAATCCTGCCATCAGCCTATAGTAGATGACGCAGTAGTCGGATGGCAGGCCTCGTCCCTCAAATAATAATAATAATAATAATAATAATAATAATAATAATAATAATTTTAATTTTATTTTCTTGTCGTTGAGCTTTACAGCAATGGACAATGTCATATTCTAAAACTAGAGAAATATACAGGTAAGTTCATACAATAGTTGCAAAAAGGCATGTAGCACCATGGAGTTTTATATATTATGAAAGCTGTAACATTTGTCCGGTCATGGAAACCACCACTAACGGCCGTGGGTGTTGGCATGCTGACCACAAGCCCCCAATCCTGCCGTCTGCCTATGGTAGATGACGCAGCGGTCGGGTGGTAGGCCTTGTCCCTTCTGAGATGTTAGCGCCTCGGAGTAAGTTAGTTAGTTAGTGTAACAATTGTAGTTTCTGTGTAATAAATTAAGAAAAGTTTTGCCGGACTTTGGGGACATGGTGTATTGGCGAGAAAGAGCCCATGTCTTGTAATGGAGCTACGTACACTGCTCAAAGGAGCTACGTACACTGGTAAAACCCCCATATATATTGAACATACGGTTAAGTGTGCATCTATGTCGATAAAGTCAATGTGGCGATAAAGTTATACTGAATGCTCTACCGGGAACTCATCGAACAAACAGAAAGGCTATCATAAGCAACACGTTAACAAAATATCAACCTTAAAAATAGCTTAACCTTAAATCAGCTTTTTATCCCTCATTTTTTAAAACCTATTATCATATCCCGGTTAGAAAGATACATATTGACACATTAAAAGCATCAGACAGGAAACTTTACAATGAGTCTGTTTTAGTTCATGAAATTTTACATTCATACAAAACATAAAGATTTCAGTTACGGTACTAGTACAGGTAAGTGAAGTGGAAGTTTACCCTTGAAAGACTGCAGAATTCAGTCGATGCAATGCAGCTGCCTCAACTACATGTTTCTTGTCAAAGCTGACCAAGTCCCGTAAGGTCCATTACAAGGTAATTATTCGACTGGACTACGTTGCCAGTTCTTTCTTCTAGTTTCTCTGAACTTCAATAAAAACTCGCATAAAGAATGTTAGATTCAGAACCAAACAGAAGTTAAAAGTAGAAAACTGCACATTACAATAATACAAGTAAGTATGAAATATAATGACATTTGATATTTTAGAGAAAAGAAAAAACCCACAATTTTCAATGGAAGATTATAAAAAGGAAGAAAGAAATATGAATGTAAATTCTCTTTTTAAAGCAAAATACCACTGAAAATAAATGGTGAAAAATGAAATTGTTGACATGTAAAATACCCTTAATTATAGGAATAATCGGATTGGGTAAAGAAATGAATATGACGCGAGCTTCCTGTGCTCAAAGTTGCTGGTTTGATCCCGGCTCAGGTCGATGGCATTTATGTATGCAAAATGTGACATACTCATCTCTGCAGATTTACAGGCATGTAAAATAACTCCTCCAGGTCAAAATTCCGCCACACCGGTGACGGTCACAGGCCTAAATTACGGTATACTCCCGTCGTTAAATAACCATATAACCAACCTTTAATTCTAGGAACATCAGCTGATGTTAAAACTATTAAAAGATACTTCCACTTCTACTCAGCTGTTCAAAAATAGTAGTCTACAGCTTATAGATTACTATCAGTTATTTATATTCAATACTAAATGATATGATTTTCTAATTCAACTTAAATAGAGCCAGGTATTATTTTAAATTCAGATTTCACTCATTCAAATTCGAGGCATTTTTGCAAATTAAAACGTTATTCATGAAACAGTTATGGTTCAATTGAGCAAAATTTGAAATATATTTTAATTGCTAATGGCATTTCATACAACTGTTGAATAATGATGGATGAAAGACTGCAGGGCAAAGGGAGGACCACGAGAAAACCTACCCTCCATTTTATTAACCACAAATTCTACATGAATGGTCTTGGACTCTAACAGAGGAAGACAAACAGTTGAAACTATTGTTATTATTTTCAAACAGTCATAAATATGTTGGAGCATTATACTTCATTTTTGGCGCTAAACTTGGCCTTAATATATTATGTATTTCAACTAGAAACGATAAGCAATGTAAGATGATTTACTATAATATTTTCCATAATATTTTAGCATGTGTTGTGAAACTATGTAAAATAATAAGTAATGATAATATCTATTTTAATAATTCGACTCTTAGGAACATTATGGGAATCAACATGTTAACATTTATCATAATTATTTCTTCTGGAACAGAATTTTCACACATATTGATTAGGCTAAATTAATATATGAAATATCAGTTTCACACAACTCAAAATAACCTAATAAAAACTGGAATAGTTGTATCACTCATATCACATATATTTGTAAAAGTTTCGGATTGAGGTGTGTAGAAAATAGTCGATACGTTTCCGTGTCCCCTTCCATAGCCTTCATGGAAAAAAAAAAAGAACTCTGCAAAATGTGGCAGTGTATCGGAGAAAACATAGTAAATTTGATTACGAGTACATCATCGAACGATGGTGAAAATTAAAATTATTCTATGAGATTATAACAGAAACCAGGCAGCGCGTTCAATAGGAAGTATCTTGTACTTTACAATGTCTTATTTACAATAGAAATCTCTTCAGCTTCGTTATTAAAGTAGACATTACGCTTCTTAACTTTCTGTTAAGGCAATATTCTGTAATAATAAGCTTCAATAACTCACTATAGAGTTTTATCGTTCCTATTTTTATATTCTTCTCTTTAGATATTGAAATTCTTGGAATGATCCTGAGAAGTAATAAAGAAATCGATGTATTGAATGTCGTAAATTCTTCAGAGAGGAGAAGAATTCTTGCTCTTGGCAATGGCTCCGAGATATAAGAAGAAAAATAATGAACTAAGCTTGGAGTTTAATATTTCAATAAAAATTCAGATTTCTCAATTCACTGAAGTATTTAAAAAAGGCGGTAACCATGTTCCACAATGGATATTAGTAGAGTGTCAAACTATTTACACAGCACTACAATAACTTGAGTGACATAAATCCGATGCGATATTAATTTTTGTTGTAAATAACGACCCTGAATATGAAACAACTTTGGAAGGACATCTGTTGAAAACCCTCAACATAAATTTGTGTAAGACAGTGATGTTCTCGAAATTTCAAATAACAGTGAAAAACTAAATGCTTCCTGTCATACTTACACATAATGTTACTTACACAGTAGCCTACGGTGTTTTTCATTATACATACAGTATACATATACTTATAAACACATTTCTTAAAATTAAATACATCTCATTCACAAAATTATTCTTTAAATATAAAATATCACTAATATACTAATATCAGATTATTTTGAAACATGCTACATTTTACTTATACTTTATTAACACTATATCTTTCTTTCGTTATCTTAGTTTCACCTATCCCTTTTAAGGACCTTCAGCTTAAGCGACCCACTCCGCCCGTGCAACACTATACGTTTGAATATTTTAAATTTACATTTTTACAGTACATGTAAAATTATTCCTAATGTAAAATTCAATTGAACGATAAAGTTAATAAAAATATACAAATGTAGAAAGAAGACAGATAATTTATATTATAAAAACATTTTTTTTTAAAGAAAGGATCTGAGCATTTTCTTAAATGAAATTTCTGTTTTCTTATAATGTGATATAAGAAGACAGTGAATTAAATAGTTTAAAACATTGGTAGCCTAGTATGGAGACGATCGAAAAGATTGATAGAATGTTTCTACAGTTTTTATGTCACTTGCTGTAATAATGGTAGCACAATTAAGTTTGAAAAGATGCCTATGAGAATAAGCAAAAAGGGCGGTTTAAAAAATAATTATACACAGTAATGGGAGGTTCTTGTGAATTTTGAATAAGGGTTTGCAGGAATCGAGAGGCTTGGCATTATAAATGGTACTTATTAAGCGTTTTTGCAGGACAAAGATTCTGTTTATGTGGAATTGAACCACTGGTCCCCAAGCAGTAATGTTATATTTCCCTTCAGAATAAGCATAGCTGTAATAGCATGAAAGAAGCGTTTTTACGGCAATAAGATGCTAGCTTAACAAATAAAACGACAGAAGTAGATAAATATTTAAGTAAATTGTGTATTTTACTGTTTAGGCCTATATGTTTTTAAGAATGATCTGTATTTCTACTTGCTCCGTAACCAATTTTAGCTAACAGGATTTCTATTATATTAAGTTACTATAGAGCGATCAGTTTTGCTTTCCCCCGCTGCGTGGGACCCAAACGGACTAACCGGCTACTTAGCCCATAGGCATACTATGGTGGAAAGCAAACTTATCGTACTGTATATTTTAACCACATTAGACCCCTAATAAAATTATTTACAAATGTCTAGGTAATGTTAAAACATGTACAGTATTGTTTTCACAATGGTATAAAACGTATAGGTCTACATACATTTACATAAAAAATGTTAATAAAGTCTAAGGTAAAATTAATTTAAATAGTACAATCTCAATTCACGTAAAAACTATCCATAAAATGAATACCTCAAAGTGCAAGCAGAATACATCCTAATCTATATTTTATTCTTTTAGATGCCTGTAAATCTTCAGGCATGAGACAAACTAAGTAATTTGCCCCGACTTTAAATCGAACCCGGGCCCTCCACAGCGATGTACAGGTAGGGGAAAAAAAGCGGACCGACTAAAATATCTGAGTTACCCATATGAACCACTGCCCATGCCTAGCGGCATTCACAGGGTAACAGAGAATGTATTGAAATTTGTTCTAGACAATTTACACAGTCAAAAGAGAAATAATTTCACGTATTTGCATTGCTTGTGAAAACAGACATTTGCGTTACGTCTCTTACATTTATTTACGTATTACAATACTCTGAAATCAGCTACAAGAGTCGGTCCGCTTTTTTCCCCCCTACCTGTACATGCTTAATTCCTTTGTAATTAAGAAAAAGTGAGCTCTGTATTGGAGAATTTAAGACTTCGGAATATATATATATATATATATATATATATATATATATATATATATATATATATATATGGGCAACTTAGTTATTTTAGTCCGTCCGCTTTTTTTCCCTACCTGTATACATATAGACGCCGACATGTAACCGTGATCTTGCAGAAGTAACCCCCTCTCCCACCGCGCTCTCCCGCTATCTCTGATCTATTAGAAATTGGAGTGGGAATCTTTCACAGAAATGAGGTAGTTATTTCTTAGTTCGGTTAGAGAACATGCATCCGATGTACTATTACTTCTCATTCCACCAATACTTTCTCCTTCTGTTGCTCTCTTCAGAGATTTGCATTGTCTTTAGATGTTAATAGTATACAGGAATGCAGGACTAACATTCACACTTTATATACCACTCTGGCAGGTATAATGCCAGCTGTAAAATTGTACTGGGTTTGTTTGGCACAGTCATGAAGAACAATAAATTAAAATTTCAAGAACTTAAAGCTCGTTTCATGATTCCAGGAATTAGTAACTAACTACACCTAGACACTAGAGGCAATAAGCGAGAGAGAAGCCAAGAGGAATAAATTGTATATTCAACTTGCGAGAGTTGAAAAATCATTTTGCGGAATTGTGTATTCTCTTGTTTCAGTATCCCATGGCAACCAATTTGATACTCTCATACAAAAGCAAAACATGGCAGCAAATACACAGCATCAAATAAGCCAACTACAATGTTTGAACAGATTTATGTTTCAGCAGAATTAGGTACTTCAGTGCTACTTGATCGTAATTTAATGTGAAAATACAAACATAAATCCCAAGTTCATGTGTACAGTTTCACTTATAAGAATGTGAATAATTCGATAATCCGCTTTATAGCAATCGAACGTATAGACATAGAGTAGGCATCCTTCTACCTGAAACCGTTATGCTGCTAGTACAGGGAAATTGCTATTTTCAGTCTCTGTGTACCAAATTTAACGTTGGATCATATGATCTCCTTAATAGGCACTGTCCACAGATTTAATGTATTTTTTGGACGATGATAATTTCTAGAACTTATCATGGATCGTGGATCTCACCTCTGATCTAGTTTCTTCTATACAAACAAAAGAAAACGCAATACTTCTGAATATAAACATTACATGTGCGGTAAGTGAATTGACACAATTGAGCCTTGATTTTAAAATATATCAGGAGGAAGTACAAGTATTGATAGAATAATGGATCGTTATTTGACCTTCAGATTTTATCTTCTTAAAAATTCTGATAATTTACACTATTAATAGTCCAACGAAAATCTCCACTATGAATGCCTAGGTTCATATTTTTAACATGATTCTAAAAAGAGGATATGGGAAGTTCTAAACAAGAATTCAGCTTAGCTTAAACTAGAAATTCCAATAAGACATTTGTTCGCTTTTACTACCTTTATAGTAATGGGAATGTACGTGTCATCTGAAGGAAAGTTTCCTTTTGTAATATAGATATCAAGTCAACTAGATGTAATAGCCGACCTAATAATACCTAAACCTAAAATCTAGAACGACAAAAAATGTAATTTTTTACATTTTGGAGGAAAATATAGGCATATTTTTAATTCCGGCGATAGTTTTTAGCTTACACTTGGTTTCTGAATATTTAAAGTATGACGAAAATTGCCTAAGGACATTCCAAATACCGATGACTTAGTGCAGCAGTTCCCAAACTTTTTTGTCCTGGGACCAACCTTCACCTAGAATTTTTTTTTTCGCGACCCACTACTACATAACGATTATAAAAAAAATTCGCGACCCACTATTACATAACGATAACCAACGAAGGCTATATAAAATACAGCACATGTTTTTCATATGCCCTTCAATAGTTTTACTGTGTTCAAATGCTAAATTAAACACTCTTTCCTTATATTGAAAACAAGTTTAATTTTTCCCGCCCTTTTCGCGACTCACCGAAATTGCTCACTGGTGGGTCGCGACCCATAGTTTGGGAACCACTGGCTTAGTGCATACATGTGTTAAGTATAGTACCTAGGTAGTGAAGTTGTTAGTAAACTCATTTTAATGCCTAATTATAATTGGGTTTAATGTGCACCCAGGAAAAGTACTTATCACATTTTGCCCCCTTTAGAAAATATATTAAACTTCTGTTTTTTCGCTTGTCACATTTGTATAGAGTGAAGATATGCCTTAGGAGCTTCCAAATTAACTGTTTAATCTCAAAACTGCACTGTATAGATGTGTGAAATAAGCCATCGATATGAGCTCTCCACATAGTTCAACTTCTCTCATCGTTAGACCTGGGATTTTAAGGCAAATGCCTATATTGTTCCTTATGAAATAACATGAACATTTTTAAATATGTTGACATTTCATGATATATCAGTTAAATTTATAGAGTTTTATAGTGCTCTAAATTGCCTATTTGGACCTTTGGAGCCTATTTTTACTATTTTAGTGCCAAAAATGAATATTTTGTACATTGAAAATAAAATCCAACTTCTGTAACTTTTACAATCATTTAATGGACATCCCTAAAGAAGAGCAGAACAGCAGAGGGTGGGTTTTCCCGGAAACTTGATTTTCCCAAACAATTGTCGCCAAAAAAATGCTCACTGACGGGGGAGGATTCGCTCAAAACAACAAGTAGCAGGTATATATATAGTAAGAAGGGGTATACTGTGTCAATTTTTCATATAATCGAAAACTGTTTTTGAAAAATGTATTTTTAATTCTGTCTTAATTTTTAAATTAGTTCTGCTGAGAATAGTAAAAAAAGATCACGTTAAAGTTTAAGAGCATATTGTAGTATTTTAAAGTCTATTGTAAAGTCTATTCACACAATTTTAAAGCTTATTTTAAGTGCCTATTTTCTCTTTTAAGAGCCTATTTACTTCTTTTAAAAGCCTATTTTAGGTGCCTGAAACTAACTTTTTTAGATTCTAAAATCCCAGGTCTACTCATCGTCTTATATTAATTATGTCTCCTGCTTTCTCAGTTCGAATTATTCTTTGCTTTTCTTTGTGGAAGTGAAATTTAGATTTTAAAGCATACCTTTTTAAAAACATCTACTGCTCTTCTCGTTCCAGTTCACTTGCAAACCCCACGAATCTAGTCTACAGTATGAAGAAAATGGCTCCATTACCGTCAGCGTGAAAATGAAATGCTTTCCCATGGACCGCTGTGTCGTATAAATTTGCACTTACAAGAGGAAGTCTGATTCTTTATTAAAGGATTTCACCGTCTTGCATGCGACCGAGGTATCAGCGGTTCAAATTGACTTCACTTTTAAACACCCTTTTCCCCAATTTTACTAGAACGTGATTCAATCTAGTCTCTTCAATAGTGACAGAGCATGTCCGTGCTAAAATGGCGTGCATTACATCTGGTTTACTCTATATTAGAGATTACTACAAATACGATTTTTTTTTTACAAAATCTAATTTATTTTGAACTTAGTGTTCAAAGATTCAAAGCCCTTCTTACCAGTTGGGAGTGAAACAAGGGTTTTCATTGTGCTACTGTACCGCAAACAGGCAGTTCGTGTGCACTCATTGAGAATAACAAGCCCAGTTTCAATTATATAAAATGCAGTCAAGTTACCGTAATATCAAAAAGTATTCATGTCACGCTGCAAGTTTCAAATGAGGCTAAACGTGACTGATTACGCGGACTAAATCTGAACAAGACTGTAGTTTTGAGGAAGAACAATAATGGAGCACTCTAAGTTATCGCATTTTATTTTTGTTCAAATGAATCAAATTTTAAACAAATTTGTAATGACTTAATAAATTTTCTCACATAAATCACGCATCCTATTTTTTACTATAAAATTAGCGTAAAAAGTGTGAGAATTACGCGAGTAGGTACGGTAGCCGGGGAAGTTTATTAAAACTCGTTGGGTAGTATAAGGTGGCATTAACAATATGTGGTAGTATGGCGTTGCAGCTTTTTTGGTGAGTGTAATTCAATAATAAAAGAATCATCCAAACCCTTCTGACCGAACCAATTGTAATGCTGATTAGGAAGGAAACGAGCGAGGTATATATGGAGGAAACTCCGCTGTTAAAAATAAATTTAAATATGCTTGTGAGACTATAATCTTAACATTGTAGAAAATTAGGAACAATATATGGAGGAAAGAAATATCCTGAATCATCTCTGAGCTTGAGACCATATTACATCAGAGATCTAGTAAAAATACAATTTAAATTTAAATTGCAAACAAATGCTTGTATGCCACTAGCCTAAATCAAAGAGTGACGTATGAGAAATGTCAATGCTATTCTGCTTTCATTACTTCAGTAACAATTTAGTAAGCTGATACACTCTACTCTTTTTTACTTTTTCCTTGTAACTTGCGAGGGAAAAGGATCTGTTGTCATAGCAACCACAGGCTACTTGCAATTGAAATGCGGGGAAATGCAAATGCTGCAAGGGTCGCAAGAAAGGGGAGGAGTGAACAAAGGTTGCGAATTACTTCTCGTCATATTATCCGAGCTACTGGCATCGAGACTCGACGACAAACATGGCACAAGGATACACGTTTTCCACGCTACGGATTCACTTCAAACGATCTATGCCATCTTACTCTCAAGGATGTCCAAATAGGGGTGAACATACAACCTTACATCCTAGAAATCCAATTACAAAAAATTACGGCATTGTTTGCTGGGGGTCCCGTGTCGTAGATTTACGGCACGTAATAGAACTCCAAGCCTAAATTAGAGCCTCTGGACAAAATTTCTCGGCCCTTTCACGTCCAAGAAATACTTAGTTTCCAGAGGGGGGTTGCGAGGCGATGGGCTTACCACCTGTCCCTCTACCCTCTCTCGGAAAATAAGCATATCAAAATTAGTATAGGTAATGAAACCTCCATTGGAGGCCCCTTCGCCCCACCTGGGGATCATAGGGCACCAGATACAGATACGGCATTGTTTGTTCTGGTTGCAATATTCTCGAAAGCATTATAATTTGTTTTTCTTAATACGTAATTATTAGCTCTTTACATAGATGCAAATTTGGAAAGGGTTTGGACATTTTATGCTACAAGGCAGTTTATATATTTCCGCCTCCAAAGACACATATAATAAAGGTTTCGTATGCCCCCAAACATTTCATTTATCAAAAACATCAGATTAAGTGCAGACAAACTTCGTTTGGATTCGGCAGAAACATGAGAGGGAGAATCAAATGAAAACCGCAATTAATTTTTTCCCACTATTTTACTGCAGGAAGAATGTTTGCTTGTACATTCTTTTTCTTCTTAAGTCCCCTCCTATTTCAACGCACTTAAGCTATCGGATAGGAAGTGCTTCGATACCGTGTGGTAAACATTATTTTGGTTGACGCTGTAGCCACTCGTGCACCGCCTATTGGACGTTTTCATCAGACTTGAACTTCTGCCCTCCAAGGTGCTCCTTTAATGAGCCAAAGATGTGAAAATCCGATAATGCTTAAGCGAAGGAGATTGCTGAGTTCACGTGTTTTGCTTCAACATGACAACACCCGCCCTCATGCTCCTCGTGCAACAATGAAAACCGTCGACGACATCCGCCATAATCGCCAGATTTGGAACCATCAGATTTCCACATCTTTGGTTCATTAAATGATCATCTTGGAGGGCAGAAGTTCAAGTCTGATGAAGACGTCCAATCGGTGGTGCACGAGTGGCTGCAGCGTCAACTGAAATGTTTTCTCACGCGGTATCGAAGCACTTCCTATCCGATGGCTTAAGTGCGTTGAATTAGGAGGGGACTAAGTAAAAAAGTAATGTACAAGCAAACATTCTTCCTGCAGTAAAATAGTGGGATAAAAATTGTTTTCAATTGATTCTCCCTCGTATTAATTTCATAAAATGTTTTCATGATAGCCAGTTTACCGCATTCCATCCTGCTGTTCCAGAACAGATATTTTTTAGATATATCCCATTGTAATAATAGGATACCTTCCATGTTATAATAATTAACTGTTTCCGTTGTGCTATTTTCGATGGTGGCACAGAGTCTACATCACCTGACTCCATCTTTCGACTCATGACAGATGAAAAGATTGAGGACATGTATGTAGTTAGTAAGTCAAACCCAGAGCCATTATTGACAATTTTCTTCAAACGAGCCCTTCAACATTAGTTACAAAGTACATGACAAATAGGATACTGAAAAGTTCCTCGCGCAACAGATGTTTGCCAGTATTAATATAAATTTCCGTACATATTAATGGATAATTGATACATAATAAAGTTTTTCGGTAGAATGTTAGATTTTAATATAGTGTAAACAGAAAAAAATGTGTTTTTCACTTCACTCAAAAATACAAAATATAAAAATGGAAATTGGACTGTAACTGAAGTAGCGTATAATTCTCAAAACAGAATTCTTGCAAGTAGATCAAAATACTCCCAAAAAGCTACTTGCACTCTACACTAAAATATAATGGATATGGAACATTTTGTTTTTGTCATACATTTATATATTACAATTACCAAATGCCCAATTGGGTTGAAGTTTTGAAGAATTATTACTACTGGTGGGGTGATTGAAAATCATAAAAATTAAGTAACAAAACCATGTTTGTCCATACTGTGATGAATGAAACTGGTAACGTAAGTACTTAGTATAAAAATAATATGGTTAAATTTTATATTTGTTTAGGCCTATAGTTTCAAGTCAACTACTTGCGAAAGGTGAAAGGACGTTGAATCGTGCGTCCGAACAACGGGACAACACCCATTGACAGTCGAACAATTTGAAAAGCGCCGACCGGGAAACATGGCTCCTCCTGTTGATCGGCAGCACGATTCGTTTGTTGAACAAGAAAAACAGCACGTATTTCTACATTTTTCTTCTTGTTCTTCTTACGAAAACTCTCCCTAAAAATCTTAATCTTAATTCGTCAAGGGCGAAGTAAATGTCGATGAGTGAAGGAAATGTGAAAACTGACTACTGATGCTTTGTTAAATGTTCAGCCAGTAGTTTCCGGGAATAGTCATGTAATACGATACATCAGTTGTAATGTTTTTAAATTTATTGAAGACTTCTAGACAAAATCTTGAAAGTTATCGTTATATCCGAAACGGAAAGCAGTTAGTGTACAGGCTCATAAAGTCTGAGCAAGCTGTAAAATAAAAGGGATGATCACAACAGCTATCTCTGCCAGAAGTGCTTGTTCTTGCGTCATATTTCACCTTGCGACCCCATCTGTACCATTCATCAAAAACGTCGCAGGCTTTTAAGATTCACCCTCAAGCTAATCTTTTAGCACGAGGGAGTGTATTTACAAAGTTCTTGGCAGTTTGTGAAGAATTATGTCTAGTGAGCTAGATGATGAATAACAACGGGTTTTCATTTAATCACAAGGATTTTATACTTTCTGTTCTTCCTCTTGCAGTCTATTTTTAGAATGAGAATAATTTTAGAAGTTTAAAAGCGTTCAGACAACCTGACAAAATGTACATCAAGGGAGAGAAGTTTCATTATGAGCCGTGTGTCCTATTCACTCCTGTAATGGGTCTACAAATACAAAGTATTTATAAACAACGAGCATATTTTAAGGCTGCACAGAAAAATAGTTGAAGTAAAAGAACATTACAGAAATATTAACAAAACCGTGTGAGGAAGAAGGGATTTCTTCAACTATTCTCTTTCCAGCACACTGGATGTAAATGCCGTCCTTCGAAATATGAATAAAAATTTTACAACGTAGTATCACAAATATACCATTTTATACTCAATCGTACTACATTTTTCAAAATCAGCCCTTGGCTTGTTCCTTTGTACCCTCACTAGTGAACTATGAGTACTTTCTGTTCACTTGTATAAAACGAAGAGGATGGGTGCAAAGTGCATATTAAGCAAATGTAATAACTTTAAAGAATAAATTGCATTAAGGTTTCCTTTTTATGCAAGTCAAACAGACAGATAACATGCTCGTACTAAACTTAAAACAAAAGCAAATGAAACTCACATCTCATATGTTATGCAGGAAGAAATATTAAAATTCCTAAACGAGGCATAATTCTGTAAACGTTTGGAGTAAAAATAAAGGAAAAAGGACATGAAGAACACGGACTTAAACAAGCCATCTACAATATTATATTTAGACGGAAATTGGACATGAGATGAGAATCAAGCCCAAAAACTATTACTTATTCCATGGAAACTCTTTCAATAGGATGTACTGTACCTCCACACATTTATCAATAATTCTTGCACTACGGAACTCACAGGCATTTTATAGTAGATATTTGTTAATATCTTTAAGCGCTCCAAATGGACATAGTCAAGCCAAATACAACTGACTATAACAAAAATACGTTGAAATTGTAGAAAGATTTCTCACATACATAATTTTTCAACTTCAGTTTAAACTGCCTAATATTGCGAATAATGGAACGAAAGATCCCGAAGCAAACACTCTACCTAGCGTATAAATAAAGGGGAAATTGCACTACAAATCACTGATTAGGCTGGACAGCAGCTTGTGTGTGCTATAGCATAATTAGGGCACTGGACGAGCTATTTATGAGGGTTGTCCAGATATGCTCAGTTACAGTTTTGTCATTTATAAATCCTGAGAGCTTTGCAGTGTAAATAGGCAGCTAATTCTTTGCGTATAATCTTCTTAAAATCCATAAAATTCTGTCATGTGGATATCAAGGTACTTTGAGATCCAAGACTTTTACCCTTTCCTTGTAAGACAGGCATTTAATGCAATGTTTTGTCTGCATTCAAAGTAACTCACGAGTTCTTGAATTACACATTTATTTTTGGGAAATTATCTTGTCTTGAATAGCATATTCTTTTGGTAGGCTTTCTAAATGTGGATAGCATGAGGGGTCTTATAAGTAGGGTCAGTTTTAAGAGACCAAGTCATTAGAGGAACAGACTCTTGGCAATTTATATGCTTCACTTCCTACGTCGCAAAAAGTTTGTGGCCTTTCTCTGCTTTGTCACAATATCCATTCACATAAAAAGATATCTGACAATTTTATTTTACTGTTCCCCCCGGGATGTTTTTACAACCTTTCCTGATCTCCATGGGGTAGAAGAATAAAGTCTGCAGATTCTACTATTCGGGGCACAAAATTGAGAGATCTGAGTAAGGGTGGATTTGGAAATGCCCTTGGTTGACTTTATGTCCAATTATAAGATTTCTATGCGGAAAAATTTAAATTAAAAATATATGGAAATCTAACTGTGGTATTTAAAATACAATGTTTTTTAGTGAGCTAACATTAATTCCATCTTTATGCAATAAGAGGAAGTGTTTGTCTGTCTTTCTGTGTGTTCGATGCCTGGCCAAATCTAGGTCACGCAAAGATATGAAATAGTTAACATAGATGGACTCAAGGATGTCCGAATGCACCTCGAAACCGGTTTTTTAATTTTCGCTTTCGTTTGCGACTTATGAGCGAAAAACTGACAGAAAACGTGATTATTTGCGCTATCGAAGCATCGGTTTTCGTTATTACATTTCGGCCTTGCTCTACTGCCGTAGTAACCGGGAACGAAATAAAATCACTGAAATAGAATTTTTCAACACTTCTTTCATTCATAGGTGAAAGGAAGGGGCATAATGATTGGGAGAACATTGAACGATTTGAACGAAGTTCCCTATGCGGGTTCCTTTTTTTTCTTTCTTTCTTTCTTTCTTTCTTTCTTATCTTTTTGGAGGGGGAGGGAGCAGGGAACTCGAATCTAATTTCGCTTCTTCTTCCCCCCGGGGACGTACCGTACTCTAATCGTGAAATGTACCTCTAAGCCGATTTTTAGTTTTATATTTATTGGTTTAATTGTTTATGATTTGCGTGTAAGTGTTACTAAATAAAATGTTTTAATTATTTTGCTGTTAAATAAATTATTTTAAAAATCGGACGCTTGAATTAAATAACGCGGGCAAAGCCACGGGCACCTGCTAGTTATTTATAAAACTAATAAAAATAATAATAATAGCCACAGTAATTAACAATAAAAGTAATGGTAACTCAATTATTTCAAGACATTTATATTAGTACCTTTTTCTTGCTGTCTAAACGAGTTGCATACGATTGTTTATGTTCAAGCAAGATTAAATAATTAAGTGAAGGCGTCAAGAACTCAGAGCTTCTCTTGGCGTTAAAAATGCTAAGTGAACTCACTTTAATATACCATTAAAATCGACATAAACAGAATTGATTTTATTTAAATACAAACTGTTTATTCTACAGTTTAATTGGTGCTTTCAAGGCTTGAACATTTTTTTGTGTTCGATATTAATGAACATTATTAATTAATGTTATAATGAAATTCTATATCATAACGAATATCATTATAAATCATGAATATCATTATGATTTTGTTACGTCACATGTAATAAGTGTATTATAGTATGGTCGAACAACAAAAGAAAGCTGTTGTAACCTTCGAGGTTTCCCACGAGACTGGTATTTTCAATTGCGTCATAACTATCACATAATTACGCATAGAAGCTTCACCGGCACAGAACTACAGTGCTTACAATACACATAAGACTAAATATCCTTTCAGAACAGTATTATCAAATCCACAGTATTTCACTTATTAGTGAATATCTGATTTGCAAAAATTGATATTCTCTTGGTTGGAACATTTCAATTACAAGTTCTATGCAAATTCTGATAACAACCAGGTGAATTCAATGCAGCAATACCTCATCAAACTTGTTTATTTGCAAGCTATGGCATGTGGATCATTTCAGCCATGTTTGAAAGCAATATTATTCTTTTGTTCGTGTGCTGCAGTTGTAATTATCGGTAGTAAACAGAGATGATAACACAAAACAACACAGTTTATGTCCACAGACCACGGAAGAATATTAACTTCCTACTGTTTGCAATTTGTAATATGTGGGGTTAGAGCACAAGTAGTGTAAGCCCACATAAAATGAGTTGCGTATTTTTCCAAAAAGAAACCACTATATACTGTATGTATATAGATACTAGAAATTCGTGCTAGCTAAAATTTAGCTACATTAATAAATTTTGTATGATCATTTTAAAATGATTTTCCATTATGGGATGTAGTGCATCTACTCAGTCATAGCACACAAAAACTATGACACTAATGATATTATTGCATTGCTGCTTCGCCCACGTTTATATTAATTCAACCGCTAGATTTGTTAAATAATTTATTTAACAGCAAAATAATTATTATTTAATTTATTTAATAATTTATTTAATAAGTATTTATTTATTTAATAAATATTTGTACAAAACAAGACCACCCGAATGAGCAAGCGCTCGTGCTCGGGCACAGTTCAGCCATTTACATTACAAAATACAAATTTCAAATACATAAAGAAAATATAATTAAATCAATACCTAAAAAAGTAATAATAAAAAAGAAAGAACAGAAAAAAGTAAAAAGAAAAAAAGAAAAAAGGGAAAAGTAGTAATAACATAATTGAAACCCTGAGTTATTACAAATAAAATCGTTCCTACTAAGTACAGAGTGAAATAACTTTTGAACTATGAAATAAGATTTTTGATAAACTTATTGAATTTGTTGTTGTTCATATGTACTATTTCTGGATGTGATCTAATTATAGAGTTATAGAGTCTTGGACCAGAATAAATGCTATGTTTAGAGCCAGAAGAGGTGAAGTAAGGTTCTATTAAAGGCAATGTTTTATTTCTTCTAGTATTGTATTATGAGGATCCGATACATTATTACATTATATTTATTACCACTGACTTAGTTTTTACATGAATCGCACGAATCACATAATTTTATTTTAAATTATGTTATTGGAAGTAGTAAATAAAATAATTTAAAAGACCAGGAAGGGGCACATGCTGCCATATGGGCATAAAACAGATTAAGCTTAATCGCTCTCTAATAGGGTCTTCCTTCATCGAAACTTGCTGAAGGTGTTTTATAGGCCTACACCGAAGCAAATACAAATAACTTCTGCGCAAAATTCGGAGCTGGAATTGTAAATGAAAGATAGGATTATTATTTTTTAAACCATAAGAATTAACGCCTAGAAAGTTTAATATAACAGAACATTTCTTCCATCATAAACAGCTGTGATTGTACAAGGTAACACCTCACATTGCAAGATGTGGTGATATCAAAGAAAAACATTCTTATTTACTTACTCAATGGCAATAGACAATTCCTAAGCAAGCTAAAGGAATTCATTAATAAAGCTAAAGGAATATTATTTATTTTATGGATCCCGGAGGTCCACTGCCGTACTTAACTGAGCCCGCCATTAAACCCTATTATGTGCTAACTACATACAACCACTAACTACCCGCAAATCCCCCTTCTTTTAAAGATATCCTATTGCTGTCCTCCCATGTACGTCTAGGCCTTCCAAGCGGTCTTATCCCTTCCGGTCTCTCGGTCAATATTTTTAAGATATGTCTTTTCTCCCCATGCACGCAACATGTTCAGCCCATTTCATCCCCTGTGATTTAATTACCTTTACTATATTCGGAGAAGAGTACAGGTTATGAAGCCTGTCGTTATGCAGTTTTCTCCAGTCCCCATTTTCATCTCCCTGAGGTGCAAATATTTTCCTAAGTCCTCCGATTTCGAACATTCTCGGATTGTATTATTTCTGAAAAGTCAGCGGCCATGTCCCACATCTACATAATATAATCGGCAAGATAATTATCTTATAAATTTATAACAATGAATTTCATACAGAACAATATTCTAGTGAGTGAAATTCTACATAATAGGTGCATTATTATTATACCTTTATATAGAACTAGCAGGTACCCGCGGCTTCGCCCACGATTATTTACTCAACTGTTAGATGTTTTATTTAAATAATTTATTTAACAGAAAAATACTTACAACATATGTAATAATACTGACATCGTTTTTACATAAATTGCATGAATTATATAATATTACTTTTAATTATGTTGTTTCAAGTTGTAAATATAAATAATTATAACAAACACTCATGCCCGAGGCGGGACTTGAACCCACAGCCTCCTAAGAACAAAGCGATCTATAATTCTCTGCGATATATTGAAGCAATCGCGATACATTTATTTCCAACTTCTGACAAAGACCGGTCAAAGCCACCTGCAACTGATTTGACAAATGAAATATACTGTATTACTGAAAACTGATGCTTCGATTCGCGATTTCTGCCAGTTTTTCACTCATAACTCGCGAACTAAAGTGAAAATAAAAAGTCTGACTTTGATGTGCATTCGGCCACCCTTCAGTCCATTTGTGTTTAAAATTTCATATCTCTGCATGCAGTAGATTTTGCTGGGCATCGTGTTTGTCGTATTTATTCCATCAATTTGAAGTCTGCCTGCTCACAAATGCTGTACAACCCCTTGCAGGTTAGGCATACGTCGACAACTCTCCGGATATGCGTGTAGTCTAAACGATGTGTTGCAGGCGTTAGAGCGGGGAGAATGAAACTGATTTAAAAGCTTAGTTTCTTTCGTCAATTTCCCGTTCATGTTGTCATGGAGGAAACTTGAACATCATGTTAACTTAACCTACCTGCATATTTTCCTTTTTTGCATATCACGTGCGTCATTATATCAAGCTCTCTAACATTTTTATATATTTTATTACTGCAGACAATGGATTTTAATCATATTTGCTAGAATTCAATCGTACTTCTGTCTCTAATTAAGTGAGAAAATAAAAATTAAGTGCAAAATAATTAAAACATTGTATTTATTAACACTTGCAGGCGAAACATTCATAGGCCTAAACTAAACGATTAATAATTATAATGATACAGATAAAAATCCGGCTTTGAAGTGAATTCCACGATTAAAAAGCGCCACTTGGGAAAAACGACCTCAGATTCGAGTTCCATGGTCCAGAAAACCCCTGCATAGTGAGTTCCGTCCAAATCGAACATTGTTTGACCATATTCGGGCCTATATTGATTATCCCTCTTCCGTCTGTGTTGAAAATTTCAGATATCTGCGTACCTTGACATTATAAACAAACGAATAGACCAGGGTGAGATCACAACATTCAAGCGATCGCGATGCTTTTATTTCCAAGTTATGACGAAAATAGCCAAAGCCAGCTGTAATTGATTTGACATTGAAATGTATTACTCGAAACTGATGCTTCGAAAACGCAAAAAATGCACGTTTTCTGTCCGTTTTTCACTCATAACTCTCAAACGAAAGCGAAAATTAACATTTCGGCTTCGAGGTGCATTTTCCGACCCTTCAAAAAATTAAAAATTAAGAGCATAATAGTTAAATCATTATATGTATTAAAACCTAAATCACGTGGACTATATACCACGATTAGATAGCGTCGCCTGGTAAAAGCGATATCAGATTCGAGTTCCGTGGCCCAGAAAACCACTGTATAGTGAGTTTCGTCCAAATCGAAAAATGTTTGACCATATTTAGGCCTATATTGATTATCCCTCTTCCGTCTATGTTGAAAATTTCAGGTATCTGCGTGCCTTGACATTATAAACAAATGAATCGACCTGTGTGGGTTTTTATTTCCAAGGCATGACAAAAACAGACAAAGCCAACTGTAATTGATTTGACATTGAAATGTATTACTGAAAACTGATGCTTCGAAAACGCAAAAAATACACGTTTTCTGCCCGTTTTTCACTCATAAATCACGAACGAAAGCTAAAATTAAAATTCCGGCTTCGAGGTGCATTTTCCGACCCTTCAGTCTACCAGTGTTTAAAATTTCAGACCTCTGCGTTCAGTAGATTTCGCTGGGCATCGCGGACACACAGACAGACAGACAGATACTTCCTTTTATTAATATACTAGCAAGTGCCCGCGGCTTCGCCCGCGATAATTATTTCAAAAATTAAAAATTAAGAGCATAATAGTTAAATCATTATATTTATTAACACCTAAATCACATGGACTACATACCACGATTAGATAGCGTCGCCTAGTAAAAGCGACCTCAGATTCGAGTTCCTTTGTCCCAGAAAAGCCCTATATAGTGAGTTTCGTCTAAATCGAATAATGTTTGACCATATTTAGGCCTATATTGATTATCCCTCTTCCGTGTAGATTGAAAATTTCAGATATCTGCGTGCCTTGACATTATAAACAAATGAATCGACCAGCGTGGACTTACAACATTCAAGCAATCGCGATGATTTTATATCCAAAGTATGACGAAAATAGCCAAAGCCAATAGTAATTGATTTGACATTGAAATGTATTACTGAAACCTGATGCTTCGAAAACGCAAAATATGCGTTTTTCACTCATAACTCACGAACGAAAGTGAAAATTAAAATTCCGGCTTCGAGGAGCATTTTCCGACCCTTCAGTCCACCTATGTTTAAAATTTCAGATCTCTGCGTTGAGTAGATTTCGCTGGGCATCGCGGACAGAGAGACAGAAAGACAGACACTTCCTTTTATTAATATAGAAGAAGATAAGCTATTATTGGCGCATAAACAAATCCGACAAAAAGTCACAAATGAGTAATATTTGGATTTATGTGTCTCCTCTACATTAGAGGAGTTTTATCTACAACATGTGATAAATAGGGTTCGGATGTTTATGACCTAAAAAAGTGGAAAATATGACTGCAAATATGCCCTTAAAAATTACTAAATATGACCCAAAAATCCTAAATATAACCTATTAAAATAACGTATTTTCAAAAAATAAAAGTTACAATTTAAAACGTTTAATGACACTAAATTCTTACATTACATGAATTCAATCAGTTAATCATTTCTAACAATTTTGGTGATATACAGTTTTACTTGTAATGAACTTCTATTTCTAAAGATTTTGCTCCTGTTTGCTCGTTTCGTCAGCTCCAAATACTCGTAATATTTTCTGGACCTAGCATGTCCCCATAAAATATGAATAACTTCATTAATTTTAAAATTTAATTTACCTATTAATTTGGCATAAACATTAAATAATTGAAACAAACTTCAAATTTAACTCGATCATGTAGTACATACACTACATAATTGTGCTCTTTTACCTAATTTATGACTGAAATATGACCGAAATATGACCAAGACCATGAAAATGGCCAAAATATGACTTTATGTGCAAAATAAAAACAGTCCGATTAGAATAACAAAGGTGGATTTCATGTTTAATTTGTGTTTGCGGGAGAACGGAGGTCAGAAAAAAAAAGACATTTCATAAACATTCGAAAACAAGTGATAAAACTTCCAGACTATGAGGTTATACAGGTTTACAATTACCTGTACATTTGAACCTATCATTGCATCATTGTGTTGTGTAATCAACGCTGTAAACAAACCGCTCTGGGGCTGGAAGTTAAATTGTTTTAATGTGTATGTTTTAATGTTTTAAATGTGGGTATGCCTTTTTACGCATCATACTCGAAATGAAAGTTCTCATAGCGTCCGAACAGGTATAATAGGATCCAGGAATAATAAAAACTAGGTTCACCTATCCATATTATATTGAGGTAACTCTTGATTATTGAGTAGCACATTTTTAAACAATAAAATAAATCTAGTATTTCTTTACATGTATTTTAGAGCAATTCATTTCTGAGGAAAAAAAATAATGAAATTTACCTACTTCTCGCCTATGAAATTCACCGATAGCTGTAGGCTATGTCCCCGCTTTAAGTAATTAGTATAAAATAGGGCCTACATAATTATGACACTGTTATTCATTTTTATCTCCCCATGTTCATATTATTTAACATTTCTGTAGCCTATTGCTTTTTGAGGAAAAGAGCTTAGAAACCACGGTAAATGTGACTCAGCGGGGTTCAGCCAACTTTACCTTATATCAAACGACGTGCTATATTAGATGCTGTTCTAGCAGCGGAATATTAAACAAGGCAAAAAAAGAGCAATATGAACATATGGGGACGACATTTCAATTTGTTTCAGTCAAATCACCCGGGAACTGTGTGCTCGGTAACTTCAGTAAGCAGTCCAGCTGCATGAGGACTTACTCAGGCGTCATTTCTTTCATGTAATTAACATTTATATAATTAACCAAAACATAAAAATCCATTCCAGCTGCCACCTACATACACAAGGAAAAAGTATAGTCGACTCCTTTTGAGGCTTTGAAATTCAAATTCGCAGAAAAAGCCTACTGGAAACTGATTTTCAGGTATTTTTCCCTTAAAGGGATACTACACTAAAAATTCGAAACGTTTCAACAAAAAAATCATTTCTTAATATTTCACTACCAGAGTAGTATATTGTATACTCTACAATAAAATAGTATTCTATTAAACAATTAGCTTTTTTAAAAGATCCTAGCGGCAGTTATTTGATTATGAAGGTTGGAAGTTTAATAGCGGCAACACATCTATAAAATCAAGGTGAATTACAGGAAGTTCAAATCGCTTTTTCTGGATGTTTGTTGGATATCCAGCATACTTCAGAGCCTTCTATCACTATGAATGCCTTCACAGTAACCACAAGAAATCGAGCTGGCTCTATCAATTGGTCTAAAACGAATTTTGTTACAAAAGATTCTACTTTATTTAACGAAATTTATTCAAAGTAAAGGACGGCATGAGATCCAAGCACTTAGATAGATTATTCACCGAGCCTATACTGCCATTTCTTAAGTTACAAGTATGTTTTCATACGAGTATCTTAATTGCCATTATAGGCAAGTTGCATACCACTGTTTTTGTTCGACCACCATTGAATGTTTAAGTTAAGATTCATCACAAAAACTAAATCGGCTGACCGGGGCAATCAGCTGTTAGCATGCTCCTGTAGTTCTTGTCTTCTACGGTAGATGGCAGCTGATGGCGTATGGTCAAGTTAAAGCTTGTTCTTTGCCGTTTTCTTAAAATGAACGGATGTTTAAAAGACGAAATAAATTCAATTCAGCATAATAATAGAATTAATACGAACAGACTATTGATTTTATTTTAAATATAGGTTATTATATACCATTATGATACCGTTACACCACATGTAGGCTAATAGACGTATAAATAGTATGGTCGAAAAAAAAAATTTGGGAAAATATGTCAGTATACCTTGCCCATGCGATCAACTTTGGTTCAGGGTAGTTTCTATGATGGCAATACATCGAGAGCTAGAGCTGTCAGTATCAGGCAGTGTATAGGAAACTTGGGAAACTCTCTACACTTGTCTGGAGGTGTCATGATCCATCATCACAACTTCCTCTCTCAAACTCCCATTAATTCATTTCAGACTTTTAAATCTCTCACCGTACTCGCATCATGAGGTGTTCGACATTCCCGAAACTTGGATCAACTCAAATATCGTGTTACCAATCTCTGCCAAATATAAGCCATAACAGAAAATTTGCAGTTCTGCCAAAAAAAGAAAAAAAGTAAGATAATTATAGGCCTATGCAGTTCTTATCCAATTCAAGTGGTAGATTAATGTTTTCATACAATTTATTTTTAATCTGGAAAATATTAGGGCAATTCGCTGGTACGAGAGCAACAGATTTGCAGACCGATATAATTGAAGTACGGTATGGTAGTATATTTATTTTGAAGCCTACGATATTGTTTTAGGAGTAATTTCTCATTTATTTATTTGCCTGTCTATCTTGAAAAGTTACAGGCACATTACCCAATGATAATATTCTCAATGTTTTTACAATAGTAATACCATATGTTAATACTGATACTAAAACAGAAACCGCACACAATATAAAAAAAATTACAATAAAAGGAAAAGATATTTACGTACAAACAGTTATGGAATAACATACGAAAATTAAAGATTTAAATTTAAAAATGAAAAGGAGCATATTTCAATTACCATTTATAGAATTTACACAATTAATCAATGAGTATAATTATACAAAATAATTTAAAGATTATCAAAATGCAACGGATTATATAAATAATAATTACTTCCTTACTTGGTTATTTAAAATTTAAAAAAATGTGTCGATTGTGAGAACACGGCATACTAAATGAATGAACACTCAAATGTGGTACCATTTATTAACCAATGCTAACAACAGAGGGATGAAAATAGTTAACTTAATTAAGATAAGCTAAAATCAGAACAGAATAAAAGCACACGAGCTGGCTGGCGCCTAATCGAAATTGTGTTTTCAATCCAAAATGGATGGTCACCTAAAGAATTTTTGGGAAAAGTTAAATTATAGATGCGCGAGGAAAGGAAGAGAAAACATCAAAACATGCTCAGAGAAGATTTCAAGTGGCAACGACAAAAAACGAACTTTGCGCGACCAAATTTGATTTTATTTATAGATGTTACGGAAAACGAAGTAAGTTTGGGAAATGTCGTCAATGGCCGGTCTTTAATGTCATTGTTAAAGTACTGTACATTGGATAGTAAAGTCAATGGCCGGTCAGTACAGACATTGTCCTAGATAGTTGCGCGATGTCGATAACATTTTCCGGGAAATTTCGTCACTTTCCAAGCCGCATTGGACAATGACATAACGAATGCTAATCAGAACAGAAATAAATCCCTATATTGAACATTTTGTGGATCTGAAGAAAGCCTTGGAGTCGGCAAAAGGCATATAAATATCAGAGAAGCGGTTTCAATCAACGGTATATCAGGAGTACAGGGTGCCACTGCAAAATTAAATGTAGAAGCAGAAAATGTGTCGTGCACTCAACATTCTATGCAGTGCAAAGTGTCATGGAGGTTTGTGTTGAGAAAACAAGTATTAAAATGCTATGAGAATATTATAGGAGAAAAATTCTTCCGACACTGGACTTGAACCCAGGACCTTTGACTATTCGCGCCAATGCTCTACCAACTGAGCTAAGCTGGAGTTCAATTCACAGCGCCAGATGGAACCTCTCTCCTGTGGCTGATTGCCCTAATGGTCTACCTCACAGAAAGACAAGTTATGCCATATGCAGTACTGTGAGGCACACAAAGTAGTGATTTTTGTGACCGGGCTCCCAATGTTATTGTTATGGCTCTTCTCCAAAGGTCCTGGGTTCAAGTCCCAGTGTCGGAGGAATTTCTCTCCCATAATATTCTCATGTAACGTCCAAC
Source organism: Ectobius pallidus (assembly GCA_964059195.1). Taxonomy (NCBI): domain Eukaryota; kingdom Metazoa; phylum Arthropoda; class Insecta; order Blattodea; family Ectobiidae; genus Ectobius; species Ectobius pallidus. The sequence continues at coordinate 115,169,316 of CAXKWD010000007.1, read as the reverse complement.
AGAGACAATAGCCTGTGGTTCATGAATGCTTATATTATATCTATCTTAGAATGCTATGTTTAACATGAAAGGGAACAAATAGTGTATTTTGAGACGATGGTATGCTTATTTTCAACATTTATCATTACTGCCCAATGGTCAATGGTCATTCATGTAATTGTGTTGGTAATGTGTCATTATGTGTTTATTTCATGTGAAGTATACAAGAATTTCCTAAGGTATTTGGTCTATTACATAAATTGTCGGTCATTGACGTTACTAGCTATAAATAAACAGTAGCATTGGGAAATGATGTTAATGCCCAGACAATAACGTTATTTGCTAATTTACTTCATTGTCCGTAACATATACATATACATAGCTCTTATTTTTAGTTTCTTTTTACACTTCCATGTTTCATGCTTGAACCTTATGAAACTTCGGATGTTTTAGCACAAAATTAATCTCTCTGAAAATCTTTCTGAGTGTAAATTTCCTATAGAAAATAAGACCTTTCATTGCTTCATTCCCCCGAACTGTTCATGAAAAAACTACTTCATTAAGCCTACACTATTCAAGTAAGCTTATGTAAATATTTTTTTCTATCTTAAAGTCGTTACTTTGCACAGAACGCATTTAATGAACATGAAGAGCAGACGAATGAGAAGTTAGCAGAAGAAAAGCAAGGCTTAAAGCTACACTTGAAAGCTGTATCTTTCTTATAATCTGCTCTTCATCCAATTTAATCTTCAACACTCGTAACTTCTGCTCAAATTCTCATCCTTTCTGCTTTTAATGGCATGTTTAATCCAAACAATTTAGCTGAAATTCTCCTGAAGTGTGTTGTTCATACTTCATCTTATGGCGCACGTTAGGTCTGTTCAACAACAACCCAATCATAGACAGCAGTAATAGGAGATGTGACTGTTAATTTCAAATATATAGCTATTGTTGTTCATTATTTAAAAAAAAGGTACAGAATCCGGACCCCAAGTTGTATTTACATTGTGATTATTTAACGAATACTTACATAATTAAGCATGTAATGGTATAATATAAAACCATAAAAAAAATAAAACTACGCCAGTTTTGTCACTGTAAGCGATAGCACTTATGGTGAAACAATCGATATATCGATCTTTACGACATCGTCGATAGTCGCGCGAGGTGCAGATTAACATCATTGCTAAAATAATCGTGGTATTTAATTTTAATTTTTAATTTATTTAATATTTATTATTTTATATATATATATATATAATACAACCCCAAACAGCAAAGCTCATGCGAGGGGTGACATACATACATTGGTTCAAAGGAAAAAATTACAATACATAAGTTACTACAATTATCTTAAGGCTATAACAAATTCACTAGTGACAAAACATACTACAAACCACAAAAAACTTGAAATATACGAATCAATTTTGAAATATTCACAATTATGTGGTATTAGTATGTGTTTATTATTACGTGACATTTGAAATGCTATACCACACACATAAATAATTATATATTTTCTTCAAATCTTCTTCTGTTAATATGCAGCTTTCAGATACCTAATCGCTGTGTTTAATGGTTGTTTTTGTTCAAAGAAGTTACATTTTCAGTGTTCAGTGTTTGTGAATTTAGATAAAAACAATTGCACGTAGGTACCATAAAATTAAAGTGATATAAGTAAAACGACAAAATTATGACGATTGTATTTATTGAAATATCGACTGTAATATTTTTAACTTTTATAATAAAATATAGATCACGGTAGATAGATAATTTAGATTATAAAGATTAATAATAAAGCAACCCAAGAGTGTAACAAGCAAAATGCTACATTAGACGTGTGGTTCGTACCCACGATCCTGTACGATATTTAATTTATATAGAAATTAAATAATAAAAAACATATTTTAACAAAAATTATTCCAAAAATGTTATTTAATGAGAATCAGACAATATTAATCACACAATAATATATAAACTACTAACATATCCCACCAACACTACCGACCTAAACCATAAGTTAAATGAGAATAAAAATTAAAATGTTGTATTAAGGTGAGGCTGTGTTGGTTTGGGAGATCTGTCAGAATGCATCAACTATGTTCAAAGTCCATCGTGCAAAATCATGTGCTAAATACACGAGGGAAACGTGAGTTTGTCGAGAATCGTTATTCTCCTTCAGTTCGTAAACTACTAGTTTCAAGTATAGACAATTCCGCAGAAAATACCACACACATCGGAAAAGCATTCGCTCCTGTTCGTGTTATATGCTGGTCTGTAATATGGTTGCTATAAAATAAATTGAGTTTGTCTAGAGGTGTCTATCGGCCTAAGTATAAATTAAAGTATTTGGGCTATTTGAATTCAATTAATATTGAAATGCAATATTATGGGGCAAGTAAATAAAAATAAATCATAATTAGGCCTAATGTAGGTTGCTCTACTAATAATTAAAACTCAGTTTTCTTGGGTCATGTCATTATTTCGTACTTCGGTCATAAGATATGTCTCGGGGAGTTTCGTGCAAACAGTCTGGTTCCTTTGCTACATGAAAGAGTGGATATTCCTTAAATAACTAAAGAAATCCACTTTATACCAACAGTGCACATTCGGGAAGAATGTGAAATACCCAAGAGATTATGATGTTCTAGGAACAAGCCAACCTCACCAGCATACTATAGTGTTTGGTAAGTCCTAACGTGAAATGGGATCTACAGGCATAACAGCTATAAAGCACGACATCCCAAATATAAAATATATTAATGTTGTTAGTTACAAAGTTGCAACAATAATTAGGAATTACCTTAAAGTCCAGTCAGGTCCTGCATTGTGAAAAAATTCATAAATGATAAAAGTCCAGTCAGATCCTACTTGTTGAAACACTAATTCACAACTGCCAAAGTCCAGTCTGGTCCTACTTGTTTAAACACCAATTCACAACTGCCAAAGTTCAGTTTGGTCCTACTTGTTTGAGCACTAATTCAAAACTGACGAAAGTACAGTCAGGTCCTGCTTTTTGAAACACTAATTCACAACTGACAAAAGTTCAGTTTGAATCACTAATACACTACTAACAAGTCCAATCAGGTCCTGCTTGTTGAACAACTTTACAACTGACAAATGCGCCATTTGTAACGAAATTCGCGCTCAAATTAATCAATTTACGTCACGATGACGTCAATGGAAAAATATGCTGTATTTACAGTCGTTACTACTCTAGTATCCCATGTACCGTTAATGTCATCAAGGAATAAGTATTATTAGGGTCTATATCAGCAGGAACCTGGTCTTTTTGGTGAAATAAAACGGCTGATTTTGGTGGAGGATATTTCACAAAATAAGATATTGTTTCGCCTACTACATTTGACGTTTGACATTAATACCAAAATATATCGGTGAGAAATGCAACCAGGATAGAGAAAGTTATGTGAGTGTAACAGATATTTGGGATCACCAAGTTGCATTGTCCATGCTTTTGAATACAGAAACTTATGTAAGTACACCATGATTTGGGGTAGAGAAAGTTACGTGATTGTATCAGACATCTGAAATGAAAAATTGTATTGCCCATACTTTGGGATAGATAGAGAAAGCTGTGTTGTTGTATCAGACATTCGAAGTGAGAAATTCACATTGCCCAAGATTTGGGATAGAGAAGGTTATATGAGTGTGACAGATATTTGAAGTGAGAAAGTTATATTGCCCATGCTTAGGATAGATAGAGGTATGTGAGTGCGGCAGATATTTTATGTGAGAAAATTGTATTGCCCATGCATAGAAGGTTCTGTGAGTGTAACAGAGTGAGAGTGTGTGTGTGTATGTAACGAAAGGGTGGACATGCAACTGAAGTTAATGTATTAATCCTTATCTGGATGCTATTTGAAAAGAATCATAAATTATAACATCTCCTAGGCATAAAAAGTGAGGCAATAGGATTTTCATAGATACTTCCCTTTAACGGTGAAATACCAGGTGTTATTTATAGATTACAATGCAGTCTACTTTAGGTCTATGTGTGCTGTACGTTATCTGAATACAAAAGAGGACGAGAGAAAACAGTAGTGGAAGGAAAATTCTCACAAACCTGGCAGTTAGAAGAACATTGAAAATGTTATCACCTTAGGAACTTGAAACAGGATGAGCCTAGCTGTGCCCTATCCCATTAAACAACAAAGACTTCTGTGTAAAACTCTCGGCATGAACATGTCATAAGTGTAATTGAAAAGCGCTGAAAGGAAAGCAGCTGGCTAGAGACAAAGGGTTCCCCCCCTGCCTACACAATTATCAGCTGTTAACAAGTTCTCGGAATTCAATTGTCAGCAGAGACAATACGACGCAACATCCCCCCCTCCTATTCATATTAAAATTGCCAGCCCACTCACGAATCCAAATTCGAAACAGCATGTCTACCATATATGCTCATTTCATACATTCTCTTTGTACAACAAAATTTATAATGGGCATAGTAGGAAATGCAGGAAAATATGTTTAGTCCCCTGAAGAGTTCTCGATAGCTTTCAGAGTTGATCGAAACAAACAATGCTTCCAGGAATTTTATTCACATAATATGTAATGTTAACGCAAGGTACTACAGAGAAGACATTATATTCAGAATGAATTATTGATCATAAAATACATACGATTATGCTGCAAGTAAAGAGGTAATTCCTTATCTACTCGGGTAAAGCTAACAACATCTTTTTTATATAAAAGCAAAGAGTTTAGTGAATCCACTTTTCATTTCTGGATGAAAAGTATATATTACAATTAATTGCAGTTATCTATAACTAGAATAATAATATCAGAAAATAATGAACATATAAAAATAACAGAGATGAAAAACACTACTGAACGAAGAATACGAGAAAGGATTAAGGAAGTAAAGGAAGCAAGAAAACCATAAAACTGAAATAGTGAAAGAAAAATTCGGAATTAAATAAATAAATAAATAAATAAATAAAAAGGAAGAAAGAAATGATAATGGTCAAAGGAAATAAATAAAAGTTGTAAAGATAGAAACAAACAACGAACAAAAATACAAAAAACAAACGAAGTAAATAAAACAATAAAGAGAAAGCAGGAAGAAGGAAAGAAGGGAAAATAGAGATGAAAAGATAAAGAGAAAAGAAGAAAAGTGCCTACTAATAATTTTATTACGATAACGTACATCTGCAGTTTAGCCTTTTGCACCTTCTAGCCTATTTTAGCCTGTTATTTTGTTAGACATTTGCAATTTCTGAAATAAGGCAACAGTCGACAATTTTTTTAATCTTTTCCTTATAGGCCTACCTAGGTATAATCGATTCTTCAGACTTACAGAATTTCTTCATTATATGTATCGAGGATTTTATGGAAAATGTCATTACCCTAGCTCCAATAGTTTTCGGGATAAATAATGTTTTTAATTATCCTTTATTTTAAATATATGTTACACTTTATTATTTAAAATTTCATTTTTAGTATGCTTTTGAATGTGAATTCTTTATGAAATCGGTGAATTCCTTAGCACAAACTTATTATCATACAAAACTGGAGATTTAATCATTTGCATTTCTAATATTAGTTTCATGTTTAAATTATTTAGATGAAAAACATAATTACTATTTAATAGGTAATATGGTTAAATTAATACTAACATTTTATTTGCAAAATGACCCTACAGATGAAGATTTTGTTTTTATAAATTCGGTTAATCTTATTATAAAGAATTTACCTTATAGGCCTATACTTGAAAAACAGAACCTCAAGTATTAAGTAGCCTCCCGTTTGATTCACGAAAATTACTAATTTCTCTCCAGTTCTTCAGTATACTGCCACCTCAATCAAATCTGGGAAAATCATGATTCCAATACATTGGGGATGAACGTGTCTGGAAGCTGTAACACGAATTCGAACTGCCAACATTTGCAGGTGAGGATTTAAAAAATTGTAATTAAACCGACTGGGGAGCAATAATTAGCAGGAATGCAAACGTACACACAAAAACACAAAGCAACCATATTCACATTTAATTAAGTACCCAAGTTCAGTTTCAATCATTTTTGCATAACGACCACAAGAGCTGGGCGATTCCAACAGATTACATTTTTTTATAACTATGCATGTGCTTCACCCTTGGGATAAACCAATGCTCGATATATATTCCACATCAGCAGACATTAAATCTACTTTACTGATACTCATGCCCTGTAATTGGAATATTACATCACCTATACTGAGTCGTGTTCTAGTTCCATTAACGAGACAGTAGGCCGACCGGTAACAACATTAATCGTTCTACATGATTACCTGAAAGCAATCATCTTACTAAAATAATGATTTCTTCAAATAATCTATATAGCATAAGGTTAATCAATTGGCATGCGAATTAGTGCACAGATATGTATTCATGAAACAAAACAAAAAACATTGTGTCTGTTGAACATTAGGCCTACATGAAAATGTTTTAGGAGAAAAATTCCTCTGACGCTGGGACTCGAACCATGAAATTCTCCATCTCCATATCAATGCTCTACCAACTGAGCGAGCCAGAGTTCGATTCACAGCGCTCGGATGGAATCTCCTATTATTGATTACCCTTAATGGATGGCCTGACTGAAAGACATACATAGCACACTAATTTAGTGATTTTTAACCGGGTTTTCACTATTATAGTATATATAGCATTTCACTGTAAAGAATCTACGATGTAGATAAGTATTCATTAAACCACAGAATGCTTCTAACCTTGACAGGCTGCCGGTAAAATCTCGTATTATTAAGTGCCAATATTGTGTACGCATTTATAATGTCCATGGGAAGAAGCCTGTAGTTTTTGGACCAAATCGGACCGGTACCGGAGTAACGACTAATTAACGGTCACCTGTTTTTAAATAACAAATCATGATTATACTACAACAAATCCTGCAGATTTTCAGTATGATTGATCGTGTCGTTTACAAAACATATTTTGCCTTATCGGTGGAAAGTTTATAGTGTTATTTAAAAAGTATGTACACCGTCTTCCTAAAGTCCGGTAACACTTTTCTTATTTTTCTACACAAAATCTACAAAGATACAGCTTTCACGTATAGCCTATGTCACATTAAAGAGGAACTCAAAAGGTTTTGTTTTTATTTTACTGCCAATGCTCGTAGTATCCGCATTCGCTGCAGTTGGCGTTTTGTAAAGATGGCGACTTCCCGGATATTACTTCCTGCACTCCTTCCTATGGAGGATACATCAAAGTTGTGTGTATGCACCACTTTTACCCCATAATCTAAAACAGGGATTGCCAAACTACGACCCGGGGGAGAATCCGGCCCGCATGCTGCTACTGATTGGATCGATTACAAACTTAAACAAATATAAATAAATAACAAATGGTGCATCTGTATTACCTAAGTAGATTCCTTTATTCATGAATATTGAACGATGAAATAAAATTAAGCTCTCAGCATTTTAAACAAATGGTTCAGAATATACATTGGAAACTTTTTAACTATTGATATTACTACATAACCTACAGGTTGCAAGTTTGTGATGGTAAATATATTGGATATAGGTCTGTATAGAAGAAGAGGAAGAAGTTATTTTACTATTGGGATTACTATGATAATCTAAAGGTCTCTAGTTACAGGTCTGTGATGGTAAATGCATATTGCATGTAGATCAGTAGAGAAGGAGAGGAAGAAGTTATTTTATTATTGGTGAGAATATTTTTGTACTATTGGTATTACAATGAAAACCTACAGGTTTCTGATGGTGCATGTATATATTGGAATTGGTGTTGAGGTGTTAATGAGTCAGTGAACCATCCGGGTCATACCGCGCTTATATATCAAATTTCAACCAATCATAGGTCATCTTACTTCAACCAATCAAACTGCGAATACTTACTTCTTTCAGTCAATTATAGAGCAAATTGCATTTCCGTTTGGTATGACATTAGGATTACTATATCAGTTGATCTATTGTATTTCTCCTGTTATATAATTAATTATCACAAGATAATGTAATAAAATACGTAGAACAAAGAAAATTAATTAACTCAGGCTAATCACTAATAACTAAAGCAATACATTCTCATAATAGGAATGTAGACTAATGTCACCTTGGACTTGACGTGATTGGTATCCTTGATTTTAGTAGACTAATGTTTATAAATTATAATTTTACAAACGTAATGTATAGGAAATAAAGCATAAATAAAGTCTACTTCTTAAAGCCAATCTCAAAATCTCATTTAATCGAAGTCGACAATAATGCACTGTTATAAAACACAACCACTTTCCACCAAGGCTGACCAACCTGCAACCATAGCCTAAGCTTTGAAATTTACATTGTTTATAAAATATATCATTTCCATATTTTATACCAGAAAAAATAAGTTATTCGATGTATAATTTATATGAAAATGTAAGATATTTAAATGTATAGTGTTAATAAAGTGTAAGGTTGTAAAGAAGCAGTATGTTTAAAATATTATGATTATTGTACATTGAATTTATTGCATTTAATGCATACTTAAGTAAATTTAAATGTATTAAGCATTTAAGAATAGTTAATAATTATATGTAACGAAGTGTACCGTAAACAAATAAAACTAAGTAACTAACAAAGCTGCATTCAATTTTAGTCGAACATGAGCCATCCAGTCCCTAGCGAATCGCCTTACAGACCCGGCCACACACGGTTGCAGTTATTTTTATTCTATAAAAAAAATTTCCTCTTCTGTACTCTGTGTGGAGTCTACGACTAGGAATATGTATTTACATAGCGATTTGCATAGAGATCGGGCAATCAAGCGAAACACTTCCTTCATGCAGTTCATGTTTACATTTTGTAGTGATTGGAAATGTGTCAATCTCCATATTCATAAACATTTCAGATTGCGAAACTCTCAGTGATTGCTTCAACTTCTTTCCTTTTCAATACATATTCAGTCTGCATCCACGACCATTTCAACAAAACTTCTCGGTATCTCCCTCAAAAGTCCTGTCACTTTCACTCTCTGTTCTTTCTCATATTTATATGTATGTGTAAGACTCATAGAAAGAGTTGCAAGTGTATACTATCTAATTGTACAAAGTGCTTTCCTCATGCCTATAGAATTACAGAAATTATACACATGAAGGGTACAGGGAAAAAATTCCGTCAGTCAGTTTTCAAGGAAAGGAAATAATGATGCCATCTTGTGGTTGCTGAAGTATACTTTTGGAATAGTCTATCATCTTTTGTACAAAGTCAGACTTTTTGTATGTACTTTTCGAATAGTCTATCATCTTTTGTCCAAAGACAGACTTCACACATATATATATCTGTATCCTTTTTTTCTAAGCGAAAAGTATGTAAACACGTAAGAAAAATGCATGATTCGAAAAACTTCCCTCTCCGGTAGGTATAATTTACACATGCCTACTATTGTTTTATTTACTTACTTAACTGTTGTAAAAAGTTCACTAAAACGATACTCGTTTTGATGTTTCGATTTTCATATACGAAAACCCCGTAGGGGTTTTCATATACGAAAACCCCGTAGGGGATGTACTGAAGCAATATTTATTAAAACTGAAACAAAAAAACCTTTTAGCGACTACGTCTACATACCAAATTCTGCGAGAGTCTAATTTTTAATGTCTCAACATTAAATTGAATTCATGAAATGTATTCTATCCAAAATAGCATTGTCCTTTGTATAAATGACAGATCAATTTTTTGACAGTGACTGCAAGGACTTGTTCCAAATCCATTTGCGGTATTCATTTTTAAAGAAAAAAGTAATACAAGAAGGCCTATTATACAAAAACGTCATATGACAAGAGAAAATATAGCTGCACATTCGATACATCTACTTTACATTCAATATATACTGAAGAATGTCTTAGTGCCTAGTATGAGGACTGCATTACAGACAAGAGGATCAACAAAAAATGACAAATACTTTTAAAGGAGTAGCCATGAAGTTCTTGCAGATTGTAAATCATTGGATGCCATGTACGAGAGAAGTTTGAAACTGTAACCCAAATGTATACTTAACTTCGTATGAGATTCCAAATATCGTATCACGAAATGCAGTATGTCACAAAATTAGGTCGGTTTACCCTATTCCCCATTCAAACTTCATGTTGTTATATTTGTGATTTTGACGCTAAAGTGAGCTACTTTATGAAACCTTAAAAACCTAACCCCGATAGAAATAACTTAAAATTATACATTCTCATACTATAAGTACGAATGTTCGACCAATTTACTTGTCGTTTTAAGTTACAGATTGAAACAAAAAGGTAGATCAAAACATTGAGAAAACATTCCTTGCATAAAGAAGTTATATGAACATGGGTCCGGAAATGCCTTATTAATATATCGTCTCAATGGTCGAAGGTACAGAGCGTTCTTAAACAACCAATTACCTATCCTATTGGAACAAGTGCCATTACGAAGAAGACGAGACGTACTTCCTGCACGATGGGGCTCCTGATCATTTCAGCCTCTGTGTTCGTCAGTTTCTGAATAGAAGGTTCCGTGATAAATTAATAGGAAGAAGTGGACCAATTTCTTGGCCTCCAAGCTCGCCTGACCTGAATCTATTAGATCTTTATTTGTGGGGGAATTTAAAATCTCTTGTGTAAGCAACCAGGTGCAAGATGTACAGAGTCTCGTATTCTTGTATTCTGCAAGACTGCCAGATAATACGATAAACTACAGGGATGCCTCAGCGCATCAGGGAGTCCATGCGACGGCGGGTTGACGGATGTATCCGTGCTAACGGAGGGCATTTTGAACATTTCATTTGATGATCTGTTACCCACAGTTCTGTTTTTGAGTATTATTTCATACGATTTTTGTGTTCCTCAGTTGTTTCCGAGAATTCTGCTAAATGGTGGAAGTGTAGAGAAAGGGATCTAACAAGCAAATAAAGCATTTTCAGACCCAGGTTCGTATAACGTAATTTCATCCTCTATATGCAAGGAATGTTTCCCCCAAAGTTATGGCCTACCATTTTGTTGCAACCCGTATTACTTTTTCTGCAACCACATAAGAACAGAGCCCTGCAATGAAATGAAGCAAGAGACGCAACAGGGAAGTAGGCCTACATTTAGTACATTCACCTCTGTGAACTCGAGATGGAAATGCATGTCAGGGATCGCATCGCCTCGTACAGAAGATCACTAATTATTTCAAACGAGACTTCCCACTTCAATTAAAACCGTAAAAGGGGGTTTAAAGCACGCTTTTAATGATCCCGGATACGTGGAATTGTCCTTTATTCAGTGGTTTCTTGCCAGGAATCGTAGTTATTTGAACTAGGATATGGCAATGGAGGTTCCATATTTAGTATAGCATTCAAATCATAATGAGAACCTCTTTCTTTTTATGTAAGAATGTCACAAATTTTATTTCCGAAAATATGCTGAGCATTCTTGAAATCTTCCATTTATTAATTAACTAGCAGGTGCTCGCGGCTTCGTCCGCGATTATTTACTCAACTGCTAGATGTTCATTTATTTATTTATATTATGACATACCAATAATTTAAATTTTTAACACAAAAAATTACAATTTTTTAACGTAATATACTATAAACATGGTATTCAGAAAATACACCGAATGAGCAAGGTTGCTCGTGGTCGGGTGCAAGTCCAAAAGAGAGTAGAGTGAAAAAATTCATACATGTACCATAACAAATAATTAAAGTTTTATATTTTTAACATAGTTTTTATAAATTGCATGAATAAATAATTTTATTCTTAATTATACTGTTTTATGTACTAAATATAAATAAACGAATTAAGCTAATCTCACGCAGCCATATGGGCATACAGATTCCAAATGAAACTTTAAAATCATTTAATGTTTTCCCATTTAGGCATGCGTTCATGATCCCTTTCTGTTTACCTATGTAAAAAAATAATCAGATCTCTGCGTCTCATAATTTATAAACAAATGAATCAAGAAGAGCAGGTTAACAAAACCGGGGCGATCGACAAATCGATATGTTATACTGCAAAAAAACAAACAAATAAACAAAACAAAAAATCGGTTGCTATGGCAAACTGAGCAAGGCCACCCTCATTTAATTTCACAATAGAATACTCTCTTGTTAATAGGGGTCGTCGGATCTACACGGAAACACTAGTTCAAATATTACATTAGATTTATTTGCTCACTGTTCCTTCCGGGGACGCTATATTGAAATTGGCTACTAACGTACATGTTTTGAAGTTAGGACTGGCGAATTCTCAACGCTTTGATATATCTCGTGAAAATGTAATAGTTCGTTCTGTCTTAAATGAATGGATGCAAAAACTACTACACCGATAGAGCTGAAATTATGCATAAGTATAGTTTCTATACCCGGAAAGAACACTCGCCTCCGCTATTTCATCTAATATCTTAATCATTAAAATTTAATGTACGCCTAAGTTAAAATGAATAAGATCAGGTTAATTTGAATATATTTATTAAACACACTGTGTACATACAAGTTAATTTAGATCAGTTTATATGTAATTCATTAATATAGGGTTGGTTCAGTCGTCTCCGTACTGTGATAGCGGTAAAGTTCTTTTCTCACAGTTGAGTATATGATATCTGTCACATAGAAGGCCACACATACTACATCTGCATTCATCTGCGGGTTCATGATATCTGGTCTGGGTGCATATGCGGTGATGGAAGCCATGGATTGCTGTCCGTGTGAAGATATGGCGCATGTCAAACTGGGGACCTTTCCAAACATCGTCTGTCATTGCTGGTGTTGTCAGGAAGGCTGGATCCACTTGTGCCGCCTTTTCTGCTCTTTCCGCCAGCGACAGCTTCCTGGTGGAAAGAGCAGAAAAGGCGGCACAAGTGGATCCAGCCTTCCTGACAACACCAGCAATGACAGACGATGTTCTGCAGGTTGTAGGTTCTCATGAGGTATTCTATGAAAGTTTCAGTATCTGCTAGCATGTAGGTTTTCCTTATAGGTGAGTATTTGGAGATACAAAGGACTTTCCTCAGGAATGTTGCCTTGACCTTGTCCAGTCTTCTGATATTTTGAAGGGTTAGATACGGCCAGACGAGTTTTATTCCATATGAGGCAATAGGGGCGACTTTTAGCTCGAATAGCTTTAGAGCTGTACTTAGTGAGAGTGAACGAATCTTTTTCAAGTCCATAGTTGCCTTTGTCGCTGCGATCGCTCTATTTTCTATGTGTTTAGAAAATGTGGTTCCTGTTGTTTGCATCGTGATGCCGAGGTATTGGAATGAGTTGACAAATTCTAGTTGCTGGTTTCCACAGATTACTACGTCGTCCTTTGAAAGATGCCCCCCTTTTCTGAACTTCATTACTTTTGTCTTCTGAGTGTTGATATTCAGCTGGTTTTCTGTAACTAAGTGCCAGAATGCTTTTGCTTAATCAGTTATAATTGCAATTATGATATGCAGAATATTAAGTCTTTTTTTTTTATTAAATCGATTTCCGAGTTAAGCTTCATATTGATTACGGGCTAACAGAAGAACAAAGATCTAAATTTTGATACTTAACCTTAATTCATACTCGTATACACTGATATAAGAAATTCTTAAAATATGTCAACATTTCACAAAATGCACTGGCAAAGAACTCCGCTTAATGTAAGTAGGCCTAATTATTTCACAGTAATATACCTTCAGTATGTAACAGTATTCATGTAGTACTCATTTCAACTTGATCAACGAAATAAACAAACATTTGACTGCGTTGGAGTCAAGGCCCTCAGTGATTAACAATGCGGCGTTGTAGTATAGAAATGTCTTCCTATTTAAAAATCACGTGAAATTTAATTAGTCATTACTCTGGTACCAGTCAACCGATTTGGTCCAAAATAAATAGGCTTCTTGCCATGGACGTTATAAATGCGTTTACCAAGTTTCAGGAAAATCCGAAAAAGAGTATTTGGCACTTAAAGCCAGATACAACAACAATATACCAGATGCACATGAATACTTTCACGGCCTACTGGTCAATCCAGTGATCCTTTAATACAACACGTGGTGTCTATAACCTCCAGGTGAAGTATGTATTAAAAAGTCTGATACCATATAGTCACATAACGTTCTTTACCCTAAGTATTAGCAACATCATTTTCTCACTTAACATTCTGATATAGAATAACTGAATAAGAGGGCGTATTGCAGGTAGTATTTATTTTTAATACATTTCTCTAAGTCTCATCCAAATTCTTAAAGCCTTAGTTTATACAAATGATATCTGACTTATAACTAACGTTCAGAGAATTTTTTTCGAAAAAAAAAACCATTCAAATTAAAATTTACCTCTTCGTATAGGTATGCCTAATCACCTCAAGTACTAAATTTAAAGAAAATAATAATTCATTTGTAATTTGAGAATTAGAACTCTGACGTATCATCAAGGCTGTCTAATCTTGATTATACAGCGGCATCACTGGAAATTATCCAGGTAGTATTATTAAATTCAAACTTAGGTTTGTCAGTAAAAATACAATTGAATACATGACAATTGAAAGACGTTGCAAGCGACAAATTGAAATTTTACAGTTAGACAATAAGACATGTAGTTTTCAAAGATTTCACATCACTCATCAACAAAACACTTTACTTTAGAGAAAACAATATATTTCGAGTTAATATAACTTACGTCAGGTTTTAGCATATTATATAAAACAACCTGTTTTTATTTATTTTATTATGGAAAAACTTTGCAAAAGACATATTAGCATATGAATTCTGAATTAATATTGAACCAAAACCTAAAATACATTCATTTTGCATTTATATTTATTTTCGGGATTGTTATTAAACAAAATGTAATTTTAGTTTGCACAAACTAGTATGGAAAAGGCATTAGCCTATTCAGTAATTCTGTAATCTTTTTCAACTTATACCTCTCGGGTCTTTGGAAAGTACAACAGTGTCTCTTTGTTCATTGTGTATGCTTTCCCACTATTCTTCAATCTCTTTCGCTCATCTCTCTTCCAATTCCGAAACGAAATCTTTCTGTTTTTCTGTTATTCATCTGTTTTATAATACTATCAAGCGGTGAACTTTCCCTTGCACTTTCTACGTTGTAATGTTTTTCTACAGTGATTCGAACGCATATATTCAAAGTTTGGAATTTCATTTTTACTCACCAGAGTTAACTAAAGTGTGGAACAGAATGCGTGTTTCGTTTTTCCAGTAAAATGTCGCATTGGTTAAAAAAAAGTCTCTAACAAGGTTTTCCAGTTCCGTATTCAATAATGAGAGATTATCCCTAGTCAAAGTAGCTATTCAAGGATTTCGATATAATTCTGTTTTGAACTACGTAAGGTGCGGCATGGCAATTTGTGGCTAGTATTAACTCGACATTCTAATTTTTAAATTGTTGTGAATTGAACTACGCCACCGTAAAGTAAAAACATTTTAACGTCCAAATGCAGTGTAGAAACCATCAAAATCACTAATGAACAGTACTAATGTTTAATGGACTTTTTACCGTTATTTCGTAGCTGTAAATGTTGTGGACAGATTCAATTTGAGTCAACGGATGAAGAGGAATTGGAATGGAGCAAGTTCAATTACAAAAACAATCTAATGCAATGTAACACAACATTTATCCGATACGATTTGAAAAGCGTACGAAGCGAGCCACATTATTTATCTTAATGACAGGTTTCTTTCCACAGTATTGACAAACATATTGAACTTCTCTTCTCCAGAATTCTATTTTCCTATTTCTTCTCGTGCTCAGTTCCTTTTCTATAGTCTATATGTTACTAATAAAACTTCGAGTTTGTTATTACTCTATACTGGACGTCGAAATAATGGACATTGAAACATTAGACCATGTGTAAGATTCTTATCATCTCTTAACAAATACAGTCTTCAAAACATCTTATTACACCACAAACAGAAAGAATTGAGTATGATAAAAATAAAAGGCAATAAAAACTTTTAAAAGTAAAAAATAATAATGCATAGGCCTATTGCATCTAAAACAATCGGAAATAAATTAAAACTTAAGAGCTAAAGTAAATGTGTTAATGCAAAGTCTTCAGGGAATCCTTGATGCCTAAAATAATTTCAGCGACGATTAGATGGAGAAAAAAAACACTTAATTTTGTTCTACGTAAATTTAAATACTACCCTACTACGAAAAATTTGTCCCATGATTAGTTATTTCAGAGTACACCATAACGAATTCTCAATTTTAATAAAAATGTGAATTTAAAAACTTCAATCTATGACTTACAAAATGTCTATATCAGTTTTTCTGTAAAAAATTCTTGGGGGACTTTATTTTTATCTATTTTCCATTTTCTAGTGTATCTCCATTGCAGTAGGAGATACATGAAAATCTAGCAACATAAAGTTGTAGAGAAAATTAAAATGAACATTTTTTAACATATTTCTTTATAAAATTAATAGGTACCAGTATCAAAATAAAAACGAATTAAGTATGACTTAAATGCAGAATCTCAATAATATAGTATATTGCGATACAAGTGCCGTAAGCGGTGCATACGGATCGAGGAAAGAGTTTGAAAAAACTCGGCGCAAGCGCCTCGCTTTTTCAATTTCCGAGATCCGTTATGCGCTTACAGCACGAGTATTGCATGCTATTTTTTGCACGTTGGTTATTCATATCAATTTATTTATATTAATTGAGATATTAGCTGAAAATATTATGTATACTGTTTTCACTATTGAAGATGGGTGTTATATTTCAGAAAGAGATTCGCATGTGTTTGTTGTTATGGGAACCGAATATTTGTCCTGGGGGGCCTCGTCCATAAAGCCTTGTATTATGATGAGTGCCGTAAGTTATTTTTACCGCACGGAAATTTGTTTTGTTTCCATAGCAACAAGATTGCGTGCGGGAATGTCAACTTACGATCCATGGCAACAATATTCGTAAGTACCGCTAATTAGTTAAGTCGTGCAAAATAATATTAATGGTATTCTTTTGTTTCCCTTAGTAGTAAAAAAAACTATAACTTATTGTTGTGGATGCGGTGTAGCTCGGTCATAATGATCACATCGGTCATGATGATGACATCGACGTGGTTTGGGCAAGAGATCCTGAATTCAAATCTCAAACCTTGTGGCCAGCCAAATTTGACTTGGGCATTTCATGGCTTCCTCATTCGCTTTAAAATCATGCTTAGCATTCATAATATTCTTTACCTGTTTTCGTTGAGAGAACTGCTTGACTTCTGGTGTTCAGTGGCCTCGGTCTACACAGAGACCGCTCTTCACCTCTAAAAAGAGGTCCCTACCTATGCTCCTTTCTAAGTACTACCTTCGTTAATACCTTGAGGTGTCCAGCAGTATTAGGATGGAGCATACACAGACTATACTTCGAAATTCCATGCCAAAGCACAGAATTATGAAGTAAAGATCTGCATCTTAAAGTTGTCTTCTTCAGTTTGTTCTTGATTTAGAAAAGTTTTTTTCTTGATGTCACAAACACTAAATAAAAACAAATACACTATCTTCTAGTCTTCTTATTTCTTGATAAAGGAAAGTTTGTAAACACACGACAAACACCGGAAAAGTAAAACTCGAAATCAATGCTGATTGTGAGTACTCCATGTTGCCTTCGACAACATCTGCAATTAGAGAAATATTTTATATATACAAACTGTATATTCAAAGTAAAGTAGATAAAATGGTGAACAATAGATAACCAGTCAACATTCAATCCCTCCCCACCCGAAATAATGATTTGGTATTTTGTTGGGTTGTTGAAATTAAGTACATAACGAAATGCAGAAATAGCAAAGAGAATGAAACCAACAGCAATGAATAAGATGCCAGAGTTTGGACTTCTGACATAGCATAACTTACTACCTATTACTTACTCCCTGCCTTTACGTGAGGCTGACACAACTTAATATGCATTCGCTGCATTACTACCTCTAACTGCGTCTTTTACCTTCTTTGCAGCATATAAGCGTGTCTTTATATAAAAACTCTATTTTCTAAAATATTCATTATTTCACACAGGAACTGTAATCATATTTTCCTATTTGAATTTTAACATTTTATAGTTAATTGTCTCTCTACATCCATTTAATTATTTAATATTCACTTAGCTTCAATTCATAGCGCTGTCATGCGACTAGTTGCTCGTGCATAAAATGTGGCGGACGCAGAATTTTTTCGGGGGGGGGGGGTTTTGAATAAGTAGAAAGAATACTAAAAAAAAAAATAATTAACTTACATAACTTATATAATTAGTTTATAAAACTGGTCACTTACATTGCATATATAGCCTTTTTTTCAAATTTCGGGGGGGGGGATATATCCCCCCCGATCCCCCCTCTGCGTCCGCCACTGGCCATAGGGTCTGTCTGTTACCAAGTCAGTTTGAATGACAGGCATTACATAAAATAGACTAGCTAAGAACTGAATAAAATGTCGGCCAATTTTTGGCATAGTATAAAATAAAGTGTTTTTTATATGTGTATTACTTTTTTCCTAGGCATTGTATATATTACCTAGGCATTGTCAATGTCAAATTCTGTCACGGTATTGTATCTAAATATAACAATAAATCTTATTTTAAAGAAGAATCTACGTATGTTTCGTTCAAGTTTTAGAAAAGCAATTTTAAAGACGCAAACAAATAAATTAAAATAAATGAAGACATCCTCAAAAAGTTTGAATTTTCAAAAGCTGTTTTAAAATTATTAATAGTAGGTCCTATACTTAAGTCCTGTTTGTTGCTACCAAAGGGGAGTTGAGTGGCACATGCAATTCAAGAACTCATCACAGAACCGATTCTTCATCAAACCAATATGAACTTGTTGAGGGTCTGATCCAAGTGTACTGAACTTAAATACGAAATATTGTAAAGTAATAGTTTTGTCATTATATAAAATGCCTAGGAAGTGTGTAAAATAATTTATATATCATACTTTGCCTACTTATTTTTGGCATTTTATACAATACTTATTTTTGGCATTCTATACAATGAATAGTCCGCCGGCGTGGTCTTGTGGTTAGCGTCGCTGACTACAGATCCGTCAGCCCGGGTTCGATTCCCGGTATCTCCTCGGATTTTTCTGAGGTAGGGAGGTCTGGCAGGGGTGCACTCAGCCTCGTGATTCAAATTGAGGAGCTACTTGATAGAGAAGTAGCGGCCCCCCAATCCTGCCATCTGCCTACGGGAGATGACGCAGCGGTCGGGTGGTAGGCCAAGTTCATCCAGGGATGTAGCGCCACGGAGAGAATACAATGAATAGTCATTTTATAGAATGCTTGATTTCATACTTTGCCCGTAACTTATCAAACGGCACCTAACTTAAAATATAATTAATTGTTTAAGGTTGGTTCCCTTGGAACTTGACCACCATTTATACAGCTGTTTGTATTTAATTACTTTTCACGTAGTATTTTCACGTATTTTTACCTACCGTATAAAAATTGTATGCATTACATAAGAGAAACTGGACTTGGTCTCTTTTTTCCTTAATTTCTCCTCGATTATGTTAAAATACACTCCCCACTCTTATATTCCATTATTTTATAGACGTTATTTTAAAAAGACACTGAATATTATTTAAGACTAAGATTAGAAAAAAATACCACATTCCCCTTTTCTATCTATCTACTAACTTATATAAAAACAAAAAAAGTCAATGACGATACAAATTTAACTATTCTTATTATCTTTATTCTTTGAAATATTATGTTATCATCAGGGCCCGGATTTTGACGACATGTCATCTTTTAACTGGTACATCATGCCCACTAGTGCAGATATTCTGCTAATGATTCTTAGATTAGAAAAATGGTGATTTAAGGGTCATTTTGGTAATTTCCCAAGCTTTTCATATTTAGGTCACTTTTTTTTAAATTGAATGTCATTATTAGATCATTTTTGGCCATTTTGTGGTATTTTTCCCCATTTCATATTTTTAGGTAATTTAAAAAAAATCAAAAGTCATTATTTTCTCATTTTATGTTGTTTTTATGTTGCATTGTACATAGTTTTTGTTCATTTACTTACATGGAATATTATCGGAACTCTAAATAAACATAAATAAATAAATCTTGTTATCATTTTCATTTGGATGTAGAAAAAAGTGTTTGCTGTTTGCATTTAACCGTATGCAATTAACTAACTACAAGCCTATAATTGCATCAACAAAATAAATGTAGACTAGACACAGATCTGATGAATAAACTAGTATTTTCACACAATTTTTTAGTCATTTATAATAGTTTTCGGGTAATTTTTCTGTATTTTTGTAGTCATTTTAAAACTCATATTTTAAGTACTTTAGGTCATCAAGATCCTGGCCCTGGTTATCATAGTATATCCATAGTTTATTCAACAAGTACTAAATTTTCGCAATGCGTTTGTGCCTGAATTTTTAATACGATACACTGTAATCGTCCTGATCCATGGAAACAATTTAATTCATAATGTATTCCATTTGTAACTCAAAATATTATGATGATCTGAGTAATCAATCCATTGTTGTGCAATGCTGTGTAAAAAATAAAAACGTCAGATGAAGTATATAATTAAAACAGTTCAGGACAGCAGAGGAGGAAATAAAGCCGTGCAGCCAAGTGAAACCTACTCTTGTACTACTCTTGTTGAGCTGAGAGCTTAACGTTCCTACAGCTTCACGCCTGCTTGGTCCAGCCAGATGCTGCGTTACACGGACACTCAAAACAAATACACCAGTGTAGGCTACCAGCATATTCCTCCTACCTGAACCAGCATTGTACACTTAAAATCTTG
The DNA here is from genome assembly GCA_964059195.1 of Ectobius pallidus. Classification (NCBI taxonomy): domain Eukaryota; kingdom Metazoa; phylum Arthropoda; class Insecta; order Blattodea; family Ectobiidae; genus Ectobius; species Ectobius pallidus. The sequence goes on along the minus strand of CAXKWD010000007.1, from coordinate 115,148,612 downwards.
CTACCCTGTTCAGTGCATCATGGCATTTTTTGTGGTGCAGAGCCCATTCACATCGAAAATTAACCGTAAACTTAAGAACATAAAACTAATGAGTCATTCAGATAGAAATTTATCCGTAAACTTAAGAACGTAAACTTAAACGCAAACTTTAGCACGGCATTGAGCATTCGCAACGGAAACTTAAACACAGAAAACAACCAAATGAGAACGTGAACAGCTGATAAAATGGCTGCGTGTAGGCTTTTAAAAATTGAAATAATACAAGCGTATGCAGACATACTGTATACAAATTAACAGAATATTATATGGGCTGTATTTACTACTGTAGTTCATTTTTTGGGAAATTAAAGTTCATATACTTTCCTTCAATGCCGCATCTTTACATAATGGATGCCTTTTATCATACAGACAGGGATAGGATACTACGTTACGAGTTTCTCATTCGTAGACGCCATCTCTTGGCTACTTTTACTTCCGTCTCATGTTCTGTTCTCTGATTGGTTGTATCGTTATTTTATTTGTATCGTTATATTATTAAACTTAACGTAGAAGCTTGGTGTTTGCAAGGTTCTGAGTAAGTTTCAAGTTCACGTGATGCATTGCGAATGGTCATATTGAAAAACATGGCCCAAAACTTTAAGTTTACGTTACGTTTACGGTTAAGTTTCTATCTGAATGGCCCATTAAAGCAAACTTTAGCACGGCATTTAACATTCACAACGAAAACTTAAACGTTGGTGACAACCAATCACAGATGATAAAGAACAACGGACAAACTGACTGCCAGAGACGAAACAGAGAAGTAGCAGTCATGTATATATTAAACACATGTATAGAAATTGATATCATACAAGTGTACATACACATAGGTTGCAGGTAAACATTATAAACACAAAATGTACAGTATAGGTAGTTCATTTCTTGGGAAATTAATGTCCAAATATTTTCTTTCAATGCCGCATCTTTGCATGTGCTGCTTTTATCCTACATAAAGAGATCACTTATAGCGTTACGGGTTTCTCAACCATAGACGCCATCTCTTAGCTATTTCTACATACTTCTCCTGCGATCTAATTAACAATTGACCAGAGACTTTTGATTGGTTGTTTCGTTAAGTTTTGCGAAAATTTAACGTAAAAGTTTGGAGTTTGCAAGGTCTAAGTCAACCTTCCATTTTACGTTACGTTTAAAGTTTACGTCATGCATTGTGAATGGCCCCCACTGAAAAACATGGCTCCAAACGTTTAAATTTACGTTAAGTTTGCGGTTAATTTTCGATGTGAATAAGGCATTATCCTTTAAGTTCCTTTTTCTGTTTAAGGTACGAGTCCTCAAAGTATTGAAAATATAAATAAATTAAGTTTTTTTTTATACCTAGTATGTCTGACTTGCTGAAAAGTGGTTTGACAACCCATGTGAGAAATACAGTAGAAGTAGACGGTCGACATAATTATTCTTACCTCATTTCTTAGGACCGAGCTGTTTACGTTACCTAAACAATGTATTTAGGTTGAGTCTGTAAAGCCCAAAGTTAGTAAAACAGTGCAGAATACCATTATTTTTACAAGAATAATATCCTATCTGTAATCTTTCTCCAGAAAGTCCACTCATACGCCGCGTGTTTGATATTGACCAATAACGTTTAGCAATTCCTCGGATATTGACCAATACGTTTAGCAATTCTTCTGATATAGACTAATCACGGCCGTTTTTCTTACAATATTCTTGTAGGAATCGCGAGGATGCCGTTTTATCGGGTAAAATCGTATGCTCGTTACTGGACACGTACGCATCAGTGTGCAGTGATTAATACGTCACGTGCTTCCATTAAACAGATTATTTCATACAACATAACTTGTTTTAAAATTGAAATAATAGAAATGTGCATTGACTAAAACACATTTCGATTCAGTGCAAGCCAGTTGGTGTGCTTTTATTCTGTTCTGCTGTTAGCTTACCTGAATGAAGTTAACTATGTCTTATATGCAGCATTGGTAGCCCTAGTTACAACATGGTAACTCGAATCGATTCATGGATGGTTGATTCATAGTATGCTGTGATCTCTCAGCTGTTAGTTTTGTTTTTATACAACAAAGCACGAAAGTAATTATTATTTGTATAATCCGTTATATTTTAATTAGTGTAACAGTGTAAGTGTTTATTACAATAATTAACTTTTTACAAATTCCAATGCAAACAGTCGCATGGGTCCGCATGGACCGTACATGCTTACGCAAAAACACACAAAAAAAGAACAAATAATATAAATACAAAATAACTCAAACAAACTAAATCTACCCAGGTATTCCTCACCCTCCACACCCGCTCTCCAATTCGTCGCTTTATTTTAATTAATGGAATAGTCTTAATAAATCCAACTCGTCGACTCTCGTAAGATTACCTACGATAAAACCTCTGTAGAGAAATCGAAGTGTTATGTTTTTCTATTTTTGGCTAGTTTCAGCCCTTACCTGGTAATTTTTACTTTGCTTTGGGGATGGACGGTTACGTCTGTGAATTTTTGTAGGTTACAGTATGCAAACAAATAATTTAATACACGTTTTTTTTAAATTAGGTATTTTTTGGGGTAATAATTTAAGTATTACAGTGTACGATATGAATACGTACGGTCTATACTGACCCGTGCGCTGGTTAATGATCCATCATGCTAGGCTTACTGATTTAATAAAAGACACGATAGAAAAATCCACATAAATTATTATATAAATATATATAATAATATAATATAAAACAGATCATAGGTAGGAAATTTTGTAGACGTACCATGTGAACAGTTTCATCATAGTATAACCAACTCACTCAACTCCACAGACTATGGCAATATGGACACACTTTAGCGTGGGTTAATGGTGTGTTTCAAGTGTCACCGGCTGACAATAAAACTAAACAAAGCTCTTCCACCAGCAAACTTAAATTCGATTCGTAAATTATCAACTGTAATGTACGATAAGAAGTTGATAAGAAGCACAATTGTATAATTCAAGTTATGTTCGCGAGCTATTCTAAATTTCTAATAACACCGATATCCAAAACGATGCACGATTTCTGTTTAGGAAAATATTGGCACTGCCACGAAGTTTATGGACATAATCATCTTCTTGTTCTCTTGTATAAGTCTGACAATATATTTTTTATTACTTCCTCTGCCCGTACCATAGGTACTATAGGTAGAGGAAGTATTGTTTTCGACCCCAAAATTCGAAGTTGAGTTTTTAGCATATATACACGTTTCAAGGCCCCCTGAATCCAAAAATACTATTTTTGGAAACATGTCTGTGTGTCTGTGTGTGTGTCTGTCTGTCTGTGTGGAAGTTTGCGAACAGGCTAGCTCCGAAACTGAGAATCGTATGAAAACAAAATTTCGTATTTGGGTCAGGTACCTTCTGAAGATGTGATTCGAAGATTGGCGACAAATTTCCCTTATTTTTAAGGGGACTTTACATGAAGAAATTTTCGTTGTTCGCAATTTCCTCGAAAACGGCTCTTACGATTTTCTTTAAATTTTGCGCATGGATTGCTTGTACCAAGAGCTAAAACTTTTATTTGAAACATTTTTTCGAACAAATTCTCTGAAGGGTAGTTACAAGCAACTCACTGTGAATACGTGCTTTTTGAAATACGGCTTCTTGTAAATCGTACGAAAACAAAATTTTGTATTTGGGTTAGGTACCTTCTGAGGCTGTGAAGATTGGCGACAACCTTCTCTTATATTTAAGGGGACTTTACATGAAGAATATTTTGTTTTTTGCTATTTTCTCATAAACGGCTCTAACAATTTCCTTTAAATTTTGTACATGGATTGCTTATACCATTTCAAAAACATTCTCTGAAGGGTGGTTGTAACCTACCAACTTGCCTGGCGAACAACTCAATACGCGGACATTTAAGGCATTTTATTCTATATAAGCACGTGAAGTGAGAAAAATGTACTGTTGGCCCTGCTTACAGTAAATAAATATCTGAGGGGAATATTTGATAAATTTCGGAAATTATTCTTAACAGCGGAAAGTTCAATAAACGTTTGCAGTCACTTGTTTTTTTTCCCCCATAGCCTGCGTTTTTAGCACTGCCTTCTAAACTGTATTACTCGTGTATACACTGCCTGTCCTATACGGCTAATTTTGCGTACTCGGCGACATTACAGATGGCAGCACCTTTCACACCCAGATTGCTTCTTGTTTTTTGCTACGACATTGTTGATTATGTAGTGCTGTCACCGCCGTCTCGTAATATAGCATAAACTGAATGTTTAAACTTGTATTATTCTAGGTACCGGCACTTAATTGTTATGAATAAAATTTTGTAAAATAATAATTATAAAATTTACTATCAATACGTCTAATTAATTTATATTTATTTTAATTATTGCTCAAAAATTCCATTTTAAGGTAAGTGTCATATACTGGAATAATATTATGTTCTAAACAAATAACACAAGTATCTGTGTCTCTTTAATGCTTATTTTGACGCAGCAAACGCATAGAAGCAATGTACGGTAATGTATAGGGCACTGCCTTCTAGACTCTATTACTCGTGTATTCTCGAGACGGCGGTTGTATAGGTGGCGTTGATTGCTGCAATCTGGGTGTGAACTGTGTCGCCTCTACTGGAGAAATTAGGCAATTGAGCAATTCTCTAAACTCCATGTTAAAATAAAGCATAGGACAGGAAGTGTAATTCTCGAGACGGCGGTGGTTTTTAGTCGCAACATTCAAAGAAGGGGCTATAAGATATTTATAGCATAATTAGCGTAAATGCTGCAAACTTTTATTTGGGCAGAGGAAGTTATGTGACTTTCACATCAGATTTTTTTGTAACTTGTCTGGTGAGTTGTTTTAGAATGTATAAAAGGAAAGAATTAAGCTGCTATAGTAAAGATGGGAAATATATAAGTTTAATATTATGGACTATATTTTGAAGTATCTGATCAACAGCACTTTCTATGGTCACTGAATTCAAATATAACTTGGGAAACCCCGATATTACTAGTTAGCATATTTACTTTGACTATTTTCATATAATTTTTATTTCATTATTTTTGTTATATTGTTATCGTTCTATTTCTTGTATATTTTGTCCTATGGGCAACTCCTAATTAGGGGAAGTGTGATAAATAAATAACACAGTTTACTTTCACGCAGATTGAATACATAAAATACAAAAACTATTACTCCGACATTATTTTCACTTTTAAGTATCATGGGGCTCCATGGTGATTCTGGATTGCGTGGAGTGAGGGATATTCAAAAGACGGCAAATTGACATAATGAAGTATGAACAGATTTCACAAGAAAAATTAGTTGTGAATTAGGCTACTTCCAGCAAAACAATGACAGTATTCTCCGAAGTAATATGAGTGGATGGTTGGGTGGGTAGATAGGTAAATGGGTGAGCGGATGGGTGATAAAATGCAATAGCGTCTTGAAATGGTGGATGACTACTGTATGACAAAACACTTTTTTTTTTCAGAGCAAAATTCTATGCCATAGTACCAAATGCTGTACATCCTTTCTAAAGGATGGCATATAGAGAAGATATTGATGACCGAAACACAACTATTCGAATAATACTGAACTTATATCTGTTAGTAATCGAGCATACCAGGCTCTTTGAGACCATGGAAAGATACTGGAATCAAGTTTGTATCGTCTCTTTGGGACATAGTGTATTTTTAAAGGCTTCTTAACCTCATATTAGAGCATTGTAAGGAGACTCTTCCGTAATTTGGTTACATGGCAAGTTTTAAGTTTCTGTTTAAAATAGTTTCAGAGACCAGTAGGCTACATACACTTGCCCGTTCCTTTTACACGTTTTTCTTCCTTTTGTTTTGTACAAAATATTTTGTTATTTTAATTAATTAAGTTATTAATTAATCTTAAAGAAATAAGCAACATAATTTTGGAAGTAAGTACATTAACATGTAAACATTTTAAATCAATGCCCTTTATGGTTTTTAATCAATAGCCAATTAATGTACTGTCCAGAAACAGAATAGTCAGTGAACCTTGTTCCCTTAATATATCATGATTTCTAATAGGTTATAACAGTTTATGAATTTTGAGTTAAAGATTATATGTTAATATTAGTCATACATTTATAGATAAGTTTTAATACGATAGGCTATTGATTTGCGTGTATTTCTCCTTGTAACTAATAACTGTAAATACGTCTACAGTAATTGGATAAATAAGATATAACTTACACCCATGTATTTAGTGTTCATCTATAATGATTACGACACGGTTCTAGAACTATCTATTTAAATTTTATACAGCTAAAATACAGCGGTAAGAAAGCCTCTTTTAGGCACCCAAAAGTTTTGTTTTAAGGCCTGAACTTCCGCAAGCTTGAAAACGAACAGATGCAGGAAATCAATTTCCACGGTTCGAATCTGCTTCGTTGCTAAGCAATACAACAAGGCAAACCTTTACCCTCTAAGCCCTAGGGGATAATCGGCAGAACACTTCATTTAGTGTGCTATATATTATATTGATCTGTTTGTGATGTAATGGGATTTCTCCGGTCGTCGATCAGAAGCAGATAATTGTATTTATGAGACTGCATCACTCATCACGGATGAATTGGTGGGCAATATAAGGGTCAAGCTAACAGTATTAAACTGTACTTTAGCTACAGCCTATCAAGAATAAAAAATCTCGACCGTTGCAAAATACGCTATGCTCAACAAATTCTACACAATGTTGATAAAATAGAGCCATATTATGTAAAAGTTCTTCTCAGGCTAACAGCCGAGTCGAGGTTTTAAAAAACTCCGAGCTTTCGGACTCAGAGATGGAGTCCGAAAGCTCGGATTTTTTTAAAACCTCGACTCGGCTGTTAGCCCGTGAAGAACTTTTACATAGTATTCGCCGAGAAAGGTTCAAACCATTTATAGAGCCATATTGACTCACATTAGATTACAATGCGGTAGAGTAGGATTACTCCCACAAAGTCTCTGGCCATGAAGACTAACCCAGCCAGCGAGCTTCTCGTTACGTCTCGTTACCAAGATGCGCGGATTCGCTGCGCGTAAGATCAGTGAGCTACTGTTGAACACAGAGAAAAGATCATACTGCACGTTGCCAGTGGTAGAAAATACTGTAATAGTTGAGTGGAGGGATAATGCCGCAGAGACAGAGAGAGACAACACGTGTAGTGGGATAGCCAATCAGGGTGCAGCTAGCTTCCCTAGGCAGGAACTCTACGAACGGTGAGACTCGCTCCTAAGGTATATACGTAAAAACCCAGAGACTTTGTGGAAGTAATCCTACTCTATCTCTGCCTTGGCAATCAACTTGCTGTCATCTTCAGTGAATAATTTAATACTTATTTACGATATAGAACTTAATAGGCTGGCACGAAGTTAACAAAAACGAGCGCTATTGAATTTTGTTATTCGTGCGAGCCTGTTAAATCCTTATAGACTAATGGTTGTCCATCGTTATGTCGCGTTACGTTATTTCGAACAGTGAATTTCTTCTTCTTCTTCATTTCATGGTTTAGGCTACTGCCTGTTCCGTCTTCACATTGTCTCCTTCCATCTCTTTCTCGGCCTTCCCACGTCTCTCTTTCCTTTAGGTGCATACTGGAAAGCTTATTTTGGCGGTCTGGTATCCTCCATTCTTCCAATATGTTCCAACCATCTTGTTCTGTACCTGTCCATTGTTGAGTTTACCGCTTCTACTTCTAATTCCTTTCTTACTTCTTCATTCTTCATTCTATCTTCTCTTGTACATCCTTTCGTTTTCCTCAAAAATCTCATTTCACAATTTTGAATTCTGCTAATTGTCCCCTGTATAGGTACCCAGCTTTCACACCCACATATTATTTATTTATTAAATCTCCAAGTACAAGAGCCCTATTTTACCTATGTATGCTAGGGCTATAGTTTCAGAATAAGTATGTTATAATTATGGCATGCAGAAAATTTTTTAAAATGTGGCAGTAAACAATAAACAAAAGTGAACATAAACACAAAACATTAAAAAGTTACTTCATAGAAATAGTTGTGAGAATTGATCACAGTGTTTTAAAAACTTTGTTAATGAATGTCTTAAATTCTGAGGAACAGCATTGGTTTTTTAAGAAGTCAATCATTGGATAACCCAAAACCTTACTACATTTAGTTAGATGCCCATATTATAGTAGTATAGTTTTATAGAATTTCATTCTTGTTTCGGGTCTTGTTTTATTCTTTAAAGTATTGTGTATTGTTCCACAAATTGTTTGAAATCTCATTAATATCATTATTGATTTCACATCCTAAATAATTAATTTTAAAAGGAAAATAATTTCAGTTCGCTTGTGATTAGAATAGTAATCAAAAATATTTTTTATAATTTGTCTATGTAACGGAATTCGGGCTCTTTTGGTTGGCAACAAAATGTTTTAAAGCAATTCACTGTTTGAAACAGTTGAACATCGCAGAAATAAATGCTTAAAGGATTGACCTAATTTTGTAAAGAAGTGCATATTTCTCTTGAAGTTATAGGAAAGACAATAAGGAACTAACATTGACAAATTCACCGCTGCGATAAAGAATCTCAGACTTTGAATGAATGAGGAGAAATGAAGGTTAAGTGATGTTTTGAGCAAAACTAAATATTGTGTTGGCTTAAGAGTGTTGTTAAACTGCCAGTATCTAGTTTATGAACAAAATTTTTATTGCTGAAATAGTTATTTATATTATTTTGACTTGTAAATGATTGTGGCTACACGATAATAGTAGTTGTAAGAATAATATAATATTATTTGTAGAGGTTAAAATGAAGGAAATGGTTAACTGTTAATTTTTATACGAAAGGGAAGAGAGCGACAGTGATATCTCTTTAATCGCTATAACCTGCTAGCACCTTTTCCTTTACCTTAACGTGGTCAGCTCGCAAAATGGAACTTTACATAGATGGAGAGAGAGTTATGTTAAAGAATGTTTACGATTGAAAATAACATGGAAATTAAAATCATAGCTACCAGTTAACCTGATTTATTCCATCTGTTATTGGATTCTTCGAAGAGTTCTTTGTAAAAAGATTATAGCATTACTATATTTTTGTTATTATTCTGGTTATTTTTATTATTTTTGAAGTGAAACTTCTTTAGCGGCGGCACGGGGTAAATCGGGAACTTCTGTAACGCTAAAACCGTCACGAAATTAGTGTCACACTCAAAACCGTCACGAAATTACTAGTGTGTTTCAGAGCGGAATGCACAGAAAACAATCAACTCAATGATTAGGAGTAATCGAAGGAAATATTTCAGACCTAGTACGAGGACCTGCAAATGGGAATAGTAGTAGTAATAATAATAATAATAGTAATAGTAATAATAATAATAATAATAATAATAATACTTGGTCAGTGGAAATAGACAATTCCTAAGCAATCTAAAGGTATAGGCCTATTATCTATTTTATGGAACCCGGAGGTTCATTACCGCGATTAAGAAATCCAAACAATAAAAAAAATTCAAAGATCAAACATTTAAAAAATCAAAAATTAAAAAATTCAAAGATCCAAAATTTTAAAAGTCTAAAAAAGTATATTAAAAAGTCCAATAATGCAAAATTTAAAAATCCAATTATCAAAAATTGAAAAAATAAAAAATAAAAACAAGTTTCACTTCTGTCGCGTGGCGTTCCACGAACGCTTTTTTTTATTGAGCTACTGTATTGTATTATCACGTATATTATCATAATAATTGATTAAATGACGGTTTGAAGACGTGAGAACAACTTGTTTACAAAATCCATTAATTCATCCATCCTCCGCACATATTGTGTAAACGTATTTAAAAACCCTCCCTTACCGTAATATATAAACAGTTATTGTTAAAAACTGGAGATTAATATTTAAGTGCTTATTTCAGTTCTGTTTTCAAGATTTTTATTGCCTATTTTGAACATTTATCGCCTAACATTAGACATCACATAACAGAATGATCACTACCAGAGAGGCAGAAAAGCACCCGGAATCAGTCTAGTGATGCGGGCCAAGTTCAATAGGAAAGCATCAGTAGCTGGGGAAAAAATCACTTTCTTCTACATGAACACACATCAAAGCTAGGTTTTTTTATATTTCGTTTACACCTAGAATGTTGCAGAGAGTCGAGTAGTGATGAGACGTGTCGGTGCAGTAATAATTTAGGGGACTATTAGGGTGCCGCAGTGCGGATTTCTCACTTATTCATGTGCATCACAACGAAATCATAACAAATTCTCACTCTCCAGTCTGACGTTTACATATTACCAACCTTGTTGAGGTATAGGTCTTTTCTCTGTTATAAATTCATGATGAAGGGGAGTAGCGGTGAAATATAATGCAGACAATGCAGTTATCCAGTATTCAAATATAATAAATTCTACAAATAGTTCACATACGACGACATGAAATCGTGTATATTTCAACAATTTTAACTCTCATAGAACTCTCGTTAAATTATTCTATAAAATATTTGGCCTTGTTTTTTGCATTCATAAGTGTACGAAAAATATAAAATAAAAATTTAAAAAACTCCGTACATTGTTAATGTTAATTATTATTATTACTATTATTATTATTATTATTAAAAATTCTAATCGTCTAAAATTTAAACTAATCGTCTAAATTTACTAGGTACATAGAACTAAAAAATTAATATATCAGGCAATATTCCAAGGTACAACATTATATGGCGTTGAAACTTGGACCATAAGTAGACAACAAGCAAACAAATTAATGGTATTAGAAATGGATTTTTGGAGGCGTTCAGCAAGAAAATCCAGGAAAGAAAAAAATCGGAATAATAGAATAAGGGAAATAATGCAAGTTGAAAAGAATATTTTGGAAACTGTAGAAGAAAGACGCTTGAAATTGTATGGACATGTACTCAGAATGACAGAGGATACTCTGGTGAAAAACTTTCTGTAACACCAGGGGTGATCATTTGTACAACTCCAGATACAAGAATAAATCATTCATTCACTCTTCATTCAAATGTCTTAAGATGGAGAGTGTATTAGAATTTAATCCCTAATCCCTGAATGACGGAGGATAGAATACACAAGAAAATTTTGGATTGGAAAGTAGAAGGAAAAAGAAGAAGAGGGAAGCCCAAAGAGTGCTGGATGAATGGGGCGAAAAGGAGTATGGCGAGTAAAGGATTAAGTGAAGAAGATGCTATGCACAGGGACTTATGGAGGCAAAAGATTGTTGCGGGATGAAGGAAAACCATTGTATTGTGGAATATTCCTTAGTAAAAAAAATATATACTATTATTATTATTATTATTATTATTATTAACTCATTCATTAAATACAGATCATAGTTGCAAAGCGTTTATTAGATAAATTACTACCTGGAAGTCGCATCTGATCTGATTTATTTATATAACCCCTAAGGTGGGGCATAGGGACTCCAATTGGAGGTTTCAGCACCTAGACTAATTTTATTACGCTTATTTTCTATGAGAGGATAGAGAGACAGATGATAAACCCATTGCCTCACAAATCCTCCCAGAAAATAGGTATTACTTGAACGTGAAAGAGCCAGTAAATTCTGTCCAGAGGCTCTAATTAAGTTAAGGCTTGGAGTTCTTTTACGTGAAGGAAATCTACGACACTGGGCCCCCGCTCAAAGTCCCCTGAATATATTAATTATTAATCTCTATATATATAAAAGGCTTTGTCCTGACTGACTGAATGAATGACTGACTGACTGACTGACTGACTGACTGATTGACTGAATGACAGGAATCAACGTACAGCCTAAATTATAACAGGTAGAGACTTGGAATTTTGACAGTACCTTCGTTTCATAATGTAGGTGCTCACTAAGAAAGGATTTCGAAAAATTCTGATTCTAAATGCCAAAAATTAAATGTTTTTGATAATACTTCATCCCTTTTTACATAGAATTATCCATTCCAAATCACAGAATATATTGTTGCCAAATGGTATCAGGTGGGCTTGGAAAAAACAAATGAAATGCACTTTTGACAAATAAGAGAAGTTATCAAAATAATTCATGTTATAAATAAATATTACAGAATGAAATCCACTAAAATAATGGAATCACATAACTTTCTCTACCCTGAACATAGAGAAAACAAAACGAGGTATGGTAATGTGTATATTATTATATTATATCGCAGGTTTTTGGAGAGAAAAGTATGAAAGTGATAATGCTTTCTGTTTAATTTCATCTCCAAAACGGCTTTATGGTAACATAAGAGTGGGAAATTTCCCGCCTCGATATTACAATTTTATGTTACAGGAATTTATGTTTCTTATTTAAACCTCTACCAGGCTTGCTGTGCACTGTACAAGCGATGGGATGCAAAATTCTAGATCCTCTATGAGCCATAAAAAACTATATCAAGCGTTTTCTGAGGGAATAGTTTGAGTGTAATAAGTCGTTCTTCCTATTTCAAATTATAAATGCCTATATAAGGACCTAGAATTTAAAATTGAAAATCCTTCATAAGCTAATTTCCAATTACAAAATACAAAACCCGGGCGACGCCGGGTCTTTTAAGCTAGTATTATTATAAAATACTAACACAAATTATATTATATTCAGCTACAAGAGTCGGCTGTTTTTAATTTGTACGTTTTGAACTTTTACTGTAGGTATATAAGAATATTTGTAATTATAGAGTGGTAGATGAGATACACAAATGATACACAAGTAAAAACAACTTGAAACTGCCATTTGCCAGATTACAAAAACTCAGGTTAGCCATCTAATAAAGGGTATTCAAATGTAGGCCTATAACAAAATTCCGCTCATGTGAAAGTTTTAAACGAGACTGGCTTTAAAACTAAGAATCAAGGAATAGTTAGTGAACAACCCATTTGATAGTTTTAATCAATGTTATGATACCAGTGTAAATATTAGAACATATGCTTTTTGACGATGCATCCCGTATATGTTGTGTATGTAACATGAAAATAGAGTATTATTTATAAGATTACTATTATCATTGTTATTATTATCATGCTTATCGTTATTATTATTATTAATATTATATATATGCGAATAAGCCCATTAGGACTATGCAAAGTACTTAGAGGTGTGCATTTTGACTTACTTTGTGCCCATATCTCTTTCATTCTTTTATTGTGGGCTTTCTTTCTCTTTTTAGACCACGTTGTTCTAGTCTTCTTCTTTGGTTTTTCCTCTTGGTCAACTTGCCATTTGTGAACTTTGGTCCTGAAAATTTCCCGGTTTTGAACACCTTCTGGTGTAATTTCTGCCAGTTTCAAATCGGTTTTGATTTCATAGTGCCTGTTTTCGCGTTACTCCTGTTTTCGTAGAATTCGACTATTTGTTCTATTATTATTATTATTATTATTATTATTATTATTATGAGAGTAAATGCGGTAGTTTAAAAATAAATTCCCGAATGCTTTATACTTGGACGCAGTAAATTCATTTTCTTTCATTAAATATTTCTACCATTGTAGTCTAGAACTTTCCTGAAAAGTAGATAAAAAAAATAACATTTTCCATCCTGTTATGTTAATTAGAAACCTCACAAAAAATTATTAAATTCAATTTTGCAGAAACCACAATAGTAATTTTAAAAATGAGAGCATGTCATTACAATACCCCTACACTAAAGTAGTTTCTGTGAAATCTAATTTATTGCAAAGTCAACTAATAAGGAAAAAGCGAGCTTGGAATGAAATGTAATCACACATTCCCAGATTCAAAGCGCAGAAATTAGAGTGTATACTAATCAAAGAAATTTTAAAGTACAAGCAAATCAAAAAACCTAATTAGCAATTTAAGAACAATTCAACGGTTTGCTTAATTCAGTAATAACAAACTTGCCGCAAACTTTGTGAATGTCTTATTGTGAGCATATCCTCATTGAAATGGCAGCTGCAGTAGACATGCGTTGCTAGGAAAACGTCAAACATTTCGCAACACTGCCTTACATTTAACTAAATCGTACTGCCACCTACAATGCAAAAAGAAAACTTAAAATAATAAAGTTTACAAAAAAATAAAAAGGACAGCAGCAGTTTTAATAACGGGCTGCAAACCGTAGCTCTGAGAAAAGAGTTACAAGTTAAAGTCAAAATATATAACTTGTAAAACAACAGTGTACTTGTTTTGTTCCTTTTTTAAAATTCTGCCTCTGGTCGAGTGTAAGAGAAGGCCTTAACCTACCAGATGAAATAATTATTACTACTTTTTACTTGTTTTAAAAACATAATGGAACCATTATTTATATGAATATGTTGAAGTGAACCAATTATTGATAGGGAACTCTCCATTAACTCTTCAATTTATTTTCAACCCAGGCCTCGAGGACCTGACTATACCCTTAGCAAGCAGGGATGGCGGTTGAGGCCAAGTAGGCTCCTTCACCCGCAAGCACCCTCACATTTACAAGGGCAGGGGATTAGTACCGACCGTAATTTCCGCCCCATGGGTCACCTAGTCTAACTTCAATCAGTCAATCTCAGATTTTTTAAATATGTCATTTTATCTTAAAATGTTTGTTATATATCAATTCTACACATAATTACAAGAAAAAGACATCAAACAATGTATAATTTACTTTAATAGGAACATAGGATTTGAAAGCAGTTTTCTCGTAACTATTATTTATGTATTTGTTATAAATGTTCCTATTAAAGTAAATTATACAATGTTTGGTGTCATTTTTCTTGTAATTATGTGTAGAAATGATATATAACAAACATTTTATGATAAATGACATATTTAAAAAATATAAGATTGATTGAAGTAGACTAGGTGACTCATGGGGCGGAAATTACGGTCGGTACTAATCCCCTGCCCTTGTAAATTTGAGGGTTCTTGCGGTAGAAGGAACCCACCTGGTCTCAACCACCATCCCTGCTTGCTAAGGGTATAGGATGTAATAAGCAGCTGAAATTTATGCAATATTTTTATTACTTCAATATTATATTTTCCTTAATCTTCTTCTTTACATTAAATTAAAGTGTTACTGGTTAGTTAAGGCGATAAATATATTAGAACTGATCCTAAATTTTTTTGTTATGCTATAATGTCGCATAAATCAGTCAAATCCGTCATTATATACGCCGGATATGAGTGTTTAAATGTATCTCCCTGCAGTGTTGTTTTATTGCGTCGATCAAACTGTGGCCATAAATTACAATGTCATCATTTCAAACTTATGATGTTCCGTAGAAATGGAGATAAATGAATCTGTGTTTAAAATTGGATCTCGTAACACGTAAATGAAGATTAATACACCCGTTTAAAGATGAATTTATCAGCAGAATCCTCACACGATTTTACCAAAATATAAGATCCAGTACCACATGCACCTACATAACCATGAACTCACAAAAACTTTAAAATGTCACACAACAAGACATAAATTTTTACGATAAGCCTTCTGAGAAATAAGAGCGCTTAACATCAGAATTTTTAAGAGAGAGAAAATAATAATAATTATTATAGCTACCCTGTCCGAGGTTACCAGAAGATACAGCCTACCAAGATCAGTCTGTTAAAGACAATTTCATGTATACATTATCTTACAGCTTTTAAAACAAAATAAATTGCAAAAATGGATAATAATTGAGAATGCGGAGAAAAATCACATTAATTGAAAATTAGAGGATATTTTTTAATAAAAAAAAAACTCTTGGAAAGAGACAGCCATAACCATTATTAAAATATTGAAATTGTATTACTAAATACTGAGGACAATCGTTCAAGAATCACGCAAGAATTGTAAAGAAATGTCCGCTAGAATATCTGTGTGAAACCCAAAGTGCCTGAAAATTGCCTAGCAGTACATCGAGCACCAAAGAGTAGTCCAATGACTTTCCATTGCCGGATGTTATATTTGTGGCAAAATAATCACAACGTGAACAAAATAAATTTTGAAGCTCTACAAACAAACCAAATACATAATTTAGGATAATATTTATAAGTGTACATATGTAGATATTTTTGAGTAGTTAAGATAAAAGGAATGCATGTAGTATTGCTGCATTGCAATGGAGCATGTTGTTTAATAAAGATAATTAAATTAAAAAAAAAAAAAAAAAAAAAAAAAAGATTCGTAGTGTTATTTTTCTCTATTCACTTCTGCAGCTAGCTTATCACCTTTCTCAAATCGATAACACATCCTTAGTTGATTGCTCTATCAATGACTATAATGTCGGCTCTTTTTGAAAACCCAGTGCTGGAGATACAGTGAACCTGTTCTTTCTCGAAAACAGCGATTGTGTTTCTAACTTTATTGTGGCGATTGACCCTAAGAAGCTCCCCTTGACGACAGTAGCTAACCACATGGGAAAAAAGTTTCTGTCTCACTGCAATGCCTGAAATGGACTGTCTGACTTCTGCCCGGAACGCTTCGAACAGCCACCAGGCATTTGTCCACAGTGGTGATGAAAGTCTTATGTGATAAAGAAAGACAAGTAATAATGTTTAGTGGATTCCCATACCAAATTTTTTCTACAAAAGAAATTACATCATTGTTCCCTAATCCGAAAATCTATACTAATTACGTACAGGTTTTTGCCAATCTGCTAATAGTGCGGCTGTTTTCTTTACGATTTTTTAATGAAAGTATTCACTGTGGACAATACTAATCACGACACAACTGAAAGTCTTTCTGCTTTGATTTTGAGTCCAAGCGACGACCGGTTTTTTTTGTACTGTAGCTGAAAGAGGGCAAATGTTTCCTGAGGAACTGTCTGTTTAAAACTAATTCACTGATTGACAGGTTTAAGGAGATTTGGTAAAATGATCAGCAGTTCTTGAAAAGAGGACGTCATAACAAGAAACAATCTGCAGTAAATTGTATAGTCCTAGTGACGAAACCATTGATTTGTAAAAATTCTGCTGAATTAAAATTATTATTATTATTATTATTATTATTATTATTATTATTATTATTATTATTATTATTACAGCATTTATATTAGAAAAATAAACATACAGTATAAATGATAAAGTTGAAAATTTTTACGATCATATTTTCATACTCTGAAAGAAAGCTGATTCGAAATATTTCACCTTTGCAAGATCATGGTCGTTTTAAAGTTTCGCGGTAACAACCGGTATCTTCCTTGCAGTTATCTAGCATTAGGCCTGCTAGGCTACGAAACACTGCTTAAAATTGACTGTTTAAAAAAAAGTATAGGAATAGACGAAAAAAAATTCTACAAAGTCTACAAAAGTTAGAGCAATGTAGGCTGAGCGAGGAATTGATCAAGCCCAGCTACAGAGATCAGAATGCTCAAGACATGTTGTCCAGCGATCTAGCAACACACGGGGAAAACAATCTGTATATACAAACTCCAGAAATAAAAGATTTAAATATTGTAAATAAGTCCATTCTTTAGATTAGGCCTAAGTCGTTCACAAACTGTTCCACAAAAAATGAAAAAAGTTTTAAAAATGAGAAACGAAGTACGATCACACCCTCTCGGTGTTCTTCGAATAACGCTAATAATAACTGAGCAAAATACATTTTACCCGTAAGGACTAGAACTAGAAACCCGCTCAAGTTGGGTAAAGCAAGAAATATATACTGTATTTAAAAAAATCCTTCACTTCGAGATTTATCCGGGTAAAGCGCAACCTATCTCATGCCTCTGGGTAAAGCTGGCTTCTAATTTAGTTAGAGATCTGGACATATGCTTAGTTATGTAAGTAAGGTTAGGTTAACTATTATGTGCTATTCAATCGCATCCTGTTAAAACAAAGTAGCCTTTCTAATTAACATTTGAAGTGATCATAATTCCGTCGATTATATATATAACTAGCTTAAATGGCCCGGCGTCGCCCGGGTTTGGTATTTTGTAACATGAAATTAACTTATGGAGGACTTTCGATGTTGAAACTCTATGTCCTTACATAATATGTATGTAGAATTCGAAATGAGGAAGAACGACATATGGCACTCAGACTGTTCCCTCAGAAAACGCTAGATATGGCTTTTTATGGCTCATGGAGGATGTCGAATGTTGCATTCCATTGCTTCTACATACCATCCCTGGGAGGAGTGCAAATAAGAAGAAAAAGAAATTCCGGTTACATAAGAGTGTTTTGTCTTGACAGAAAATTTTATTTCTCACTCTCATATTACCATACAACCGTTTCGGGGCTGGAAAAAAAATCAATATCACTTTCATACTTTCCTTCCCAAAAACCTGGGACATAATATACTGCGCGCGTAGAACTGAAAATGTTCCATCCCATTTTGTCTTCTTTTAGATGCATAGGGCCTCTGATAAACATCCCTAGGCCTATTTCTCAACTAATACAAAGCCTACAGCTATGAGTGACGTATCAGTGGATAGGATTTGTTACCGACTTCCGATATAGCATACTCACTGGCACACACTTAAGTTGTCCCTGCATTACGATCGCTTATTCTACATCAAAATGTGAAGTGAGAAAATTATATTTTCCATGTCGAGGGTAGAGAAAGTTATGTGACTGCTTTATTTTCGTGGATTTTATTCGTCAAGAATTATTTTCACAGTTATGTATTAAATACTAAGATAGTATCAGCATTTGTTAAAGCTCAATATTATAATATAGTATCCAAAGCCCTATGTAAACATCGTAAACAATACTTTCGTTATGTAAACAATTGACATCAGAACTCACTAACTTTGCCTCATTTCACATTTCCGACTTTTCCCATGGATTTTCCAAAAAATTTATTTCATACAAACCTTGTCCTGACAATTACGAACACAACAAAAAAGAAATCAGCCAAATCGTCAAGCCGTTCTCAAGTGATGCGGCAACAACCCTTTTGTAAATTCATTTTTATTAATATAGACAAGTCTCGTCTTTTAAATTTTAATCATTATTGACTCCGCTTATAAATAGACTCATATACAGATATTCTGATATTGGTATTCAAGATCAAATATTGGAAATTAATATAGGCCTACAATTTCAAGTCACAAAGACGTTTATATCCTGTATATAGTTAATAAAATAGTAGATTAATATTATTGAATTATCTTGATATCATTCCCATGTGATCCTAAATCTGACTTTTTGAGGGGTGGTAATTTTGAACTTCATAATATAAATTTTCCCTCAAAGGACCAATATGAAATTTATCCACTAACAGACTACACTGAACCATTCAACAACATTTTCTACAGGATATATACCATCACTATCAATCCCATTTTATGGAGAATAATGGGGCTGAGGTAAAAAAGAAATTCAATATCACTTTCATACTTTCCTTCCCAAAAACCTGGGACATAATATACTGCGTGCGTAGGACTGAAAATGTTCCATCCCTTTTTTTTGTATTCTTTTATATGCATAGGGCCTCTGAAAAACATCCCTAGGCCTATTTCTCAACTAATGCAAAGCCTACAGCTATGAGTGACGTATCAGTGGATAGGATTTTTTACCGACTTCCGATATAGCATACTCACTGGCAAACACGTAAGTTGTCCCTGCAATACGATCGCTTATTCTACATCAAAATGTGAAATGTATCTTCCATGTCGAGGGTAGAGAAAGTTATGTGATTGCTTTATTTTCGTTTATTCGTCAAGTATATTTTCTCAATTATGTATTAAATACTTCGATAGTATCAGCATTTGTTGAAGCCCAGTATTATAATATAGTATCCAAAGCCCTATGTAAACATCATAAACAATACTTTCGTTATGTAAACAATTGACATCAGAAAACTCTAACTTTGCCTCATTTCACTTTTCCGACTTTTCCCGTGGATTTTCCAAAAAATTTCTTTCACACAAATCTTGTCGTGACAATTACGAACAAAAAAAAAAAAAAAAGAATCATCCAATTCGGTCAAGCCGTTCTCAAGTGATGCGGCAACAACCCTTTTATAAATTCATTTTTATTAATATATATATATGGGATATCGGCTATCGCTAGGATCGATATATTATATCCAGGCATTTATATATGTGTATATATACACACATAGGCCTACATATGCGCATACATACATGCAATCATACATATATACGAGTATATAAAAGGAAAGGAGAGTAAAATGCCACTAAAACACACATTCAAGTGATATATATTCAGTTAAAAAAATGAAAAATAAAAAAAAATAAAAAAAATTGGACGCGACAAAATCAATTTGAAAATTCTCCGAAAAGATTAATATTTCCTTTAGGGGATTTGTAAAAGAACACCAATATACAAATTTTTATTCTCGTATCTACAACCCGACAGCGCAGTAATCCTAACTTGCTTTGAATGAATGTAGTGAAGCTGTTACGTATTAGCGAAAATTAACCAAATCAGCGGAAGCTATCCGTGATTGAAAAACTACCTTCTTAAGATAATATAGTGTTTATTCTTCGTTTCCATGAATCATTTTCCCTATAATGGAAACTTCCTATATTTGAGGCAACTCTACGTGTATAACCTTAATACTTACAGCAAGTGGTGGGGGCACCTTCTCTAACCTCAATTCTGACAGACTATTGTGTCTTATCAGCGTATGGGCATCCGTCTACTTATGCTTAGTATTTCCAGTCTTAGTTTTATTCATATGAATGTCATTTCAAGTAACTTTAAGGTTTCGATGTATTCTTGCTGTTTCATTAGGTTACCTATCTCTGCTCGATCTGAGTTAATTGGTATACCGGTACTGTAGAAGTAATTATGTGACCATGATGGTGGGTAAATGCAAACATCCATACTATTAATATTAGTGGTAAAGGATTCAATGGGTTATGTTAAAGTACACTACTAATTCATTTATAACCATGACACTTACCTCCACATGGTAGGGATGACTTTCTGTGCTCATGCTTGTGCGAGTACGTCTGCTGTACGTCTTTGAAATTTGCACCTGATGAAAAAGTGGAGAATCCTATGTTAATTATTAATATAATACAATCCATTTTCCAGCAGATGATGTCGAGTTGAACTTAAATGTTTCGAAAAAAGATAGACGAAACACACAACACACGAGTCACCGCGCTCACGATCACCTGACGAATGAATCATCTGACATCTAGCGGTTAAAAGGGGAATCTCTTCTGGATGACGTGTACTCTCTTTGAAATGAAAAGCAAAATATTTTAGCAAAATTTATAAACTGCAATGAGATACATTAATCCAAAAATTAAATAATGCATGAAGCGTCGAATTTCATTGGAGACACAATGGGATATTCAAACACGAAAAGCATATTAACTGATTACTTACGAGTAGGCTATCATGATGGGCATATAGGCTACAGTTGCGTGGCCAGAAAATAATTTCGGGGTCGAAAATGCCGGGGGGGGGGGTCGAAGGGTATAAATAACCTCTCAAGAGAGGGAGGATACAGGGGTTCACCCCGGAAAATTTTTAAATATTGAACTAATGAAAATTACATTTTTCGTTATTTTAGCACTGAAAAACTAGTTAACAAATTTGTTTACTATACTGTAAGACATGCCAACTTAAACCCAAGAAATAGTTACCTAAGTTATATCACTTATTACTATTTATAAGAAAAGTTAAATAACACATGGAACAATAATAGGCCTACATCTACAAGAGAATATTATGTGGTTCATGAATGCTTATATATCTACATTTACTAGTTCAGTATTTTATTACTAAACAAAATAATTAAACATTTGATAAAGTGGAGCTTAAATAACTTAAATAGATTTCTAGGTTTTGATTTCGAAGGGGGTCCGGACCCTTGGAAGCCCCCTTCGCTATTCCACTGGGTATATTATTCCAAAATGTTCACAGTTTCACACTTCGTATTTCCCGATTCAAGGAAATACTTGGTTTCAATGAATTTTTTTTTTTTTTTATAAATTGCTGCTCTGATACAACAATTTTAGCTTTTATTGTTTACGAAAGAACCTAGGCTACTTGGTTGTTACATAGAATTAATATAGTTTTGCTAAGTGCGGTACCTCAAAGGGGTTCTTTAAGCTCAAGAGATACATTTCAAGACCTCTGAATCTTTCGGGAACCCGATTTACTACTTAACACAGATTCCAATAGCATTGGCTGGTGGGAAAAGGAAGGTTCAGGGGGTGAAATCTGTAAGGATCCAGTTTGATGCACTGTGGCTTAGAGCAACAGTGGCACATGACAAATCATAAAACATTTCCTAATATTAGGCTACTGCTTTATTTTATTAATATATTTCTAAACAAAACAGTTGCAGAAAATATTGAGTTTATGCCATGAGCGCTGGTATAGCGGTTGTAACTAACTTCTCCGCAAATTGTAGCTGTGAGTGGCACCTGTGGTCACAGCGTGGAACTTTGTTAGATTGCGACTGTGACGATCTTAACCTCATTACAAGCAAACTCAATTCTAAGTATGGTTGATGCATTATTTCCTCTGTTGCTACTCAACTCTGCCCTTTGTAACAATACATCAATTGCTTTGAATACAAGTTGCTAACCTGCTCTTTGCAGAAGCAGTGGGCTACATCTGGCATTTACTTCACTGTGCTACCTTAGGCTGCTTAAAATGCATTCTTATAAGGAATAATGACCGGAGAGAAATTATTGCTTATCATATTTTTTATTTAAACCCAGTTCGAATGTATTAACTTTACAAAACTTAATGTTTCATAATTATTTAAATTTAAAAAGTACATATTTTAAATTCCGTACCGGTACCTTTTTAATTTTTATGTGTACTTTATTTTCATATTTTGATATTATTTACTCCTATTGCATCTCACTATGTTTTATATCCCACACTTTATCATGGTTTGGAGGGAAGACCGAGGATAGTTGTGACACATTGTAGATTTTTTAATTTCTAATTCTTTCATTAGTTCTATCAATGTATCAGACGATTAAAACATGTTTTAGTACAGAAAATTTACATACAAATTACAAAATTTTGGTTTATGTTTTTGTTATGGAATTATTTAATTTACTGTGTTAAATCCTTACAAATGTGACAATTTGTTCCAAGATGGGCAGTTGTTTCATCCATCAGGGTTGAGTGCCATGGACATTTTAATTTATTAAAATCAGTGATAATAATTTTAATTATATGTTTTACTTCACAACATTTTACTTCAAACATTCAGGTCAGTGGTATTTTTTATTTTTATTATGGTCTTAATACGATTCCTAATGTATTTGTGACTCTTCAATGGTATTGCACATGTGGTAGAATGCTTTTCAGAGCTGAATCCAATGACCAACTTGGCTTAAATGGGCCAGGAATAGACCTACTCCTGGGGCAACGGTATACATTATGTATTAACTGCTAGCTTGAACACCAAAAATATAGTGATCAACATATTTACTAAGTTCTCATGGCTAATTCAGATTGAACTGAATACGCTTACCATATTGAAAATGTTTTGGTTGGTTGGTGAATGGTTATTGAACTACGGGGATGTATTGCAACTTAGGCCTATGACCATCGCCGGTGTGCCGGAATTTTGTCCTGCAGAAGTTCTTTTACATGCTAGTAAATCCACTGACATGGGCCTGTCGCATTTATGGACACATAAATGCCATCGACCTGGGCCAGGATCGAACCCGCAATCTTGGGCACAGGAAGCCAGTGCAATACTAACTGCGCCATCCAGGCTAAAAATGTTTTGAAAACTGGAATTCAGATCAAACCGAGTCTGAAGTTCGATACACTTGAAAAGTAAGTTCGGATCGGGCTGATATCGTATTCAATTCCATGAAAACACTACTGTATTCAATTCAACCTCATTACGTTAAATAAGGCTTTTCATTGGTCCTTCATGTTCTCAAGATGCTTGCGCATATAATGAAAAGTGTATCTTCATGCACTAAACAGTGTTAATAATATTAGGGATTAATAGTAATACAGTCTTACATGCATCTTTTTAATGAAATGCAAACTAATTCATTTGTTAGTTGCATCCAATAGCTTTAAAAGTGGTTGCTATAAAACTTCCTTTATGACCTATTACGTCAGTAAGGTGATAGAAACAGAGGTCTAATGTGTCATAGCCTTTTGTAACTGAAATTTTGGTCACACTAATTTCTACCTATTTAAATATTTCTCTAATTCACAAGACTATAACAAGGAACTAAATCCAACTACTCAAATAGTGTGAACCATTGGTTAAAAAAATCAAACATATATTCAAACTAATAAACAAAAACAAAAATGAAATTCTAAAGCTCATACACCCTATAACTAGATTAACACCCAGCGAAGGAAAACCAACCAACACTGATAATAAAATACTGATACAACTCTACATTCAACTATACTAATAACAAAATTTACAAGATTACTAAGCCTTTACTAAAAACCAATATAAAAACTTACAGAACTAATAATAATCTTAAAAATTACATATCTAATAAATTATGAATGGTGCAGAGTAATTAGGCTCTATTGTCAAAGCTGTAATAAATATGGGTAGGATGTTTAAATATAATCAGATATGTTAAACAACTTTTACAATATAACCACACCCCACAACTTACAGAAAACAAGCTAGACATACTCCACAAACCGAGAAACTTCATAGATTAAACACGCTAAAACAACTTGAAATTTATAGATATAAAAATATCATCAGTGAGAACATAGCAGAGCTTAATCAATGTTTTGAAATGTACAGTGAGTCCCACACAAGAGTTGGCCAATGACGCGGGTTTCTGAGTCGTGGCAGGCACAGCTTCAACTCCCGGGCGATCGGGTGAAATATCTACGTTAATATAGCCGTGATCGGTGTAATGATTCAGGTTCTCACATTTACAGTTGGAATTACAATGAAAATAACCAGGTACCTCATCACAAGAGATGCTGGAAGAAATATTCTCCTCTTACTTCCACACAATAATGGCAGCTTTTTAGGAAATTCTCTTTCATGCGCATAAGTTCAGCTTTCGAGATAGAGTCAATTTCTCTTGTGATATTGTTTTTAAGTTCTTCTAACAGTAAAAACAAAGTGTATAGGTAAATTTCCCATACATTAGAAGAACTTAAAGACAATATCACAAGAGAAATTAACTCTGTCTTGGAAGCTGAACTTACGCACGTGAAAGAAAATTTCCTAAAAAGGTGCCAGTATTGTGCGGATGCAAGAGGAGAACATTTCCAACATCTCTTGTGATGAGGTACATGGTTATTTTCATTGTAATTTTAACTGTAAATGTGAGAACCTGAATCATTACACCGATCGCGGTTTTATTAGCGTTGATATTTCACCCGATCGCCCGGGAGTTGGAGCTGTGCCCGCCGCGACACAGAAACCCACGTCATTGGCCAACTCTTGCATGGGACTTACTGTATATCAACATGATACCTTCCCGTGCGACATGATTACCTATTACAACAAGTAAAATTTTACCCAATATACATAAAGTCTATGTACTTACAAGCACAACTCACACACTAAAGGAAAACTGGATGGAGAAAACACGTGAAGGATAATGAAGGTATAAAATCACAAAACGTAACTTATTAAAATACCTACTACAGTATTTTAATTAATGACAAAATACAATATACTGCGAAGAATGACTTTCAAAAGATTGAATCAATTTTATACTTTACAAAATCCATCATATATGAGATGTACCTCATGACAAAGTGACAAAAACATTCTCTCAAACAGGAAGGAATAGATTCTACCATCCTCTCAGAAATTAAATTAAAACTACAGTATTTCAATACCCAGGATAATAACAAAACAACAAAAAAGAGAGCTTGAGATATAGACATGCTTCTAAACATCTATTTGGGGTCTCACTTGTCCAGTAAGTACAGATATAATTTTTGTGGTGTGACGAGAATACATAATCTGAAAGCAAATCATCGGCCGGAAAAGGCACTCCAGTGACACACTGCAAAAATAATGTCTCTGTATAACTGAAATCGATAAGCAAGAAATTTATAGTTAATCTGTAATTAAAAATAAGGTAATAGGAATAGCTTCCAAAGAAATTGTAAGATGACCAAATAAATGAGGATTTTTGAACTTCAGCCAGGTAATAGCATATAGCAGCAAAGGCCATTAATGTTGTCTTCTAAGAAGTAAGCTAGTCAAAAAAATAACTGCGAGTCCTAGCATAAGATCTATCTTGAAGGAGCTATCTTATTTCCTTCAATCCAAGACATTAGATAAGAATAAAAATATGAAAACAAAAATTATTCTGAAAAATATAGCTGGGAAGATAGTGTGAATGGAAGCACTAAAAATATACCACACTAAGAAAGAAATTGTACCATACTATTGAAAATGAAAAAAAAAATGCAAAATATAATTTTTTATGTTAATTAAATGAGATGGTTGACATTTAAACACTTCACTGCAAATGTCAACCATCTCATTTAATTCAGATAGTATACTGTTTCACTGTATAAAAGTTCTATTAATACATACTTTTAAAATCTATTTTTCATTTTATTAGAGTAACTTTTTACAGTGAAGCAATATAATATACATTTCACGAAGATGACTATCGCACTCTTAATATGTTACACTACTTTTGACCAATAAAAGGTATGAAACTTCGTGTTTCAACCAATCATGGCTGCTTATCTAACATTTTTATCACCTCCCTAGCATTTGTCTGATTTTTTTCATCTCCCTAGCATCTGTTAATTTGTTTGTGATCATCATTTGTTTCCCGCATAGATTCAATTGAAAATGGCTTTGTCCTAACAAACAACACAAACAGAAACAGAAATACAGTGCATGCCACTTATTGTGATCACATCCAGATGCAGCTAATCTGATAATATTAACGGATTGATAACAATAGCCGAAGGAATTAAATGAAGGAGTAACAGACTGCAAGCAGCTATTTTTCAACAAATTGTTGTTTAATTGTTTTTCCTTTCCTTTAGGAGTCCATTAGAGTAGGATTACCTCCACAAAGTCTCTGGGTTTTTACGTATATACCTTAGGAGCGAGTCTCACCGCACGTAGAGTTCCTGGCTAGGGGAGGTAGCTGCACCCTGATTGGCTCAGCTCTCCTATCCCACTCCACGTGTTGTCTGTCTCTCTCGCTGCGGCATTATCCCTCCACTCAATTTTTATAGTATTTTCTACGACTGGCGACATGCTGCATGATGTTCACTCTCTGCCCAGCGGTAGCTTACTGATCTTATGCGCAGCGAATTCACGCATCTTGGTAACGAGACGTAACGAGAAGCTCGCTGGCTGGGTTAGTCTTCAAGGCCAGAGACTTTGTGAGAGTAATCCAACTCTAACCAATACTCCATATTCAATTATGAGTTACAAGTATTTTTGGAAGTCATAGAGACATAGAGCAAAGACAATATACATAAAGCAGAAAGCCATAGAGAAGGAAGAAAGAAACCAACTATAACCCAAAAACTACCAGCTGACTAAGAAGTTGTAAGTTTTGCCACCAGAGTCTCTGCAGTTATCATAATTCCACTAATGAAAACATAATTTTACTTTTTCCTAGTAATTTTCCCTTTGTCTTCAATTCCGTATTAATGAGTGGAAAACCATAAAAATTACAGACAATCCATAATAGTTGGCACCACTGCTGTTGATAAAAACACTAAGAAATTCACTGTTTACTTAATGAAATAGCATTCTTGGATATTTATCCACATCATCAGTTGCTATTTATAAAATATTATTGTTTATAGTTTCTAGATATGAAATCGATTGTAGGTTTAATGTAATTTGTGTTTAAATTTACTTCAACAAACCAACACAAAGATTTAGAATGTTAGGAAAAAATTTATATGTGGGAGTTTGAAAAACAAACTAATGAATTTTGAAATACCTCAAGAGGAAAATTCGTACATTAAACCTACAACAGAGGGCACAACAAGAAACTCCAAAGCAACTGACATACATAAGTATCCATGAAACATGTATTGTTATTTAAGTATTAGTCGTTCGGAACGACATGGCATACAGGCTGAGCAGAACCAAGGTAAGGTTTACATGGGACAGCAGACAGCAATTGTCTACTGTGCATGATCAGTCTACTCTGCATCATCAACCCGTGTGCCATGTCGTTCCAAACGACTTGTAAGAAAACAGTGAAATGTTTAGTCTTTTATCAACTTAGTTTCTTTAATATATATAAGTATTTTTTTAATTTGCTTTTGAGATCTTAATGGTCACCTTGTTAATGTTTCTAATGTTAAAATGGGAAGATTTACTCTTTTGAATTACATACAAACAACCATAAAAAATTTATTATAAATCCAAGAGCATGAATGGAAAAGATATACCTGTCACCTAGAGAAAATATTAATATTACTGGTGTAAAGTTTAAAGAAAAGAATTCTATCAAGAAATATACACAAGACCCCAAATAGACATTGCAAATTTCAAAATTATGCTACTATTCAAATAATAGCGCATAATTATAAATGGTTTAGACATACAACGTATGTACACTTTTAAAACTCTGATATATATATATATATATATATATATAGTAAATAATTTCCTTCCCTACCTCACATATCAACATGACTTATAATTAATTCAATATAATATATATTATATATGACACTCATGTATCTAAAATATTCTTGTGATTTACTTTTCAATATTTACAATGTTAAGCTCCATCAAGAAGCTACAATAAAACACCATCTGAAACAAATAAAACATGATAGCATGTTGTGCAGATAAAATAAAATGTACAATGATAATATATTACCATTTTAAACATTAATATAGTGACACCTGGAGAAGAGAAACTGTTGGATTTAAAAATACAGAATAAATAAACAATATACTGCAACACTAAAGAAAATATTTTAGACATTACATTAAAATGTTTTTATAAATTAGTAGGTGATACCTTTTAAATGAAACTGTATCAGCTCAAGAAAGGCAATGGGGAATTAATGTGAATATTATTCCCAAGTACAGTTCTAGATCATAGAAAGGGTTATGGGTTACCAGAGATCTGGAAAACCCTGGACATGCTTTACATTTTAATCTTATGTCTGGCATCGGGGGAATTTCTGAAAAATCTACATTTTGATAAATTTAAACATTCAGTAGTTTTTAAATTGATTAGCAATTTGGGAAAGGTAAGAAAAATATTTACTTCTATTTGCCATAATAATAGGCCTATCAATTATCGTCAAAGGATATCTTTTCTTAGCTGTCGCTTTAACAGTGAAAGGTTGGTTGGTTTACAGTTATTTAACGATGAGGATGTATTGCAACTTAGGCATGTGACCACGTAAATGCCATCAACTTGGGCCAGGATTGAACCTGAAACCTTGGGCACAGAAAGCCGGTGCAATACTGACTGCGCCACCGAGGCCGACTTAATAGTGAATGGAAGATGTTGCAATAGTGCAGTTGATCATCTGAAGCATGCTGGTGTGGACAGAAACAGTAGCAAAACTACACCCTTCCATTTGCATTTTGTTTGTTGTGGAGTGCAGAAGCAAGAATGTTATAATCAGTCGTTATGTTGTAATACATGTGTTAAGATGCCCCCCCCCCCAAAAAAAGAATTGCACGGCTAAAGCTGATTTAGCGAAGACTCTGACGCGTTCCTGTAACCCTTATAATGAGGCATAAGGCCTCCAAGTGGAGTTTTCATTACCTATACTAATTTTGTTACGGTTATTTTCAGAGACAGAGCAGAGGGACAGGTGGTAAGCCCATTGCCTGTCAACCCCCCTCCGGAAACTAAGGTATTACTTGGACGTGAAAGGACCGAGAAATTTTGCCCAGAGGCTCTAATTTAGGCTTGGAGTTCTTTTACATACCGTAAATCTATGACACGGGCCATCCAGCTTAAAGTCCCTCCCAGAGGACTGCATGCCCAGGATTTTTATGTCCTGAAAAATCTATCGACCGTGGCAGAGTTTGGTCCCACGACCTTCAGATCTAGAGGCGGGCAAGCTACCTCTAGACCACCACGACCGACGATTTAGTGAAGAGGTGTAAAAAAAATATAGAATCTATGCATATAAGTTTGAGCAGTAATTTAGTTCTGGAGTTTAATTTTCCTACATGTAACATTTTTCTATAACGTCCTATATTTTAGAACACCAGTATCCTACATTTCATTAAAAGTAGACTATATGGTAACCCTAATCTATCTAACAGCAATATATGGTATGCTGACCTATATCCTGTGTAGGAAATTGTAGCCTAAAAAATTAAAATAAGTGTCAAAGAAATAATACATTTCAAAGTTGTTCATGATATAGAACTATACAGTTACATAAAAATAAAATAAATTTACTGCAAAATTCTACATAAAGCATCAGAATAGAAAGTATTCACTTTTCACAGTAGTTTCAGCCTATGACCATCCTGATCTTTATCGACACAGCTGTTCTTAAAGTAGTAAAGATACAGAAATATAATTTCAAGAGGTCTTGTCAAGTCCAGATGTCACTATGTAATAAAATTGCCACATCCATGAGGATAGCTGAGCAAATGTTGTCAACCAAGTACTTCTGTTAAGTTCAAATACCAGACCCTTTCTAAAGTACATATTACTTTTAAATGTTTTTTTTTTCGTTTTTGTTCACACAAATAATTGAATGCAAGTATTTCAGCCTACATTACGGCTCATAATGATTATCTCTTTTCCTCGTTATGATGTTTCTAATCCTCTATGAGATATTAGACATCCTTTCTGTGTCTCATTAATGGATCATCAAAAGCTTATCGGTAGACATTTGCTTTTTTTTCTGCCTTTTGCACATTTACAGTAAATCCATTGATGTGGTAAAATGCTAATGTACAATTTAAAATACTTACTTCCTTGCTAACAATATTCTACATCATAAGCTTTTAATTGTTTCTTAAAATTTCAGTTAGTTAAGGATGAAATACAAATTGTGATTTTATATTTTTTATGCCCATTTCACTTTATTATAAAATAAAAGAATAAAAAAAATATATATACTACTTTTAAAATTATTTCCTTATAGCATTTTCTATATTAAATTTTAAAATATAGATATTTTAACTTAAAATTTTATGCATTATTATTGTATCATTGTATTATTAACTCATACATTTCCATTGTAATTATAATATATTCTGTCCATACTGTAAATATTTATTTATACCCTCCTATGTTTGCAAACCAATTTGTTGTATTACTGTAAATAATTATATTAGTGTTTTTCTTTCTGTTGAACTGAACCGCCCCGAGCACAAGCTTTGCTTTTTCAGGTGGCGTTCAAATTCACATTTGTAAAATTTTATAATGTAATTTGTATTAATAAATGTATTATTTATTAATTTTTTTTAAAGGCCTGAACATTTGGATTTTTATGATTAATCATGGATCTCATAAAATGGTTGCTCCAAAATACAATAAGATTTTTATATTTGCCATTCCAGGGTCTGATATTAATGCAGATGACTTCAAGTATCATGCCACTGGGAAAAAGATTTTCTTTAGTAATATATTAAAGGGAACGAGCACACATAATCAACAATATTTCACAGTAAAATGCTCCAATCTATTTCTATTAATGGAATAAATGTCAGAGTTCAAGCACTTTGACTCTGCAAAAGATGTCTACGTTACAATCAGGGTTCGGCAAATAATTTACCTGTAGATATTTTAATCACAAAATGCATAATTGATTTTAATTGATTTTAACAATTAAGACAAAAATTACTTTATTTTAAATTTCAAATTCTATCATTCAGTTTTATACATAAAATATTCAGTGGAAATCAAAGTGAATTCAGTCACCTTATCATAACTCTTCAACTGAGTTTAGTCACAAATATTCTTTGAATGTCAACGTAGGCCTACCACATGTAAGTGTGCACTAATCTGCTGACTACAACAGTATAGTTGCTAGATCTTATAGGTCAAACCCCCATACATTAGAAGAACTGTGGCTGCCGCAAAGCAGAAACCCCCCAGGATTGGCTAACTCGTACGTGAATCCACTGTACTGGATTGGTTACTAATTCATGAGCTAAATAGGCATAAATATTCACGAGGAACATTTTCATTCTTAAAGAGAAAATCAACCCTTACTGTCTTCTCTATTGATGTCTGTAAAATGAGAGTTTTATGGTTAGACTATTGAGTAAATATTGTTCAACATTTTTGTGAAACTTTTTGGAGGAAAAGCATGAATTTTTCAAAAGTATGGTATAGATTTTCTGTCTACCAGTTGCTTTATTCCTACTCTGTATACCAGTATGCTACCTGGTACTACAAATACTAGAAGAAAGGATGGAAGCCCAACACTTTCAGAATTTCCACTTTGAAAACAAGGAATGCATCCTCTACATCCAATATGGGCTTTCATGGTCTTTATGGGGACATGCACTTTTAGGGTTGCGTTACTGTTAATTTAATATAATAAATCATGTGTATTATACATAATAACATGGTCCTAATACCACAATTATACAACGGTTGTCCAATAAGTAAGTTTCCCTATACTTAGAAAAATTTTGAACAATTTATTTCTTGAAAGACATAATTATTACAACTCTTCTGCTTACTTCTCCATATAATCACTAATTTTTTGCAAACATGACACCAGTTTCTCCAAACCATTCTTGTACCTTGCCTTATCCTGTTCACTTCTGATTTCACTTCGTCAGTGTGAAAGTGCATACCTCCAAGATGGAACTTGAGTTGAGGAAACATGTGAAAATCACTGGGAGCAAGATCTGGAAACTTTAGAGGAAGTGAGATAACTTCCCACTTGAATCTTTTAAGTTCTTCCTGAGTTCATCGATTAATGCAGACAGACGTTGCCTTGTTTGAGCTGCCATAAAAACAAAATGCCCTGGACTATTATCTCACAAAGTTCTTCTGCTGCATAAAGCTACAGGACATGGCAAGGTACAAAAGTGGTTTGGAAAAATTGGTGTTATGCTACCGAAGAGGTTTGCAATGAAATGGTAATTATGTGGATAATGGTGATTATGGTGATTATGTCTACAGCAATATGTAAAATAATTCTTTCAAGAACAAAATTGTGTTTCATATTTTTTTTTAAATAGGGAAATTTACTTATTGGACAGCCCTCATATATTCTAGTGGCTAGTACCTGGTGATTATGCTTATCATTAAGATTTATAAAGTTAACAGTAACCTATTATGAACCATTCTGAGAAAGATCATTTGTCTTTACTAATGTCAAAATATATACAGATCAGGTTCAATGTCAAGATAGGAAGGCAATGTGCACAGAGAGATGGAGCAAATGAAAGATGCATCAAGGGCAAAATAAGTTCTTAAGAAAAATTTGTAAGTAAAACATCCTAATACAGTCATAAGTACACCTGGGAAAAACTGGATTTCATATAAAATTTCAATTAGCAATTACAAATATTTTTAGTCTACTGATTTGAACTTTGTATTAAAGATGACTTAAATACACAATAATAATTTATAATTATAGCTACTAAAACAATAGATACAACCATCATAATTGTTAAAAACAGTCCACAAGCAAAATTTATGAGCATAATAGCAGATCACTTACTCAGTTACGAAACCTACCTCTATTCATTTTGTCATGTATTCGTACCATTTTTTAATTGCAATTGCTTCTCTGATGCACAACAGCAGTAGAATATATTGTGTCAATTCACAATTTAAGTGTGGAACGATATTTTCTTGTACTTTTAACAAAGATGAACACTTATGTTTCAATTGAAATAATGAACGCACAGTTCTGTGTTCCTCACCCTAATCACAAAACCAAACTTTACTCCCAATGTTTTATTATGCCTAAGATTGTAATCTTGCAGTGTAAAAAAATCTATAACTGAAAATCTTGATGAAACTCCCATTTACAAAAATGAAGAAAAATATACAAATTAAAATATTTTTTTTTATAAATTAACTTATAACTTATATTCTAGAGCAACATTGAATTATTATTAATTCACAGCAAACTACTAAGAATATTCTTCTCTAATAACAAATCATACAATGTATACAATCACTAGGGGTAGCTCAATGATGTAATTTAAGTTAGAGAAAATATTTTTAAAAAAATGAGTTCAAAAATATTATGGCACAATTTACTGTCATGAGGTTTTCAATGCTGTTAACCCCTTCAGCACCAAGCTATTTGCCGGGGAGGAATTTATAAAATGCCACCTGCCAATCTGCTTCTCATGGTTTGCACCAATCAGAGAGGAATTCAATTTTACAAAATAAAATACACATTTTTGAGGCAGTCTGTTCTTAAAATATATCAACTAGAACAAGTTTCTTCCCTCTTTTCAAGGATGTACTTTGTGAAGGCTTTGACCTTCAGATGGGAAAATTTTTGTGAGTGAAACTGTTGGATCTTGACGTTTCATTGCAATTTCTTTGTTTGGTAGTAACCATGGGAGAAGTTTGCAAGACATATTTGTTGGCAGAATAGATAATAAATAATTATTACTGAAGGGTTTATAATAGTGCAATTTCTACCCAGATGATACTGTGTTAGTGATTTATCTGACCGCAGCAGTGACGAAGGTATCATGATCATACCAATATTATATAGCGATAAATATAACACAAGCATAATATACTACCATACCTAAAATTATTCGTAACTCTGTTACTATAATTGAAAAAATTATTCCCCAGGGGTCAACACTCTGTCCTTTAGGTATATTTTAAATAACTCTGCAATTTTGTGTAAAAACCTTGGCACTCTTGGACAGGTAGAACCAATACAAAGGCTGGCACTCAGCGGACAGTGAGGATGATACCAATCGTATTGGTGCATGGCATCAAAAGGGTTAAAATAACTTTCTTAGACTGTACCAATAAAATTAACCAATTATTCCTTATTCTTACAGAGTGCTTCAATTATGAATAAAATTATATACACCAACGTAGAAAAATAAACTTACTTGAAACAGGAGACCCTTCCAAATGGTGAAAAACATAAGCCGTCTTAAATATTTCCAGAACGAACTATATATATTTTTAACAGATTAATAAAGTATTACAAGCCCATTTTTCTGTACTGAGAAAAATAAGTTTCAAGTTTTGAAAACAAGCTTTAAACCTGAATAAATTGATAAAACAACTATAAAAAAAGTACATGATAAAAATGAAGTTATTTCTTAAGGTACAAGCACCAATAAGTAAACAAAGTTAATTTTCTGACAAAACAAACAAGCTGTCAGAAATCACAGTCACTAATAGCTTTGATCAACAATGATCCAATCAAAACATACGTGTTCACTTGAATATTCTGCAGATGAAGCTCAAGAAGTTTCTCTGCACATGGGTCCCTATAGACTATATGAGATTAATCCATCAGTACCGTATTGGAACCCACGTTCCACTATTCTCGTCCCTACGGTAATAATGTGGTCGGTTATCTCGGAAAACTGTTACAGCTGGGAACGGATGGTCCTGGATGTACTTAAGTGTTGCTCGTACCTGAAAAATAATAGATTTATCATGAAAGAGAAGCTTCAGTCAGTGTATATTATAATAAGCATTGTGCCCTTGCATTTTCGAATAATGTACGATACACTGTTTGTAGGTTTCGAAAATGTACCAAATTATATCTCCTGCGAGGTTTCTCAGCCTGTCACCGCTCACCTAGCGGTATGACATCACACCTCCAACGTTCAGTCACGAGTTTCTTCATAATACGAGGACAGAAGAATTTGCTACATCGTGGTATAAAAGAAACTGCATCGGTGAGGGTGCGGGGGGGGGGACCAAGTCATCCCAAGGTGCGACTTATATTTGAATTTTCCAAATTAGCGTAAAATTGTGTCTTGCGATTCTGTACAAGGATATGTGAATACCTCTAACTTTCATTTGGGCAGAGGAAGTTATGTGATTTTCACATCAGATTTTTTTTCTGAGTGATGTTGAGGAAATCTGTCCTGGAGTCGGAAAAGCAAACTCCAAATGCCTTATTTTTTGTTGGGCAATTGCTTCGCATTCACAAAGTTTGTGCCCTGCTATATAAGACATTTATTTAGATACAAGTATGTTTATGAAATGAACAACACGAGTTTCATAATTTTCATACGAGTATCTTAATTACGACTGTAGGCAAGGTTGCATATGACTGTTTTTGTTCGACTATAATTAGTCTGAATTTTTAAATTTTCAGGTTTCAGATTCACCCAAACAAACAGCAACGAGACTGCCATGACCTTTGCATTAAGATGGTTGACATAGATTTTTTCTTCTATGAGAGACAGCAGCGTACAGCCATAATGAATAGAGGAGAAAGTGTGATGACTGAGGTAGTTCACTGGTTCCGCCGCTAGGTAGCAGTTACTCTGCTTGAGATTCACGGGAGCAAGATTACTACGGGCGGTATAGGAAAAATTGCAAACATTCTTAAACAAAATAATACATTAATCTATTTCAAAATGACTCACCTTATCTAAATTGAATTCTTAGATACTTTTGACAATTTTCGGGCTGCTTTACACGTCTTGGAAGATCTCATCTCCATAAATAAACATGGCCGTGTGTAACAGTAATTTCTCAGATTGCAAGAAGCTTGACCGTAACATTTCGTTCCACATCTTTCCAAAAATCGAATATGTTCACAAGCAATGAACAATTATATAATATAGGTTTGAAACAGCTAAGGGATGTTGATCTAATATTTTGTTGCCTAGAAAATAGGGTAGAGGGTATGTTAGTATAATTTGATGAGAATTTGTTAAAGAATGTACATTTGTATAGAAATAACAACGTATAATTAGGGTAGAAAACAGCTAAGGGATATTTTATAAATAATATTAATATTACATTGTATAAGAATATTACTGAGTATTAATTTGTATTAATATGGTATTAATAGTAATATTATTTATATTAATATTAATTTTCTCCTGGCTGTATGGGGTAAGCTATGTAGATGAAACACGGTCAAAAGTGTAGATCTGTGTACAAATTATGTGAACAGAGATAATATAAACTAAGGGATGGTTTGTAAATTGCAGGGCACGGAAAATTTCATAAGCAGCACTACAAAAATAGGGCGCGTGATCTTTAAAATTGGCGTCTCAACATCCGATAAAGACGCACATACGCAACAATTGTTTTGCAATGCATTCTACATATATCACACAATATTTCAAAGCATTTTCCCTGATTTTTTCATAAAAAAATTAAATCCTCTTGCCTTAACTACAGCCCGCTATTTGCTCAAACCCTCGACCATTCGCCGTTCGCTGTAAGTGATGTATGTCTTATGTTGTTAAATTATATTATTAAAAAAAGGAACAATATATTAAACTAACAAGACATTTGCTATGATAATTATACATAAAAATTACTAACATAAGTGAACAGAAAATATGATAAATAATCCAATAAATGCATAAATAAAAGTAGTGCAGATTTACTAAGTTAGAAAAAAGCTTCATTCACTCCTTTTCCCCAGTGGGTACAAGTAGTCAGTTAATATAGTTTTATTATTGAGTCCACGAATAAATTATGTAAAAATTTTTACGTTATTGCTAGTATTTTATGGAAAAGATACCTGCTAATGCCTTAATACCATTCTGATAGCTTTAGCTTTAGAGTAATTACTATTACTCGTTAACCATTCTAGATATATAGGTGGTACTCGATTTATAATAAGATCAAAATATTTCACTAAACCTTACACGCTTGATCTTTTTCTGGACACAAAAATAAAATAATAAATTTCGCATAGTCAAATTTGCTTCACCCTCAACATTTCACGATCGTCCCACATCATTCATTCAGCTGTAGCGCTCGGAATAATTACCACTAAACCTTACACGCTTGATCTTTTTCTGGACACAAAAATAAAATAATAAATTTCGCATAGTCAAATTTGCTTCACCCTCAACATTTCACGATCGTCCCACATCATTCATTCAGCTGTAGCGCTCGGAATAATTACCACTCAATTACTCGTAAACCATTCAAGATATAAAGGTGGTACTGAATTTAAAATAAAGTTGAAATATTTCACTAAAACTTTCTCGCTTGAAGTTTTTACGGGACACAAAAATTAAAAAAATTGTCGCATAGTCAAATTCCGTTTCACCCTCCATAAATTTTGTGTAATTGGTGATGTTTATATAATGAAATAAAAACATTTATGTCCGCATTTTTTAAGTCTCTGTTTTAACCATCAGAAGGACTGTGTTGTACAGATTATTTCTGCATAAATTTCACAGAAATAGGACCAAGGGTTCATTAAAGATTGCGAGTTTAATCATAAGATGCCAAACTATCATGATGCAGCATTGAGAAGTTGAAACGCAAACGAAGGTGCTGCCAGTGTTTCGGTGGACCGCCGCTCTCCCTATACCCACCATTGTATTAGCGGTGGAGACATCACACTTTTTCATTATATTCATTATGGTACAGCATTGGTCAAATCGAAGCTTCCTTCTGCTGTTTTCTTGAAAACAAGGAATTTTGACAGCATGAATTGAATTCATTTTAGTATGATGATTTTATTTTAAATACAGGCTATTTATCATGCAGATTTCAGCTGCTACTCTCAAGGTCTCAACATCGTTCTGTGTTCGATAATAATCGATTCCACAGTGATGTTGTAATGGAAATCTATATTGTTAAGGATATCATTACGATACCATCGCATCACATGTAATAAGCATATTATAGTTTGCTGGAACAAAAAATTGCTTGTGCCATTGGCTGATCTTATTCTGTTGTGGAGGAATTTTTTATGAATTGCTGATGTACTTATTCACAGATTTGTGTTCTGCCAACCATAAGACACATGTAGTTTCTTCTGTATGTTAAAAATGTCAAGTACAACAACACAAAGAAAACTGAAGAATACAAAGAGCAATTCT
Organism: Ectobius pallidus; assembly: GCA_964059195.1. Lineage (NCBI taxonomy): Eukaryota > Metazoa > Arthropoda > Insecta > Blattodea > Ectobiidae > Ectobius > Ectobius pallidus. The sequence goes on along the minus strand of CAXKWD010000007.1, from coordinate 115,109,888 downwards.
CTACAGATAATATGCAGATTGTGATTTCTGTAAAAACACACAACAGCGTTTGAGGAAATGGCTGATGACTATGTAACATAGCTCAACCACGTTCCCAACAAGAAAAACTGATAAATTTAGTAACAATAATTTTTTTAAGAGGATAAAAACAATGACAGACAAAAACCACATGAATGCAATCTGTTTGAGTTACTAAATTAATTACAAGCATTTTTCAATTTATTACACTTAAACATACTTTACAGGAGCATACGAAACCCCATCATTCATTCTCAGAGATTTTGTAATTTATGACAAACAATAAATAATAGTTGGGTGATAGTAATTTGTATATATGTATTTTTAGTACACTATCATTTTAATTAAATTCAATTCAATTCAATTCACTATTTAAAAATTATACCATATATAATTTTTTGGCTTTGTCAAATAATATGAAAAAGAGAAAACATTATTAAGAAGAGAGAAAACTAAAAGAACTAATACAACAATACAGAACTGATACAGCCAGGTATTCTTATATGCTATAAAATATGTGTTGAAATAACATACACTTGACATGCTTTTTAAATAAAGGCAGATTTAGTCGGAACTACTCCAGAATAGCGTAGCCAGCCATGCTCTGCCATTAGCGACCGTGCCCCTCCGAGCGGGGAACAAAAGAGAAACGATCGGTGCAAGGGTAAAATTTCCCTTCGCAGAAAAGATTCAATGTGAGACATAATAAACCCCGCGCTATTCAGTAAATTGCTCCTAGACTAATACAAATGTTCCTAACCTAACATAATACATTGCACATAATACATAATACATTGTCATTGACCTAGAATTTGGCTGTCACTACTTCTAGAAGCCTTATTACCCTTCCACGCCTTTCGTAAAACATTGTTACATGGCACGAACCCCGCGCTATGCAGAATACTGCTGCTGAACTAACATGACTGTTCCTAACCTTACATAACCTGTCACGGACCTAGAATTCTTAATGCAGAAGCTTTTTTACCCTTCCACATCTTTCATAAAACATCGCTACAGCAGTCGTTTATCTGCTGAATTCAATCGGCAAGTAATCATGTTCGTAACATTGGCGACATTGTAGACTTGGTCCCACTCGGTACGGCTTGGTTGTGATGGCGGTCACCTTATTCTCAAGTTTAGTGGATTTTGTCTTTTTATTTCCTGCGGAAGCTTGTTGTATAGGATTACTCCTTTGTGGGCAATGCTATTTAGGCTTCTGGTTGTTTTATTATTCTTTATGAAGATGTGTAGATATCCTAGTGTCATAACTATGAAGTTGGTAGTTTTTTAAAGTGGCTCTATGTAAGTAGTAGTGTTAATATTTAACGCAAACCTGCCCATCTCAATAAAATAGGGCCATACTTAAGTCCCCCTTGGTTTTCAGACTCTTAGAGGGTATAAGGCACAATAAACCTCTTATACAGTGTATTTCACGTACGACTTGGCCAATCATTGGGTTTCTGCGTCATGGCGGACACAGGTATAACTCCTGGGTGAAATATCTATGCAAATAAATCCACTAACGGTGTAATGATTCAGGTTCTCACAATTATAGTTAAAATTACAATGAAAATAACCACGTACTTCATCACAAGATATGTTGCAAATGTCCTCCTCTTGCATCCACACAACACTGGCACATTTTTAGGAAATTTTCTTTCACGTGCGTAAGTTCAGCTTCTGAGATAAAGTTAATTTCTCTTGTGGAATTGTCTTTAAGTTCTTCTAATGTATGAGGGTTTAGCCTATAAGAACTTAAAGACAATATCACATGAGAAATTAACTTGGAAGCTGAACTTATGCTCACAAAAGAAAATTTCCTGAAAAGTTGCCAATGTTGTGTGGAATCAAGAGGAGAACATTTCCAACATCTCTTGTGATGAGGTATGTGGTTTTTCTCAATGTAATTTTAACTGTAATTTCGAGAACCTGAATTATTACTCCGTTAGTGGCTTTATTTGCATAGATATTTCACCCGATCACTTGGGAGTTAGAGCTGTGGCTGCTGCAATGCAGAAACCCACATGTTTGGCTAACTCGTTCATGAAACACACTGTACAATACACCTACTCTGTTTGAAAGACCCCAGATGAGCAAAGCTCATGCTTAGAGGCTGAATTATCATATCTCTTAATACGAGAGAAAGAGAAATTTACAAATATAAACAAAAAAAATACATATATAAACTAAAAGCAGTTAAACAATTTTCTTACAAAAGAAATTTAAATAGGGACTTCAAAATCACAACAACAACAAAATATATATATATATAAAACTTATCTCCATTTTACAAATAATCTTAAATTTATGTAAGTCGTTTAGAAACAAAAATAGGCAAAAGATATTAAGTAGACACAAATGAAAGGCAAAAATAAGATTTGATTACTAATATTGAAAGTTGAAAACACTTAAATATCCAGCATTAACTTCACCTAATCAAATCTAGATTTTCAGAACAAAAAACTACATTTCGTTAATAATATTGCAAGACGTTGTAGGTCTACCTGCTATTATGATTTACTGTGGTGCTGGGTATGCTATATCCAAGTACGGACTATACCATTAATATCCAAAGGAGTAATTCAAAGTGTTAATTGGTTATAAAAAAAAATTATTTTTCCTGAAAAATTGTGATAAATTTTGAGGCGCGTCTCATACAAAGAAGCATCTTGTACAACGGAAAATGCAATACAAATTCTGAATTGATAAAATGCTCCTATCAGTGGGTTAAAGAAAATTAGCATATTTTACATTGCTTAGTGTAAAGATATCTTTTAAAAATCTAAGGTTAAGTAAAATTATTTTCATCTTACCTGCATGACAAAATGTGGAGGTTCTACTTCTGGAGATGTGGACAAGTGTTGCAATATGAAATCGTCAGTCTGTTCCAACCACAAGTCTACACCTCTAAGTGGGTCGTAATTAAATGGACCAATCCTCAACAAGCCCAATTGACAATCGTACACATCCAGCACCTTTAACAATTCACGTAAGAAATGTAAATGACCAATTTTTGCTTTCTCTATAAAACTACAGTGCAACTTCAACTGTCCATTCTAATGTGGAGTAAGGCTATAAGACATACCTATAAATGTAGATATATAAGTATTCATGAACCACAGATTATTGTCTCTGTTGGACATTACATGAGAATATTATAGGAGAAAAATTCCTCCGACACTGGGACTCGAACCCAGGACCTTTGGCTATTTGCACCAATGCTCTACCAACTGAGCTAAACCGGAGTCCAACTCAAAGCGCCAGATGGAACCTCTCTCCTATGACTGATTGCCCTAATGATCTACCTCACAGACAGACAAGTTATGTCATATGCATATTATATTATAATAAGAGGATTATAAAATTTGCATATATATATGTATATAATATTTTTAAAATAACACCAACAAATTAGTAATAACACCGAAATATTGGCACTTTAAAACCAATTTTGCTAAAAACTAAAACCACTTTCATGGATCTCTAGCTATTGCACAGAATCCTATGATCTATTTATTGCTCCTGTTCAAAATATGAGACCTTATCAACCTCACAGTCAGATTAGACTTACTTTTTTTGTTTTTTAATATATCTAATGACTAGAAATAGCTTCCCAAGCATTTTGGAGTAAAGTCTGTTTTATCACTTCGGAAAACCCAAATCCCTAGGAATGAGGTCTACACTGGAATGGGACTGGATACTAAGAGCCGGGTGATCTTGGTATCTGTACACTAAACTGTCAACTCAAATTCAATTTCCACCCTCAATAAAGAAATCTTCTGCACATATAACATGTTATGCTGCTATATCAAAGGAATGGTAAGTTTTTACGATTAATTGATAATATAATGATTTTGTAACCTGTAATACGTAAACATCTGGGTACTAAGAGAGGAAAAGTCATGTTTTTTGCAGATTTTGTCAAAGTACTTGACCTTAAACAGGGATGCAATGATTTAAAACAGTGACTAAAAGAGTGAGTGATAAATTTATTTTACGGACCCAAAAATTATACAAAGGGTTTTAAATGGGTGTAAGATGTGAAAAAATGAGATTATGGATTCTACTGATCAATATAGAAGTTTAAGGCCGGATTGCAAACAGCCCAATATTCTCAATTTGTTTATCATTGGAAAAACTTGAAAAACATAACCCACACTCTCGAGTAAAACAAATGTTTTCTTCTGATTTCTGTTTTGCTATATGCTGATGACTTAGTCGTCGGGGGTAGTAACAGTAAAAGTGTTACATTAAGTGACTGATGAATTTAGTAAATTCTGCTCAGAATGGGGTTCAACCCTCTCAGTACTACAGCCATGTATTATAAGCATCAATGTGCATCACTGCTGGTAGTGTTATTGATGCATATATGTACAATGCATATTTTGTTTTGGAGCATTCAATAGAAGATGATAGACCTATCTGGTTACAAACCTTTACTACTATTGTGTCAAAATCAGAAAGAAACATTCATTAAAAGTAGGGTGGTTTTTTGTCACATAATAAATTAGCTCTTGTGTTATTATTGATTAGCTAGTTATCTGTCTTTCATGTGGGTGAAAAAGTATTTTACACAGTTTTTATCCTTCCTCAAGAAGCATCACTAAGAAATATGAATGTATGTATGTATGTATGTAATGTATGTATGTATGTAAGTATGTATGTATATTTCACTTCTGTAATTGGGTAAATACCAGGTGACAGAACAATAATTACAATAAGAATAACCCATAGAGAAAACTTCACTTAGCACTGTACTGAATATCATCATACAGTCAACTCCCGTTTATCCGGGATGATGGGTGGTAGCCACCTCACGGATAAACGAAAGCACGGTTAAAACAAAATTATACCTAAACATACTGTAATTGAAAAATTATTTAAAACTTACACAGGCTTATGTGGAAACGTCTTGCAGTGCTAGAATCATTCACCCTCAGAGGTCACAAACTGTTTCAGCACAACAATAAAACACTAAGACTACTGTATTAACAGTTTGGTTTTGGGACTTTCAAGGAATTTTTACACTTTGCTTTATCAGTTTTTTGTTTTTTTGACCGCATTTTCCTTCTTGCGAATATCGGAACGGAGCCTGCGTAACATCAACTTATCACTAAGTGAACTAAGTGAATATTTTTTTAAAGATTTTTTTAAAAGAATAGCACAACGGTTAATCCGCAAACTGGTTGATCCGCACCCGGATAATCAGGAGTTGACTGTAGTTCATTAATTCTTCAGTATATTTGCTAACCATTAATTAAACATATTTCAATTTATTTTTAAAAGTTTTCACTCTTAGGGAACTGTCTTGTAAAACTGCTGCAGGTAGGTTATTCCAGTCTACAATTGTGTGATTTAGAAAGGAAAATTTTCCCACATCCATTCTTTGCTTTCGGGATTGGATACTTCAACAGTTAACCTAACCTGCAGTACTTTTTAAAAATATCAGCCCTCACCTGAATATTAATTATATCCTTTGTGTCGTGTTGTCAGTCTTAACTCACTGAATGCCTCATTTGTTCTTGCCCCTTTCTCCAGTTTATATCTTTATGATTCCGCTGATTGTAATATTTGCGGATTGTACATAACCACAGTTTATTTAATGGTGCACCTGGTGTTCTTTGGAGTTTGAGAATGATGCCTGTCTGCATGTAACTCCATGCAACCTAACATACTTTGGTGTCTGGCTAGAGTGTCGGTCAATGTCTTCCAGCATCTAATTCTGATCTCTCTTTTCCAGGCTTGATCTGACTTATTTCCTCACACAGATGCATTTCTCTGGCTTTTCGTTGAATGTTTGATAGCCTATATCAGCGGTTCCCAAACTTTTTTGTCGTGGGACCTACCTTCATCTAGAAATGTTTTTCGTGACCCACTACTACATTACAATAACCAATATAGGCTATATAAATTTTTTTCACTACCCACTACTTCATAACAATAACCGGTATAGGCTATATAAAATACAGCACATGTTTATCATATGCCTTTCAATAGTTTTATTATGTTCAAATGCCCTGCTGAGAAAACACAGTTTAAATAAAAATGGTAAATGTTATTTCAATAAAGAACATTGTCCAACTAGTACATTTTATTTTTTAAAAATTAATGAGATTTGTGAAACTGTTGTTTTTTATTTACAAATTAAATTAAATTAAAAATCTTTCCTTGTACTGAATACACGTATAATTTTTCTCGCCCTTTTTGCGACCCACCGAAATTGCTCCTGTGACCCAACAGCGGGTCGTGACCCATAGTTTGGGAACCACTGGCCTATATGTTTCCACATAGGTTAAATATTGAAATAATACAACACAAATAAACTGGTTCGTATAGAGTTTGATGTAGATAGGTGACATTCTGAAACTCCAGAAGAATGTGAAGTGCACTAAAAACAAAATACGGTTACACACTGTTTGAGTAAAGTTAAAAAAAGCTCCAAAATACTTTTTCACCCATACGAAGGGCAGGTAACCAGTTAATAATGTGAGAAAATAATAATATGGGAAAATATAGTATGAGAAAATAATAATAATGTGAACTTGCACAGAATCATGGATGAAGAGATACCTGTACCTGCTGACCACCCGTGAGATGCCTAGCACTGCGCAAAGACTGGTCTGGACCTTTGTCTGGATATGTGGCAGGAAACAGCTCTCCAGTCTTCACATTCACACCTGCACAAATTTCACACTACTATTAGCATTATTAGTTTAATTATTACAAAATTAGGGATGCCAAATACTGTCATTAAAAAGAGGGACATTTTGTAAATTTATTCTTGAAAACCTGAGACATTAAAAATTAAATTTAAATTGAAAATAAAATATTAAAATCAATAGTTAAGTACTCACTGCAAAATCTTACTTGAACACGTCATGAAAGACACTTACTACACAGTAAAATAACTGAGAATTATTCTCAGATACTGACAATGTACCAGTACTTGCCAAATTTATGAATTCCTTGAAGAAGCTTGACTTGTTTATATATTACAGTAAAAAATGTACATGGTAATGAATTAAAAGGAGTCTCCACAGATAAATTTTCAGTATGTTTCTTTTGCCAGACCAAGAATTTAGTACATTACCAATTTACTTACAATTAATTTTCAAAATCAAGAATTTATTACACCTACCAAAACTCCATTACAACTGCATTACCATTGATAGTTTACAAGTATCAACTTATTCTCAACATGCATGTCATGTGGCATATAAAAATACCAAAGATATGGTGCGTAATATTAAATGACAAAGCAAAGCTCAGCGTCACTGTTGCACTCTAATAGTCAAAAAATGAGAAACTTTGGTGTCCAGAAAAATATTTTTGGACAAGAGATCATTTGCTAATAAGTGGCTTGGAAAATAAAGTAGACAGCAACTCTAACGAATTTAGCAATTTAACAATTAATTTGTTTTTATTGATATTTCAAAGAACATGGTTATTGTACAGTCGGTCAAATAAAAAACGTCGGGCGGTATTTGATTAAGTATCACGAACGAGCATATGCGCATGTACAGGAAGACTTAAGGTTAGGTTCACACACGCCTCTTGTCTATCCATGTATTTTCTTGATTATTTAGTCAGTTTTGTTCCAAAACAAACATGTATAGAAGGCTGTGGCTATATGCCTCAAATCCGCCATATTCTTGGTTGCAAATTTTTATAATATTAATAATTAATAGATTCGCGAGGAATATGTTTATTCAAGGAGCATTTTTTAAAGATTTTATTTTATAAAACCGGTACTTCTAGTGCAAATTCAATTACTTATGTTCAACTTCTGCCACCAATAGCATCGAAATACGCCGGCCAGATCCACGATTCCTATGAAAACTTCCGGTCGCATTATAGTGAAGTACCCACCTCTTTAAGAAATATGGAACCTTCTCGCTGCTTCAGAGGCCGAAAAATGCAGGTCAATTACAACCCTAACTACACTTTCTCTCACTTTAGCATTTGTATGTGGTGATGACACAAAGCAAAATGAATTATGACAATACATTAAGTTGAATATCGTGTATTGCGCTTTCCGCGTTTTTCATTTTTCCCTAGGTGTTCATTTTTTCCCTCCTGTCGCATGGCCTCATATGTTCCGAAAATGACTTGTATTTTATGTTTTTTATAGGAAACTTGTGAACTAATGCGTTAAAACTTTAATTTTAACTGCATACGAGTCCCGACGTTTTTTATTTGACCGACTGTACAGGGTGGCATGGCAAAAATGCATGAAGGAAATAAAACAAAAACTACCAGGACTATAAGCATAGTAATATTATAATACAATCACGCATTAATCCTCAATCTACTCACACCGCTAGCACATAATGTAACATGTATTTTCTTGCAAATTCAGGCAAAAACACACATAAGACACACACACAAAAAAAGTACGTACTTTATATGCAGGATTTTCAATACACTTCAATCAGGGGCAGATCCTGAATTTATTGCAGGGAAAGGCTGACATAAACAAAAGTTTGCAATTACTGGGCAGTGTGGGGGTTTGGAATATCACCAGAAAGGAGGGAGATCCAGGAGTCTTCCCCCGGAATAATAAAAAAAAATGAAATGAAATGCAAAATAATGGGAGTTTTTAGGTTCTCTGGGCAATTCCTCCAAATTTCTCAGCAGACTAAAACTCTTTTTTGCCTAGAATTTTATTTCTGTTGAGAAATTTGAGGGTTTTATACATTACATAAAAATTAAAATCATTAATCGAATATCAATTTTTTTGCATACTTAAAATAGGCTAAGTGCTAGTCTAAAACAGTTCACAATAAATCAATTAATCATTTATAATAATAATTAAAGATAAACTCAAACAACTGCTACCTTGTGGTTGTAACGGCTTGTCTATGCATTTAACACAAGTGTGCATGTGTGACTAGTGTTTAATAACCAATGCAGTTCTTAATTATGTTATTATCTTTATTTCAAACACTGAATACCTATAATTAAATAATAATTAAGGATCAGTTATTCATGGTAAAGTACAGTTTAAACATTCTTATATCATGGTTATTGCACTCACCTACTCCATAAAGGATTGGCCAATGGATTCCATCCCGTATTGTGGTATTGAGCTCTCCTATACAGGCTAGAGTAAGGTCAATTTCCACTAACTGCTTATGGAAAGCTTCTGTAAAAAGATCAGGCACAAAATCAGCTTTAGTAACATTATATTTTGCTAAGATCAAGGAAAAATTATTAATAGGACATATACAAAATAACTGACAAAACATGCTCCCTCTAGCTGGATGTAATTGGAAATCTTGAAGTTTCTACTGGTATATACTTTTAAAGCCGTAGTGTGGCATAGCTCCCTCTCTCACTAGACCCCTCAATTATGTAGAAGATTTCAGATTTAAATACCAGCTTTGTAAAGAATTTCCTGAAGTATCACAGTCTAGGCTATCTGGGTATCGCCGCGTCAAGTGTTGAAAGGCCAACGTTTCCACAGCCATGTTGCTGTCTTCTTCAGGGCCAGAAGGTCAGTGATTCGACGTGGCATTACCCGGATAGCCTAGACTGTGATGACTCCGGCCGCGGAAGCCTAAGGACTCATTTACCCTGAAGTATACTGGACATGTCCTAAGAAGTGGGATTGTCCCAATTTTGTGTGGCAAGAAAAGCGTCCTGCCAGAAATCTATAAAAGTTATAAAAATCCCAATTTTAGAGTTTACTGTGAATGGTCAAGACCAGAACATATTACAAATCTACACTTAAATAAAGATCATCTCATAATAACCTCCACATTTCCCTTTCCAAAATGGCAATAATTAACAGAATGACAACTGAACAAATGAAATTGAAAGGTACAAAAATAATCAATCTGATGAAAAGCAGGTGTCATTATTTTAAACAAGAAAAAGTTCTCAGAATTATTAAAATTAGCTGAGTTTTATTTTTGTGTTCCTATGCACAATGCTAACATGATAAGGATATTTCACTCATGAATCCCCAAAGGTCTGACCAGCATAATAGACTGCAAGTACAATAAATTAAAGCATTATTATTACACTATAACATGAAACATTTCAGTTGTAGTGAATTGTTTTTGGTATATTTTTAAAAATGGGAGCCTATTGAGATGTACAATAAATTCAGAAAGATTTAACTGATATGGTAAATAGTGTTAAAAAACTAACTCGTTTCTTTATAAATGTTGAACTTGTCACAACTATTGTCCCGATTTCACTAGTCGTATATATGGCAACCCTATACATCACATAAATAAAACATATAATACATGCACAAAGCACAGATATTGTTGAACTCCACTTATTTACCTTTTAAACAGCTTGCATGAAAAGTAGAATTTCTAGCACAAGAGGCACAAAGTAAAAGTTGCATATTATTGCACTAATGTTATAAAATCTTTGGTACCAACTCCACTGGTATTAACTTTGGCCTCTGTCACATGGAAAACACTTATATAGTTAAAAATATTTGCGCAGATGATATTATCCTGCTAGCAGAATCAGCAAAAGATCTAGAAGAAATGCTAAAAGACCTGGAGGCTACCAGCAAAGAGGCAAGATTGCACATGAACCCCACAAAAACTCAAGTGATGACCAACAAAGAAGAAACCCCCATCCACATCGGCACTACACATCTAAAGTACACCCAAGAGTACATATATCTAGGACAAATGATATCGTTTGGTAACTGTATGGAAAAAGAAATCAAAAGACGGATCGGCTTGGCGTGGAAGAAGTTTTGGTCATTGAAGTTCTTACTGGCTGACAAAAGACTGAAGACAGCAATGAAGTCTGCGGTCCTAGAGAAATGTGTGGTTCCAGTACTGCTCTATGGGTGCCAAACATGGGCGCTTACTGCAAAACAGCGGCAAGCATTACAGGTATGCCAGCGCAAAATGGAGCGATTTATCCTCCACATCTCATTAAAGGACAAAATCTGCAACACAGAAATCAGGAAAAGAACAGGTATGAAGGATGTGGCAAATACAGCGGAACAGTTGAAATGGAGGTGGGGAGGCCATGTGATGCGAATGAACCAGAAAATGGGCACAAAAAGCTACAATTTGGGACCCCAGAACAGGCTGGAGAAGTGTGGGGAGGCAAAAGACCAGATGGGAGGACGACTTCATCAAATCATCAGGAAGACTATGGTCTCGAGTAGCGAGGAATAGAAAAGAGTGGAAGAAAATGGGAGAAACCTCCACCCCAAGTGACTAGTGGAAATACAGAAGCAATCCAACCATGCACAAAAACTCTCGCTAGAATTAACTCTCGCTAGGATTAGCTCACCTAACGAGAAGTATATGAGCTTGCCCTGCAATCCGCAGGAGGACATTGCCCTTTGGGATGTCTAGGCTAATTTTATTTTATTTATTTATTTATATTAAATAGACTCAGTTTGATAAAAATTGACTATTTTAAAATTCACTGTACCTTTTTAAATGTGTAATTTCTTATGGTGAATGCAAAAGTTCTTATATTTGGTGGATGAAAAGCATTTTCATGTTTGCAGCAGTGTAAGAGAAAATCCATAATAGCTGTCAGCTGTCTGCATGCTGCAACATGGCTGACTTTACTGTGCATAATTCATTACAATATTATTATTTCACACATGTTAACAGCTGTCTAAAAATAGTGTATGGCATGTGTGCTAAAACAATTTTATCTTGCTCGCAGGATTGCTCAACTTGCTACGCTCATCTCACAATCATTCCTACTTACAGAATAAAATCTCACTTTTAACCCTTATACCATAAATAATTATTACATGTAAAATCTTGCAATATAAGATAAAGAATAGACTTCAACTTACGCATAATATTATAAAATAGCTCCTCTGAATAGCCACGGCTATCAGAGTAGCCACCAATGAGTTGCAACTCCAGTCGTCCTTCAGGATAGCCTAGTGCCAACTGTTGGACTCTATGAACCATATTCATCACACACTCATCAGTTCCAGCACCATCTAGATGGGCCAACGCCACTGCTCCTGAGCCTACAGGGACAATAAGTTAAGTGTTACTACAAGATTCATCGCACAAATACACTTATAACTGCCTACTAAATGAATATTACATTAGTTTGGTTATTTCATAGTGTTTTAAGTGCTACAATAGTAATAAATATATTTTATATTTTAATACACAATGCATATACCCAAATGTGACAAGTAATATTGATATGAAAATTGAAATAAACAAAAATGATTATCCAATAATAAAACTTTGAAATGACAGAATTGAAATGCGAACTACCACAGTATACGCACTTCCTCAACCAAAAATGAAATATATACTTATTTTCATTTCAATATGGAAGTTACTAATTGGATTCGCATTTCTCTTCCATTCTATAGACAAGATCAAAGCATTTCGGTTTACAAAACGAACACTCAGTCTGAGAAACAGCTGGGAAATTGGTTTATAAAGTAGTTATTTTTCATGAATTACTTGCTTTTTCTCAGTAAATATTATTCATGATTTCTTCATGGATTATCAATGGAGTAGAAGCTTTATGCAATTCTAATCTTTCTTTCTTTATGCACTTTAAATATACTGCACACTAAAATACTTGTAAATTCAGCAATAGTAGCCAATGTTGAATTCTTTTCCACAATTTGTGAAAGACATTCAGCACAATAAGCTTTTCACCACTTTTTGTAGACTTCCTCTCTTATGCTTCTAAATCTCACATGAACTTAGAGTTGGATTATTCCCACAAAGTCTCTGGCCTTGAAGACAAACCCAGCCAGCGAGCTTCTCGTTACGTCTCGTTACCAAGATGCGCGAATTCGGTGCGCGTAAGATCAGTAAGCTACGGTACCGCTGGGCAGAGAATGAACATCATGCAGCATGTCGTCGTCAGTCGTAGAAAATACAATAATAGTTGAGTGGAGAGGTGATGCCGCTGCGAGAGAGACAGACAACACGTGGAGTGGGATAGGAGAGCTGATCCAATCAGGGTGCAGCTACCTCCCCTAGCCAGGAACTCTATGAGCGGTGAGACTCGCTCCTAAGGTATATACGTAAAAACCCAGAGACGTTGTGGAGGTAATCTTACTCTACCTCATGTTCCTTTGTGTAAATAATGTAATGTTGGAATAACAAATGATCAAGTGACAGTGTTTATGACTATTTGTCCCCAACAGACTAAAAAAATGCAACTGTAAAACTGGACTATTTTCAGCTTCGATTTCACTATCTGTTTCAATTTCCATTTCTAGTTAGGATACAAATTCATTGTAGATATCAGTCTTGAACTCAAGCCATGTGGCTTTGTTACGACGAGGATTTTCTTAAAGTGAGTGAACTATAGAACCTGCCAAATGGGCTCTTTTGCTGGCTGGTAATGCAGTACATAAAATAAAAATAATTAAGATTAAAATGAAATAATGCACGACGAATTTACAGCCCTTAATCAGATGGCAGTTTCTCTTCATATCAAATCTCACAGTAGAGAAGTGATATGATAGGAAATAAATTAATTTAAGAACAGAACACCAACAGAAATCACTATTTCAAATATAACTTGTTATATGCCAGTTTGTCCAGTGCATATAAATAATTAAGAAATTTATTAGAAACACAAATTTCCATTTAACCTAATTACTTGTGTAGTAGCTAGAGAAATTGTGGCTTAACAATGCACTCACCAGAATGCCGAAGAACAACAATAATGCATGTTGTAGTATCGTCAGAGCCAAGAATATTCACATTTTCTGAAAAAGAAATATATTAACAATTATTATATTGTTTAATGGTGGTGATGAGTTAACTGCTTGAAGGAGGTTCAGATCTGGTCTACTTTGGATAGGGAAACATTGGGTCTATGATTCAAGGAGCACTAACTGCAGTGTTTAATGAATTAACACATCATGATCTCAAAAATGTATAAAAAAAAAACATTACTGAGCATTGAACTTACTACTGTATTATTAAATGTATTTTATGATACTGGTGTGAAAAAAATGACTAAAAATAAATATATGCATTGAAGTAATTCACCATAGAAATCAGATAAACGGGATAGAAAGCAAATTGTCGGTGGATCACTTACCACACAAGCAAAATAATTATGTAAATATATAGTATGTCTACAATTCAAACATATATTGGAAGTTTACACAGTGAAGCTATATTATAAAGGATATAATATTGAGTTGGGTCTAGCACGTATACTTCACTTTTTGTATAAACACCTGAACTAGTTTCGAAGACCATCAGCATTCATAATCATCATAATCATCATTTGGTGTTAATCTGATGATTATGAATGACGACGGCCTTCGAAACTATTTCAGGTATTTATACAAAAAGTGAAGTATACGTGCTAGACCCAACTCAATATTATATCCTTTATGTCTACAATACCTGAATTTTCAACATTGCCAGAAACATATCAACTTTTTCAGAACATAATGTAGAATTGATGAACTTCATTTTTCCAATGGGGGGAATATATTTGTTAGAAAAATATTTCAATCCTCCTTATACCCTCATTAGTTGTAAGTTAGGATAGAACGTAGGAGATGCCAAGAACATTCATAAATGTTTATAATATTTATTTGTATTGTATGTTCAAAAAGTTATTGTTGTAATTGTTGTAATTGATGGTACAATATGTACTTTTTGAACATACAATACAAATAAATATTATAAACATTTATGAATGTTCTTGGCATCTCCTACGTTCTATCCTAACTTACAACTAATGAGGGTATAAGGAGGATTGAAATATTTTTCTAACAAATAATGTAGAAACTTCCAACATTGCCAGAAACATGACTACTTTTTCAGAGTACAATGCAGGGAACTTACTGTCATGAGGAACAGTCACAGCCAGTTCTCTCTGCTGAACATACAGAAGTCCCACAGGCCCCACTATCTTTGTGGGAATGGAAAGAAGTTGTGATGCTGATTCCTTGTAGACTGGATGGTTGTGGAACAAGGTACGTGTGTCAGTCGGTGCTTCCTCCTGCAGCACCCCACTCAGCACTAGAACCATCCTACCTGAAATGAAAAAATAATATTTTATGCTCAGCTAATTTTCCTCTCTCCAGTGAGGGAGTTCAATTTTTCTGTAGTAAGAACAGTGAGAAAAACAAAATATGAAATTTATCAATTCAGAAAAACAAAAGCAAAATATGAAATTTATCAATTCAGAAAAACAAAAGCAAAATATGAAATTTATCAATTCAGAAAAACAAAAGCAAAATATGAAATTTATCAATTCAGAAAAACAAAAGCAAAATATGAAATTTATCAATTCAGAAAAACAAAAGCAAAATATGAAATTTATCAATTCAGAAATACAAAAGCAAAATATGAAATTTATCAATTCAGAAAAACAAAAGCAAAATATGAAATTTATCAATTCAGAAAAACAAAAGCAAAATATGAAATTTATCAATTCAGAAAACAAAAGCAAAATATGAAATTTATCAATTCAGAAAAACAAAAGCAAAATATGAAATTTATCAATTCAGAAAAACAAAAGCAAAATATGAAATTTATCAATTCAGAAAAACAAAAGCAAAATATGAAATTTATCAATTCAGAAAAACAAAAGCAAAATATGAAATTTATCAATTCAGAAAAACAAAAGCAAAATATGAAATTTATCAATTCAGAAAAACAAAAGCAAAATATGAAATTTATCAATTCAGAAAAACAAAAGCAAAATATGAAATTTATCAATTCAGAAAAACAAAAGCAAAATATGAAATTTATCAATTCAGAAAAACAAAAGCAAAATATGAAATTTATCAATTCAGAAAAACAATAGCAAAATATGAAATTTATCAATTCAGAAAAACAAAAGCAAAATATTAAATTTATCAATTCAGAAAAACAAAAGCAAAATATGAAATTTATCAATTCAGAAAAACAAAAGCAAAATATGAAATTTATCAATTCAGAAAAACAAAAGCAAAATATGAAATTTTTCAATTAAAAAAAACAAAAGCAAAATATGAAATTTATCAATTCAGAAAAACAAAAGCAAAATATGAAATTTATCAATTCAGAAAAACAAAAGCAAAATATGAAATTTATCAATTCAGAAAAACAAAAGCCTAAACATCTCAAAATATGGCTCAAACCATAGGCGGATCCAGAGAGACAATTTGGGGGGGAACCAAAGTAGAGAGGGAAGTGTTTACTCATAAAAATGAATTATTCCCAGTACACATTTGAACATTTCAGCATTTTATTGCAAATGTATTTCAAAATAATGAATGCCGTTGCTTTAATTTAAGTATTTGGGTTATGTTGTCTTTACAAAATTTATTAGAAGGCTGACCATTTGAATAATCTGCGCTTAATGTTACAAATTTTGGGGGAGGAAATTTCCCCCATTTCCTCCCCCGTGGATCCGCCCCTGGCTCAAACCATTTTACTTAGAAAGTGATTTATATACAAGGGATAGAGCCCAAGTCATGACAACTATTTTTCTTCTCACAGTAAGGCGATGGTACCATGAGATGTAGTATAGGATCTCTTGTGTATGGACACATCAATTTGGTAGCATTGTGATGTATGGTTATACTAATAGAGGCGATGGTAATTTATTTTGAGTCAGCCACCATGCAAATTGGATATGACCATGCATTCCTACATCAAAACAGCCACTATCCGAGGCAGAAATGCCAGAGAATGCCAGATGGGGAATAATGCCCATCTGTCCAAAACTTTAAGGGATCATGGAATGGGTATGTGTGCTTTCATGCTTCCAACTATCGCAATACATTAGAGGGGCACGATACAGTTACATATGAATGTTTATGGGTAACCGTTTTCTTCACTATCCTACGTCTAGTACCTATAATTTGCATTATACATAGATTCCTTACATTGCCATCTCACTTATATATTTCAAAAAATTTTAATGGTCACATATTTTCGAAAGAAAAATTAGTTGTCATGACTTATGCCCCATTCCTTGTTTAAAAATAATAAAACCTCTTCACATATTCATTATATTAGAATAATTTTTCAAAGAGTAATAAAGATATTTTAAGCTCAGCCCTCAAAAGTCAAATCAATCAAAAGTGAAAGAAAGGGGTAATCACACATTTTGAATTCAACGTTCAAATCTATTTTCCTGAAGTATTGAAACATTTTCCAAATAAAGAGATTAAAAAAAATATATATATATTCTAATAACATACTGTAGATGACATAAAACTTCCTAATTGACATTTCTACTGACTGTAAATTGTGTTGGAGTTTACACCATACATAGTGATACCGAAAATAGCAGGAGTTTTGAAGGTTGGCAGGTACATGAAGAAATTTCCTGTATTGATACAAATGGCTTTACAACAAGGGTAGATATAATTGCTTTTAATGAGACTTCAAGGCTTGCTATTATTGTTGATCCTATAATGAGAATGGAACTGGGTCACCTACAAGTGAAGAGAAGTAAGAAGTGAAGAGAAGAAGGAAATTTATGAACCTAACATTCCTTATTTTGGGGAAAAATACAACCTGGACACAACAGAAGTTATGGGTCTCTTCACTGGAGCAAGTGGGACTATACTCAAATTTTTCGAAGATTTTAGATGGGATAAAAGCCTCCCTTCTTCCTTAAGAGATGGTATTGTTTCATACATAGTATTGAAAAAAATCTGATGTGAAAGTCACATAACTTCCTCTGCCCAAATAAAAGTTAGCAGTATTCACATATCCTTGTACAGAATCGCAAGACACAATTTTACGCTAATTATCAATTTTACGCTATTATCTTTCAATGATGCGACTAAAAGCGCCGGCTATATAACAAACTTAAAAAAAAAAAAGAAGTGACTGCAGACGTTTATTGAACTTTCCGCCGTAAAATATAATTTCCGAAATTTATCGAATATTTCCCTCAGATACTTCTTTACTCTATGCCTGGCCAACAATACATCTTTCGCACTTCACATTCATATATAGAATAAGAGGCCGTGAAAGAGCGCGTATTCAGTTGTTCATCAATCATCACGCAAGACAAACTTTCTACAAACAGTGGGTGAACAGTGGGTAGCTTGTAACTACCCTCAGAGAATTTTCTCGAAAAAAAAGTTTCAAATAAAAATTTTAGCTCTCAGTAAAAGGAACACATGTGAAAATTTTAAAGAAAATCGTTAGAGCCGTTTTCGAGAAAATCGCGAAAAACGAAAATTTCTTCATGTAAAGTCCCCTTAAAAATAAGAGAAAATAGTCGCCAATCTTATTCTCACATCTTCAGAAGGTACCTGACCCAAATACGAAATTTCGTTTTCATACGATTTTCCGTTTTGGAGCTAGAGTGTTCACAGACAGACAGACAGACAGACAGACACACAGACATGTTTCCAAAAATAGTATTTTTGGATTCAGGGGGCCTTGAAACGTGTATATATGCTAAAAACTCAACTTCGAATTTTGGGGTCGAAAACAATACTTCCTCTACCTATAGTACCTATGGTACGGGCAGAGGAAGTAAAATACTTGCCAGGAACTACAGAATCATCAACAGATTGATTAATATTGTTATTTATCTCTTGTTTTATGCACATATCTAATATAATATTTGAGCTGGTGTTTCTGGGTAGATCATATTCAATTGTGAAATTAATTGAAGGTGGCCTTGCTCAGTTACCATAGCAAACTAGGTAAAAAGAGCATCGCAGAAATGGAACAATCATCATCACAAAGTTGTGAGGGAAAAATCAATTGATGTTGAAGGACTCCATCTATAGACGTCAACATGGGTTGTTCAAGAATTGGAAATGCAAACAATTCATACATTTTTGCTCCAAATGGAAAGTCGCTTAATATCCCGAAGCTCTATATGGAAAATTGTTTTCTATTATTGCACTACCACTTTCTCGATATGCTAAACTAGTTGTATTTGAACAAGGCCTTAGACCCACTTTCAGAAATGTTAGGAAAAATAAAACAACTACACCAATGAGCAATCCACTTCCGTTCTTCCCATTTTAGACACATTAGCTTACTTTAGGTATAATTTTGGAGATATAGTTTTTCTTTCACATCCCTTCATGCACACAAACATACACACATAAACAGATACACATAAACACAGATCCATAAGGACACATGTTCACTATGTGGACAGCTGCATGGATATTTGTGATGAAAATATGATTTTTGGATCAAACTTATGGTACGCTCCTCGATACTATGGTACACAGACATATACCGAAAGCCTAAGAATTTTCAGGTCAATCCTTTCTTCACCTCTGCACATGCTGTATGAAGAATATAAAGCTGTAACCAGGGTTCGAAACCCACAAAAAAGTGTCATTCCTTTCGCTAGCATTATCACTCGAAGTATTCAAAACCATTTCAGTTGAAACTCTCTTCACTGCACTGATAAATGCTAGCATAAAATAGAATGAATATCCAGCAAATGAGCAAATGATGAAATGCTAGGAAAGTGTTACGAAATCAATGAAAAAGTGGATCCAATGAGTTTAAATGTGCTTGGCAATGCAATGCAATTAACATTTCTTTTACTGGTGTCGAATGAATAATTAAGTTTTTCAATGAAGGCTTAACATCAGTTTTATTACACAACTCTTTACCATCAACTGAGTATTAGTATGAAATCAGCTGTAGGCTATGAGCAGTTTTGTGGCAGGTCTTTATCACGATTGTCCTATGAGTGATAGAAACAGATTCCTTTTCAAGTTCTGGAGATAAGTATAATGGATAAAGTATACATCTGTATCAAAGTTTGTTTAATTCTTGCCTCTGGTGATTTCACTAATCCACAACTGTTTCCATTATTGTTACCCACATAATCATGGACCACAAAGAAAACTAGAAATATTTCTAATGCAAAGTGCTTAAACCTAAATATGTTGTTGATAATCGGCCATAGCCTAAAGTAAACAAGTAAGTCTGTCTTACTCTTATGTAGATACGAGCAATGTGTTAAAGTAAGATACTGGAATATAAACAGTAGAATCACAAACAAAACATAATTAACATAATTAACATAATAAGTTATAATACAAATAATATTACGATTATTTAAACTATTTACAGAAAAAACATATTGCAAATCTCGTTGTAGAATTATTTAAAACGTTATTACTCCTCTATATGTAGATGTCTTGTACAAATACATTTATTCCTTGAGAACAACAGCTTCGTAAAAATATGGTGCAGTAGTTGGATAAACACATCCACAATAAATTAAATGGAATATCAAAATTACAGTCAATACTGGATGATGAAACAGCAAATGCTTAAACGTTTGACAAAGATTTAGACAGAAAACACTATTGTTCGGTCTAACATTTATTTTAAATTTCTCAGACCGGATCGAATGAAAATCTAACTAAATTATCCTGGATTTCACAACCATCAGTGTATACATAATGATAATTCAAACACTCTTCATCTTAAGACAATTTAGTTGGATAGCTGGATCATCAGTGGCACCAAATCTCTATTGTATTTGGTGATGCAGTCACTTGGGGTGCTAAAGCCCCCCCCCCCAGTCCTACAGGTTAGAATGATTTTTCTTCAAATTAATGTCTCATTTTCACTGAAGTTCAATTAGTGACAAGAATGCAAGATAGTTTGAATCACTTCATATACAATGTTTAAAATTGTTTATTAATTATTCGTTTTTGCTGTACGTAAAAAAAATTCGATAACAATTTCAAATGAATTAGTCTGCAGTATTGCTTTGCATTTGCCGAATTTAGTTCAAATCTCGCTACACAAAGTTTGCTTGCTGCAGGATTCATAATGCTAAAATCTTCTGTTAGCAGCAAAATCATAACGGAAGGAGAATTAATTTAGTGTGTTTAGTTCTGTATATTACTGCAGTAATGTTAATTTCTCCTAATCTAATAATAGTAATAGTGATGATGATAATGATAATAATAATAATGTTTTCATTATACAACAATGTCATTGAATAAGAGTAGGCCTAAGTTGGAAAGAAAATCAAAGAGTTAATTCCACCCATAATAAATATTTTTTAAATTTTTTATTATTATCTATTTTACAATTGTTAGCACCCCCAGATTGAAATCCTGGCTGCGTCAGTGTGCCAAATGGTGCAATGTTACAAAATTTCTATACAGAAGAAGTACTTATAAAAAACAATACCAAATACAAATTTGGGTAAATGTCTAGAACAAAGAGTCTAATTACTATGGAAATACTTTAAAAGGTTTTCTACCATTTAGACTGGAACAAAATATCCAATAAAAATATTTCCATGGTTACGAACAGTTACTGAAATCTTCAGTAAAGAAATATACAAATATATGAAGTTGGAACACATATTACCCAAACTATTCGTCAAGTCCAAATTCAGGTGAGTGAAATATTTAGTTAACGTCAAACGATTGGCACATGAAAATCTAAATCCATCTGTAACAGATCTTAGTACAAGATAAGGCTGTGGCTTGGTTCTAAAAGGGCCAATGTCAATTTCTTGCAAAAATGATTTCTATGCGTTATTAAGCTCGGCTAGTCTTAATAAAAGTGTCAATGCATGTTACTATTAATAGACATAATACAGAAACCTTAGAGGCCAATGTCCGAAGTTCTCAGTAAAAATTGTTACTTCTACAAAAGCTTCCAAAGCTTCAAAAGCAAGTTTTATGACATAAGCAGTAGATTTGACGTCACAATGACAGCTCGAGACCATCAACAGACACCAGAATTTAACAGGGCCTCCCTTGCCTGCATCTTTAAATATTCATACATTTTACCATCACACATTACGACTGTTAATGGGTACGAATGTCCCAAGCATGACTCAAGCTGATAGTTATTTGTCGCTGCTGAAGCACTGAGACTTATAAAAGTGTTCTTACAATTATTTTCTGTGCTCTGTTTAAAAAATACGTTAATGAAGTTATAGAAAATAACCATGATGGAAAGCCATCAAGTGATCAGTCAAGAAATTATTTACACGACAGTGGAAATTTAGAAGTTTGGTATTAGATACGAAAGTCGTACACTTACTACATATTAGACATTACTGGTTTAGACATTTGGTCCTAGACCAAATGGCAATAGACTATATAGAATATAGATAACACTTTTTTCAAATATTCAAATAGACTGTGGGTCCTTCGAAACACAAAGTAAAAACACTCTTCTTGAAGTATTTTAACTTTCAAAAGTTCATGTTCTACTGTTTTCACAGGTAGATGTCAACGTCCATTCTAGGAATCCAATTATTCAACAACAACAAAAGTAACCATTGCCATCAGTTAAAAAAAGGAACTACTATGAAAAATGTTTGCATACGTTAAGGAACAAGGCTTACAGGTACATAAAATCTGCAATACACTTTTTAGTTAGGCTCCTAAAATTAAAGTTCAGAAACTGAAAATATTCATGCCATTAATAGTAATAACCGCTAGGCTAGGCCTATATGGAATCAATGGAATAGTGTGGCAGTGATAAGGAAAATAGCTACAAGACTGTTATTCTACATGAATAACCATATTATACTTTCTCTCCTACAGTAGTAGGTTCAGTTCCTTCAATCAAGAATTACTTAAGATCATATTATTATGAAACAGGTTAATATGCTTACTGTAAAATATTACCTTGAAGCACTTTATTACTTTTTATAAAGAAATTATTCAATAAAGCATATTAATAAGAAAAAGGCCACAAAAGGCAGATTAATTTTATGGCCGAATCGCTTGACTCCTAGAATATGACAATGAAATGGAATAAGTGGACGATTTCTTAAGAATACTGTAACAGTTAGAGGAAGCCTCAAGTGATCGAACATTTAAATTCTGATGTAACACTGTTTAAATCCAAGTGCTTACGATCGTGCATTTCTGCGAAATTAATAGCATTAACATAGTGATTGTGAAATTTCGGCTGAGATCAGCTAAAATCGTAGCCAATGTCTTCTTACTGCAGAATTAAGCAGAAAGCCGTAGAATCTACTTCAGGACTATCATCCAATGTCCGAAATTCTCTTCTAAATTGCCTTAGTAAGTTTAGCTGTTGTGTAAATGCTATTGCCCGCCACCATGACTGAGTGATTAGACCGCTTGCCTTCCACCCCTGGGCCCCGAATCTCGGTTATTCCATGTGGAATTTGTGGTGGACAAAATGGGGTCGGGCAGCTTTTCTCGGGGAGTTCCTGTTTTCCCTGCCATATACCATTCCACCATTACTAGTTCATTATACTATGACCATTTGTTGCACACAAAAAAAAGGAATTATTATATTAAATGCTATTGCTGTTGTTTATTATTACGTTCCAGCGGTATATGCCTACAATAAAATTAAAAATACACTTGAACTCAGTCTCAATAAATATCAATTCGTGCACTCACTATTAAAATGCCGTGTAACGATTCGCTCCCCCCCCCCCCGGCTGTGAAGTCATAAACTGATTATCCAGGCCATTACACATAAAGACGACCTTGAAAAAATGTAATACTAATTTGTATCCCTTTAAAAAAAAATTGAAACAGTGTACTTGCTGTTGCAAGGCAACAGGCGTAATTTTGTTCCGCTAAAGATTTCAGATCGTTTCACCATGAAAAGAAAATATTTAGCTTATTAGATTTCTGCTAATTATGGATTTACTTATTATGTTCATTCCTGAAGTAAAAATGACAGTTATAATGGACACGCAGAAAGGAAAACAATGTAAGTGAAGAACGCCATTTGCTTCAACGTGACATGGTAAAAGTTAAGAATAAGGTGCATCTGACAGGCTAAAGGTATGTTGTTTTTAGTGATAATCTAGGGTGGTAGGTGTCATTACTGGCAGCATTTAAAAGCGAAGGATTTCTAACAGATTCCATCTCAGAAGTTTAAACAGTGATTACAGCTCCATATCTGTGATAAGAGTTCAATGAATCTATGGATAATTAATTAAGACACCACATAACACAGGCGCTGAGTTCCGGGGTGCTTTGCATTTTCAGCACCCACAATAATATTTATATAGGCTACATACTTTCCAGTTCCCACACTCATTATTGACAGAGTTATTAGGTCCTGAAATTGTACGTAATTTCTCTCAGATAGAACTTTTGACCTGACAATCTAATCGAACGCACTTACGCCAACTTATATGGGCCCGTGGGGCTCAAGCCCACCCAATAATTTGCTGTGTATCATTATCATAACTATTTATTGCTAATATTAAAAATTGTGTTTCATTGTTGAATCGCTCTAAAGAAAAAATGAGGCTATTGTTGGCAAACATATTAAGATCTTTTGTTACAATTCTAGAGTGACAGGGAAAAAGCGAATAAGTCAAAATACCATAGTTCCAGGAAATACAAAAAAAAAAAAAATTATTTTGACAGCATTGTTACACACCCAGCTTTTTTTACCTAGTATAAGATACTGTGTAAATATATGTGGTGGACTGAACTAAATATTGTAACAATGCTGTGAAAATATATATATATATATATATATATATATATATATATTTTTTTTTTTGCTCTCCTAAAATTATGGTATTTTGTCTTATTCGCTTTTTCCCTATCACTCTAGAATTTACTCACGATCGTTTGAAATCGTTCCTAAGTTCATTAGTTTATTTACGGCTTACTCTGTCAATGCAATCTCCTAAGATACTGCCGAAAAAATATTTACGCTTTGAAGAACAAGAAGAAAAAAAGATACTTTTTACGTTCAGGGGGAAAAAACTTAATCAATAAATTGCTGTTATAAATATACATAAGAAGAGCCCGGAAAAGTTCGATTTAGAATTCAGAATTATGTGATTAAGAAAAATGACAGGAAGGATATTAATTGACAAAATAAAGAATTGTGATATAAGCCAAGAGTGTGGAGCACAAGCTATCGGCGAGAGGAAAAAAAGTCAAAGTGAAAAGAACAAATAGAAAGAATGATTTAAGAAAGATTCGTTAAATCAGCAAGGGGCAATAAAAGAATGAAATAAGGGACGGGAGTATGAAAGTTTTAAAATCTTTGAGCCCACCCAATATTTTTCAAAACTTGGCGCTCCTGAACACAGACGTTTTTACGTCAAAAACCAACATATAATTTTGGAGACACTCCTAAGTGCATGTAAGTTGAAATGTAGAAATGTAATATTTGCTTAGATACATAAAGAAGAAAAGAGACATGGCTGGTAGAAATATATAAATAAAGGAAGAACTCTCAGGACCAGTTTACTGAGTTGCGTAGCGATGGGCTGGATTCTATACCGTATATACACATAAATTCTTGACAACCTGAGCTCTGGTATATTTCTTCCGCTAGGTTACGTTCCAAATTCGGATGAGGCAGATTGATTTAACCATCTTTATAATAATGGGTGAATATTGTTATGCACGACCTCTATGGCATTATGCAGATAATCAGAGTAGATCTTACTGTCCTCTCAAGTTTATGTTTTCCTAAGGACATTATTTTCAGGTACTGATAATCTCAGCTGTTATTCACGAACCATGTTTCCCATTCATACAGAACTACAACTGAAATTATGGTTTTGTATACGGGATGTTTAAAACAAGTACCTGATGTAAATTCTTACGTGTACAGTTATATTTTGTTCAGCATTCCGCATGATCGAAGCTACTCCGAAAGGATTCATCCACGTGTCCAAGTCACCTTGTTCTCTCTTGTGGGGTTGCATAAAAATTATTTCTTCATGTATTTTCCACTGCTATAGTATCTCTCTAGAGTCGAGGGATTCTTTTGAATGGAATTAAAGTTTATATCATCACTATTAGAATTCTCGAAACTTAGGTCTACCCATTTTATTTTGCAAATTCATATTTTAGAATATAAGTGGGTAGCATCCGACTTAAATAATTTTTTTTAGTTCTTATGACATAATAACTTACTATTGTTAACCTATGATTTAAAAACTGGAACATTTCAACAACCAGAATTGTTATTCCCCTCACTTTCTAAGTAAGTTATGATGTCTTAAGGTTCTTAATTGAAGAAATATATTAAAATAACTATATTATTTTATATAGGCTATTTTATATCATCTACCCCTCATCACAATTTAGATAATAGGCCCAATAGGTTATTACTAGGGCCCAGAAGGTAGGCAATCAGCAATCAGCAATCAGCAATTGTAAAAGGGGCTTCAATATATTCATATGCTTGTAAGGCAGTGAAGTAGAAACCTAGAATTACTGTGAAAAGCCTTTTGTATTTGGACAGATATATTAAAGAGTCCAATAGGCCTAGAGATAAACTATTTTCGTACATTTAGGGACGGTATGGACAGCATGTATGTTTGCCTTTTTTATCTTCTGTTTTATATTTCAAGGTTTAAAGTCGTTGGTTTTGCCTGTTTTGGATCGTTAAGGCTATTTTTGTGATTATTTACACATTTTAAAAAGCATACAAAGAATTTCAATTTGTGAAAGTGAAAAAAAATTACACAAATAATGAAACGTCTCAAAAATATTTATTGAGGATATTATACCCTATAAATGCATTTAATTGTTTTGAAGCCGTCTCAGAGAGCAATTTTCATTAATCAATAGTCTGTGTTTTGACTTCTAATAAATGCCTATTATAATTATATTACTGCCTATTTTAAGCATTTTAAGTGCCTTTTTGCCTTCTTTTTTAACCAATGCCTGAACTTCCGGACTCTAGTCATTACAGTAGGTAATAAAAAAATGGATTCGATTACCTACATTATTTAATTCGTCCACACATTCTATCATAAGACAGATATTTGTAATTTGTTTTTATATAAACCAACTATTTAAATTCATTTTCAAACAAGCTTAGCATTCTTCTTGGATTTTCCGGGGTCTTCCCGATTTGGAGGCGAGTGTCCCATGCCCCATGAAAAAAATAATCTTTTCATGAAATAAAATGTTTAATATTTTTGAAGTGAAACTTCTTTAGCCGCGTTAGGAGTAAATCGAGAGCTAAACGAAACTTGCGTTACGGACAAAATCGTCACGAAATTAGTGGGGCGTTACGGAACGGACTGCACAGAAAGCAATCAACTCAATGATTAGGCTTATCAAAATTTAAAAAAAATCAAAAATTAAAAACTCAAAAATAAAAGATTAAAAAATCTAAAAATATAACATTAAAAATAAAAAATCGAAAACTAAAAAATCCAAAAAATAAATAAATTCAAAGATCCAAAATTTAAAAAATCCAAAATTTCAAAATTTAAAAGTCCAAAGATCCAAAATTTAAAAAAATCTAAAATTAAAAAAAATTTAAAGATCACAAATTTAAATAAATCCAAAATTAAAATAATCCAAAACCCAATATTAAAAAAGTTCAAAAACCCAATAATAAAAAGTCCAACACCCCGAAATTAAAAAACCAATAATCCAAACTTGAAAAAATCCAAAAATTAAAACAAGTTTCACTTCTGTCGCGTGGCGTTCCACGCACACTTTTTTTTTAACACTAGAAAACTTACTCAATAGACAAATCGTCGTATATGCGAAAGTTGTCCCTGTAAAAGTTCATGTGCTTTGGAGTTCCTGACTGCCGACAAGGCACGCTTGTGTTCAATATAACAATTTATTATAATGCACATGAGAAATCAACTGCACTTCATCAATATTAAATTGTGTTATCTTAAGAGACCAAAACAGGACACAATATTGTTATCTTTGTCCATTGTAGGATTGAGCATCGATGGCCGATGTTTTCATGTCGATGATCGATGCTTTCCTCATCGATGGAAAACAACAGATGTTTTTGCTACATCGATGTTTCTCCCCGACATCGATATCTATATTAATAAAAATGAATTACCAAAATGTATGTTGCCGCATCACTTGAGAACGGCTGGACCGATTTGACTGATTTTTGTTTTGTTGTGTTCATAATTGTCAGGACAAAGTTTGTATGAAAGAAAATTTTTTGAAAATCCATGGGAAAAGTCGGAAATGTGAAATGAGGCACAGTTAGAGAGTTCTGCTGTCAATTGTTTACATAACGAAAGTATTGTTTACGGTGTTCAAATAGGGCTTTGGAAACTATATTATAATACTGGGCTTTAACAAATTCTGATACTATCGATGTAAGTAATACATTTGTGAAGAATAAAATTGATGTAGAATAAGCGGTCGTATTGCAGGGACAACTTAAGTGTGTGCCAGTGAGTATGCTATATCGAAAGTCGGTAACAAATCCGATCCACTGATACGTCACTCATAGCTATAGGCTTTGTATTAGTTGAGAAATAGGTCTAGGGATGTTTATCAGAGGCCCTAAGCATCTAAAAGAAGACAAAATGGGATGGAACATTTTCAGTCCTACGCGCGCAGTATATTATGTCCCAGGTTTTTGGGAAGGAAAGTATGAAAGTGATACTGAATTTCTTTTTTACCTCAGCCCCGAAATGGTTGTATGGTAATATGAGAGTGAGAAATACAATTTTCTGTCAAGACAATACAATCTTATGTAATCGGAACTTCTTGTTCTTCTTATTTGCACTCCTCCCAGGCATAGTGTGTAGAAGCAATGGAAAGCAACAATCGACATCCTCTATGAGCCATAAAAAGCTATAACTAGCGTTTTCTGAGGGAATAGTCTGAGTGTCATATGTCGTTCTTCCTAATTTCGAATTCTACGTACATGTTATACAAGGACTTAGAGTTTCAACACCGAAAGTCCTCCATTAGATAATTTCATATTACAAAATACAAAACCCGGGCGACGCTGGACCTTTTAAGCTAGTTTTTATATACAAAAAAATATTAACAGGCCTGCCTCGGTTCTAAGATAATTTTATTTACAGAAGCCTAATTTCCCAAAACATCGATTTTTTATATCGCTAGTTTTCATTGAAATATTTAGTTTATTTAAGAATTTTGCTTAATCTTCTGGAACCAAGACCTTTTTAATATACATAAATCTTTTTTACCTAAACACATCGAAGTCATTATTTCGATATTATCATCAAATCGATAGTTACCGCCGATTTTAAAACGATGTTTTTACTTTGAATGATCCGCTGCAAGAAAAATTTTATGAACGCTTTCAGAGTATAATTTATGTATTAATATAAGTAATCATGAAGTGAAATCATCAGTGGGCTCTAAGTTTAAAATCAGTAAGGAAAATTTCAATGGTACAACTGGTTTTCATTTATGACAATTCTAACTTGTGAATAAAAATCCTCACATTCTGTATATAAAGCACTATTCTAATGACCTTTTATCTCTGCTTGTAGATAACTTTCACTGTGATCAACTTATACGTCAGTAGCAGTGTAATGGTTAGTATCTATTGCAACCTATCCTGAATGGCTCACCAAGCTTGTAGTAAAAGCTACCTCTTTTTATAGGAGGCTAAATTAACTAATTCAGTATCTATTGCTAGAAACTAGAGCAGAGCATTGGCGTAACTAGGATTCATACATGGGTAGGGGTATGTTTAGTCAAGTGCTAAATTAGTTTTATTAATTTTTCTGAGATAATGGGGGGGATGACATCCCCAAAACCTTTCCCTGGTTACGCCCATGGAGCAGATTCAAGACTAAAGTAATTAAATTAGCACTCAAATCTCAAGAAACTTAAAAAATATTACATAAAAAATAAATACAACGAGATAGGAGATAGAACTACAAATATTTTGCCTTATCATTTTCTTATTCACCACTTAGCAATATTAGGTAGATTTCGAAGAAAAATCTATCTATTGCAATGGATACCATGTCATGATTTTCGAAAAATTCTTTCATATCTTTACGTTTCATGCTCCCCCGAGTACGAAACCACCGTCCGTTCAAAAAAAAATAGTGATATTTAAATATATATATATCTTTACACGCTAGCGGCCGTAATTTTGAAGATATTTGAACCAAATTTTAATATGTTATTTCTAGGCCCAATAGTTCGGACAAGTTCGTTAATGAGCAAAATTGGCCCAAGGGGGTGGTCGGGGGAGGGGGTTGAAATTTTAAAACATTTTTATCTCGGCCCCTATGAAGTATAGAGGGAAACTTTGTTTGAATAAATTAGAGTACTCCCTATGGAGTTCACAGTGACACCAACGATTCGGGGGTTTTGGGGGTACGAGTGGGGGTGGGGCAGGGGGATGGAAATTCGAAATGTTTGAAACCACGTCTTATGGGGTATCATTGAAAAGCTCTTGATGAGTACTCTACAAATCAATAACTATTTTCTCGATAGCTCTCATCTAACACGAGATTTGAATATTTGAAAAAGCGCTCTTTCCTCTTTTTTGCAATTATTATTGCGGGTTTGTCAAGCCAAGGCTAAAGAAGAAGAGTGCTACGCAGCGACAGTAAATTACACCAAAAGCACTTTGAAATCTACCTCAGCCTGTAGGCTTGCCTAAAGGGATTTTTCTATTTGAAATGACCAAAATTGAAATCAACGGCTGATATTCCGTTTCATTTTGCAGTAGACTGATAATAATTATTGCAATAGATCATTGACACCTCATATAAACAGAACACACCAATTTCATAACAGATCGTTTTATTTTCCAGATAATGGTTTAGAGCTGGCTACTACCTCCAGAAATTAAGATAGGAGAGAAGATAGAAGCATTAAGTACGTAAGTATTGGTATAAACCCACGTAGTTTCTTTTTAAAAAATCCAGTTATCATTTCTGTTAAAATGAAATTTCAGAATAACTACGATTATTTAACAAAGATTTATACAGAATTGTAGTGCTAAAGATTGGATATAGGCTAAGCCTAACTATAATTAATTTTACTTAATTTTTTCACAGGTAATTCAATCACACTAATCTTGGAAAATGGCCTAACGTCACTAGCAACAGGAGAATATCTATCAACAGAACACGATACAGACTCCGTAATTCCTAATACAGTAGAGTCCCGCTAATCCGGACTAGATGGGACCGGACCCTATCCAGATCACCGGAAGTCCGGATTAAATTGAACTTACCTTTAAATGCACCTACTCTACTGTAATACAAGTTTTAGATGGGCAAAACTACAAAAATAAATGTTTTCTTCATAGATATAACTTTTCCTACAATTTAGCCTAATTTTAGTTTTAATAGGCTACTACTGTATTCGTAGATCTAGGTTTTTAACGTAGAAACTGATGTAGAATTAACAAAACAAGACATCTTTGTAATTAAAATTCAATATTTATTAAGTGCCAGAATGGTACTTTCTGAGATTGTATGGTAGACGGGAAAATGTCTATACGCGCGATAACTTGAATACGCTTTATCGGATTTTCATGAAACTTGGTATAGCCTACGCACTTATAACATCCATTAATTTTGGACGAAGCCTATTGACTTTGTGCCAAAACTGTTGACCGGTACCGGAGTAACGCCCAATTAGGGGCCTAATTTCTGAAAATATTACACTGAATTCATCAAATGCAATTCAGTTCTCATGACAATATTGTTTGCAGTGTTCATATAGGGCTGTGGAAGTCGCAAAACAATGGGACTTTGACAAATAACACTACCAAGCATAACTTTTCTTTGCGGCAAAGCATCTAATAAGTGATTTTAATTCAATAAGATCTCCTGATTTCAGAAAAGTCACTTTTTTCACATCTAGTTTTCGTATTCGCTGTCTAAATATGTGTCATGGCGTACCCAATTTTAAGTTTCGTGTAGGCCTTCTTGGAGGCTTATAGTAGCTAAACGGTAAGTCGAAAAAAAAATTGCAAAAATAGTAACGGATTTTGAGAGATCTGCAAGTTTGGCCCTATGGCTTCTTCGCCTCTCCATCGGTTATATATTAAATTGAGTTAGATTTTCTAATTGTAAGTAAATTTTGTATATTTTCCTCACATTATGTAATTTTTGACACACATAGGAGAGAATCGTAGAATCTTGCAGGAATATTGGTAGCCTACATACAACAACCAAAAGCGTGCAAAATTTGGTGTTTCTAGCTACCCCAAGAGTACAGAAAACTGGCTGGATAGCCGTGACGACAGTCTAATCGTCCACTTATTAACATTGCTGTTTACTCACTTCCAGATGAGCTAGCCTAAAACCGATGGTAAAATTTCAAAAGTTCAAATATTTTATTTTTTCTTCTCCAAATAAACTTTTTTGGGGGGGGGGGTTAGTTTCCCATTCTACTGGATTCGTTATTTTTTTCTTTACACACGAAAAACGGCAAAATTTCATGTTTTTATAATTTTTTAGGAGTTTTAGAATCCATATAGGCCTATAGGCACATTTTGTTTCTAAGAATATTTTAAATATGGGTAAAATCGGTAAGAAGTTCACAAAAAACTACCCTAAAATGGCGCTCAGAAAGGAATCACAATAATACAGAATCAGCTGCTAGAGACAGCGCAGTGCATGCTGGGAAGAATCCGATGGGTCACGTGGTGCTGGAATCAACTGCCAACATGATAAGGGTCAGACAAATCTCCGGAAGATATTATATGCCACATTTTCGAAACCGACAAACAGTGTATCGTACATTATTCGAAAATGCAAGGGCGCTTCGCTTCGGCTGCCGCCTCCGCTCGCGCACTTAACTAATGTGGTCAGTGTTTTGCATTATTTAGCTTTATGTAGAGGTTGCAAGACCGAATGGAACAGACCAATGACATGCAAGGTCGTTGGCAGCCAATGGGAGTGTTGGTCTGCAAGCCAGAGCCCGCATACCAACGCCGAACATCGCGTGTGGAAATCCAGTTAGAGTGGGAAACTAAACCTTTTTTTTTTTAATTTTCACTGCTTATTTGTACGGTTTCAGTTGTTAAACATAAATAAATAAACCTATTGGTGACGCGAGGAATTTGTTGTGAATCCGTTCTGTTATTATTCTAGCTATCCCACATATTCCTTCACATATGCTCATCAAACTTTCTCAAGAAACCATGGTCTAAAACTGAAATATGACTGAATATGAAATATGACAAATTAACTCCATCTGGCACTTTGTTATATCAGTTTATTTGAATTTTTTAAATCCTTTCGGGTTGGTCACAAGCACACCCAAGACACTTGACAAAATTAGATGGAATCCAGAGAGCTGTCTGTAGAGTGATTACAGGTGCTGACTACCTCACACGGAATGTCGAACTGTATGATTCACGGAATGTCGAACTGTATGATTATTTGAAGATTATGAAATTCAGTGATCATGTTCATTGTATGCAAGAAAGATTTTTGACATCTCTAAAACATCATATCAACCCCCTAATGAAAGAACTTACTCAATGATTGTTTATGTTACAACTTGTCACTTCTGGTGATAAAAGTTGTCAATAATTTTGTGTATAATAATTTGTTCCAAGGTTATCAATACGAAATCATGTATAAGGCAGGGGTCCAATTTGAGACCTGGCACTTATAAATAAACGTCAATTAGATTTTTTTAAAAATCCCTTTCGGTTTAACCGAATGTCCGTTCGAGCGGGGTCCGGATTAGCGGGACTCTACTGTATTACAAAAAATGAAGGTGCTGTCTGATGAATGTATAAGTGAGAGTGTGAATGTTAAAAATTCCTGAGATTAAATCTATGAAACCGTGGCGGACTGCATAGAAAACAATGAACACGCTGACTAGACCTTTCTAATTCCATATCTGTAAGACCAGTCACGGACATACGAGTAGGCCTACTGTCATACAGAGGAAGGGAAGTGTTCTATAGAATAAACCAAAGAGATGCCACTTCCACAATAAAGAACCTGCTTCAAGCTGGTCCTGAAACACTCTACTTCAAACCACTACTGAAGATTTAAACTCCATTTCATAGTCTACAGTCTCTGAAAGTGTTTATGGACAAAGAGTATCGTCAGTTTTATACCTCGAACATTCAAGTAGGAATACTCGATTTCTCACATACCTCTACAACGTTAACAGTTTGCAAATAAAACTACCAACCAATAAAAAATATATATTATTATTATTATGTCTAAGTATAGAGTTTTGCTTGTACAATAAATTATTCTGTAATTTTACATAATTTTCGCCAATATACTTGCTGCATTATATCACAAATATGACTAAAAGTTGTATCCAATAGGATGTATTATTCATTATAAAATTTAATATACTTAATTCCTGAATGAAAAATAAATAGTTTATCAATAATATTATGTATAATAATATCGCCACTCAAGTTGTCAAATACCAGAAATGTACTCCATTACAGCAATGTTTTGCAATACAATAATATATCAAAAGAACTTTTTGTATCTATATAATAAGAGAAAGTGTTTGTCTGTCTGTCTGTATGCGATGCCCAGGGAAATCTACTGAATTCAGAGACCTGAAATTTTAAACATAGATGGACTGAACGGTGGGCAAATGCACCTCGAAGCCGGATTTTTTATTTTCGCTTTCGTTCGCGAGTTATGAGTGAAAGACGGGCAGAAAAAGTACACTTTTTGAGTTTTCGAAGCATCTGTTTTCAGTAATACATTTCAATTGTCAAATCAATTGCAGGTGGCTTTGCCTATTTTTTGTCATACTTTGGAAGTAAAAGCACCGCGCTCGCTTGAATTTTGTAAGCCCACCCTGGTCGATTCATTTGTTTATAATGACAAGGCACGCAGACATTTGAAATGTTCAACACAGACGGAAGAGGGATAATGAAAATAGGCCTAAATGGGCAAACATTGATCGATTTGGACGGAACTCAATAACTTATCCGGGGGTTTCTAGGCCAGGGAGCTCGAATCTGAGGTCTTTTTCCCAGGCGACGCTTTCTAATCGTGGAATATACTCTACGTGAATTAGGTGTTATTAAATATAATGATTTAACTATTATGCTTTTAATTTTTAATGTTTTAATTAATCATCGCGGGCGAAGCTGCGGGCACCTGCTAGTAATAAATATGACATACAGAAACTAACAGATCATTTCTAACATCATACAGAAAACCTCGAACATCATGCATATGGAAATAATGTGGCTTGTTTCTTGCAGGAAGTGACTTATGGTAGACCTAGCAGCTTATTTGGTCCCCACATGAAACAAATTGTATGTTTAACAGGCTGTTTTTCTAAAAGCTAAATTACAAGCTTTACACCCACTCTTTTTGTTCCCCTATACACACGTTAATTGCTAGGGGGCAACACTGAAGTTTAAAATTACTGCCTTAACCCTTCTTCTAGTCTAACGATGACAATTTATATTATGATACACCCGTCCCAACTTTTTTCTTTATTTTTGTTGGCTAGCTTTTCTTGCTGCAAGAATTCTTCCGGTGGGATAATAGGCAAGGAAGTGAATTATATTTTTCCTCAGGAAAACTAACAAGTAAAGGAATCCGTTCTCCCTACAGGTGCTAGAGATATTATCCATATAACTAAACTGTTTCAACTCTAAGAACAAAGCTAAAAGAAATAAACTGTTTCACTCTACATTATTCGTATAATCTAAGAGTGAGACAGAATACTGAATTTTGTTTACTTTAGGTTTGTTCTTAGACTTAGAAAACAGTTTAGGAACGTCGGAGGTCATGGGTTCGAATCCCATTGTCGAAGGATTTGTTCTCCTAAAATATTCACATATAAGTTAATGTTCAACGGAAATAACATTCTGTGGTTTCATGAAAACATATCAACAACAACAATATTTTGTGATTCGAGGATTTCCCAGTGATGAGAATGTATAATTCTTTCTCAGGCTTCCAACTCACCTGGTTGGAAGCCCGAGAAACAATAATACAGCAATATTATTAAGTTGTTAGCAATATTACTTGTCTAAATTGCTCTTACTTTGCCATATCTTCTTGCTCCTTTAAAGTAAGGCCTTATCATAACGCTCAAAGCTACCAGTTTTTTCGATCTTTATTATCCTCCTCCGTGGAGAAAATATGTTCAAGAGTAGCAAGAAACTGCATATTTAACAGCTAAGCATTGATCATAAGGTTATACTTCGTAAGCTACTAGTGATTTATTTTCAGTCTCTGAATTTGATTTCAGCTCATTGGTTATGAATAAGGCCCGGATTCATAGGTTTTAAACTATTTTGTTCCTTGCTGGCTAGCTGTAATATTTTAACATTATTATTCGTTTCATTGTTTTGACAGTCGCATAGCCCAGTCTTATAAAACCTAAAAATGGCTAAACAAGACGTTAAAAACTAAAAATAGCTAAAATTGTTTATAATTAAAATAAGATAAAATACCTAACAAACTAAACATTACTTTTTATATCTGCCCTCAGCATTTTTCTCGTTGTTACAAGTACATTTAGTAACATTTAATATAGTATTGCTTTTTGTCTTTTTGTAACCCCATTGTCCCGGTAAAGGAAATCGTTAGTGAACCAAAATCCCTGGTTTCTTTAGAAGAAAATTAAATACAGTACAATATTAAGAAGCTTATACTTGCAAGATTTATTAACAGTATTTGCTGAAGCAAGTTCCCAAAAGTAAAATATTCTAAAAGTTGCTTGATTAATTGAAAAACCTTCTTCTTGAGTTTATGTGATGGTGATGAAAATGACAGGGGTAATTCTAAAATTAATTGTTTTATATACACTATGGAAAATTAAGCCAAGAATGTGAATAGTTTTGTGGTTCACAGCATGGAAATTGTAAGTAAAAATAAAATTAATGTATTTGTTTTAACATGTTTATTCTACGTAATAAAATGAAACTTTAAAAAAAACTGGTCTGAAAATGGTAAAAAATAAAATAAAACTATTTTAACACGTTTAAAAAACTAATACATGGGTTATAAAAACATTAAATCCGGGCCCTAGTGATTAATGATGGCTTATATTGCTGTACTTACAGAAAACTTATCCTGTTTCCGGTATTTTATTATGTACTTCAAATATATTTTGTATATTTAATTCAGTTGCATAGAAACAGAGCAAAAGTCCTTCAATTTGCTAATTGTTTATATGTTACCATAGATTTCCCACAATTATTTCTTTTTATTAAGTTGTGTGAGAGTATTTTATGGTAAAACAGAATATATATAGATTACCGTATAGTACCTATTAAGGGGTACCGGTATAATTTTTTTCGGTCTTTTCATTCATTTTCCGTTCAAGATGGAAACTCGAATTTCCTGCACCCAGTGCCGTTAGCCTAACCTACCTGCATCTTCTTCCTTCTTTGCAGGCCAAGTTCGCCATTATATCAAATCCTTTAACTTTCGATATATGTATTAATGCAGATACGGAATATAATCAAATTTGCTAGCTGAATTTTACCATTTAGGCCTAAGTCTTAAACAGATAAGCATGATGTAATCAGTTACGCCTGCGCTAAAGTGACCGATGTATCGATCGCCACCAATATTAAAAGTCACTATTTTTTAAGGTTCGTACCTTGCTTCGTGACCAACATCTCGAACAGTTGTGGTTAATTATTTTCATGTAAGTAATACCTGTACGTGTCCGCTATAGTCGGAAAAATAGTGCAATACAAATGCGTTGAGTGCGTTGAAGAATCTCGGAAATCTTTTGACTCGTTTTTAAACCCTTCCTCGATTCTACAATTATGTATTTACCCCTCTTGTACAGCAATATACTACTTTGTTAAACTTGAATTCAATCAATAATTCATGGGTTTTAAAAAGTAACGATCTTGTACGAGACATACGTTTTTGTCAATTTAACGAAGTGCATTACTCTGATGGTTAAATTATTTTTTAAAGCTTCCAAAAGTACTTACACATTTTCGGTGTTCTATCACATTATCTTGTATGTTCACTAGTAAATTATACTGAAATTGCATAAAAACGAATTTTTAAGGAAAGCACTTTTTCTAAGTGCGTCATTTTCCAGGATTCAAATAATAGCTAATTTCAATATAAGCGCAGTGTATTTTCATTTTAAAATACTCCATAAAACCAGTTTGTTTAAATATACAGTATAGTTTTTTTAAATGACAGCAAAAACGACAGTTTGTCAAATATAGTAAAACTTTTTTTTTCACAAGGAAAGCTGAATTTATTTATTACTATAAGTATTCATAAATGTAACCACTAATGGATTATAAGCTTGAAATAGGAAGTAACATTTCAGTGAACTATCGGTACTTGATTTTCATAAATGGTAGCATTGTAAGATGCCTATAAAATCCTCATATTCTAGCAAAGTATTACACTGTTAATATGTTTTTATGAATTTTTTTAGGTGACATTTTTATAAGTCAGATATTTAAGTCACAAACGTAAGCAGGTTCACAATCGGCAGATAAGTAAAGTTAAATAATTACTCCTGAGCAATGGCACCTTTTATAGCTCCAAGTTTCTTTTTAACGGTCCATAGAGAATTAGAAATAATTTTTAAAATAAACGAAGTCCAGAACCCTAAGACAAGGTCATAAAAAGTTATAATATTTAACCATTGCACCATTCTGTCTTGCCGGCTTAAAAATATGTTCTAGTAATCTAGTTTATGAGCGACGCACCCCCTTCCTTCGTGCACCCCAGTCTCCTTCGAAAATGCTGCAGTTAAATCTTCCATGACAGAGGTCCAGAGATGATTTTTCATGACCACAAACAAAAAATAGTCAAGTGTTTTGTAGCTCTAAGCAGTGGCGTAAACGGTTACAACTGAGATATGGATTAGTAACTAACGACTAAACGGCTCAAGAAGTTCGGAATTTCTAAAGGAAGTTTTAAAGGACTTAAAAGTTGGATTTTCCGTTAATAGAAAATTTATTCATTCTCAGATAATTACAGATCATAGGGGACAGCATATTCATCACCTATTTAAGATAGGTAAGATAAATACTAAAATTATTCTTTTAATTTCGATATTCTCTTAAATCTTCGGAGGGAGATCGAAATAGCGGAGATAGTTAAAAAGTATCGCAGTTATCGACCGGCCGATTCCCGGTGAAGGCCGCGCGCTATGCACGGTATAATTGCGGTGGCTTCATGTTTGATTCACACTGTAAATGTCAGTGTTTTTTAGTAAGTTCAGAAAAATTTATTCATAAATTTCATTTAGAAATTATAGTAATCCTTGGAAGTCCCTATGGTACCCGTACATATCTGCCGTCATTATTTCCTTTATCACATCCGTCTTGTTCAGAATAAGTGTGGGAGTGATTGATGTGTACTTCTCTGTGTCCATATTGCCTCGGAGGTGGCCCTGGCAACGGGCTGATCACTCATCCGGAGAGGCCCTCCAGTCCTTGTCAGGTCAAAAAAGTATGTGCATGATCCAATGATTAATCCATCTTCTGAAAGGTCGCGCTCTTGATCCGAAAGATGAAAACAATTAAAGAAAAAACATTTAAGTTAGGCCCACATTGGATTCCATGCATAATATGTGAAAAAGTCTTCGTCCTGTCACAATATTATAAAAATATTAATTTCTCTTTAGAGAGGCCGTGGAGGATCTTAAGATTGCAGGAGGTTGAAGCTCCAGAACTTTTAAATAGCCTGTTCGTTATACGAAAGAGGTAGTTTTCAGCTTTTATCTTAGGACTGCTCCAGTTTGTCAATTCTGCAGTTGACCCCAAAACCACAATGCCATCAGAAAGATTAGATCATCTGGAAAAATCTCATTCGTTTCATCATCTCTGATTCGGCGACTCCCTAGTTTGAATTGCAATGCTTCGAGCGTCTGCACCACGGCGTACCCCCTCACAAATTACAAGAACATATCTGTAAGTTCATGCTGGATCGGTAACATCCGTAGAGGTGTACTAACGT
Source organism: Ectobius pallidus (assembly GCA_964059195.1). Taxonomy (NCBI): domain Eukaryota; kingdom Metazoa; phylum Arthropoda; class Insecta; order Blattodea; family Ectobiidae; genus Ectobius; species Ectobius pallidus. The sequence goes on along the minus strand of CAXKWD010000007.1, from coordinate 115,070,336 downwards.
AAGAGCCGCAGCAAGTACACAGGATTCAACTCTGTTAAGCCTATGGTTAATTGTAATATTACAGTAAAAATGTTGACTAGCCTATGCTCATAGGGTTCGGATGTTTATGATATGTCATATTTTTATCCTGACCTCCATTCTCGCCACAAACACAAATTGAACATGAATTGCACATTTATTATCCTAATCGGACCGTTTTATTTTGCATACAGTCATATTTTTGTCACTTTTATGGTCCTGGTCATATGTCGGTTATATTTGTAATTTAACGTCATATTTCAGTTATAAATTCGGTAAAAGATCCAACTGTACAGTAGGCCTATGTGAACTAAATTGTCGACTTAAATTTTTTCCCGAGAAAGAGTCACGAATATTTTGGTTTTACTATAACTGAAATGTGAATGAAGAATAACAAGTAACAGCACAATTGCCTCTTCCTCCTTGTTGTTAACAACTTCCAATAGACAAGTTTTTAAACTATTTTCAGTTCATATTTGCAGTGGTATCTGGAAACATTAACAGATTAGAAGTTCTTTACAAGTAAAACCACCCGTAAAATTGTTTAAAAAAGTAATTACCTGATTGAATTAAAGTGATGTAATATTTTAGTGTCATTAAACGTTTTAAATAGGAACATTTATTTTACAAAAATACATTCTTATATGAGGTCATATTTAGGATGTTTGATCATATTTAGTCATTGTTGAGGTCATGTTTGCAATCATATTTTCCACTTTTTTAGGTTATAAACTTCCGAACTCTACTTATGAGTGTGAAATAACTGCGCATTCAAGTGCTACCCTAGCTAATGAACAGCGTTTCATAACTCTTGAGAATACGCCACTGGTCGCGATAGACGTCTCACCCTCATCACAAAGAAGCAGAGCAATATTTGTCAGATTTGGGGTGACTGACGCCTTGAGGACGACTGTGCCACCTGCTACAAGCCAAGAGGAGTGAAGTGTGGGATTAAGTTCCGTTCAGACAATATTGATGACTTTTACACATTCCACCGTTACCACATCAACTGGCTTCACTGATTTGTACACGCGTGAAAAATGTTTCATTTTTGATATTGGTATGAGTTTGCCAGCCACTTCACTAAAAAATTCTTGAGTTAAGACAAGTATTTTTCCCAATACATGTCACGCATTGTTTTTGGCATGCAATTTTGTCACATTTTGATTTGTTATACTTTATTGCAGTGGTAATATAATTATCTGTCATTACCAGGGTCCGGAGTATGATGGTACATAATGGACGTTGCCCACTGGTGCAGATATTCTGATCATGATTCTTAGATTATAAAAAATGTTATTTTTAAGGTATTTTTTTATCATTTTTACCAACTTTTCATTTTTAGGCCATTATTAAACATTTAATGACATTTGGTAATTTTTTGGCCATTTTGAGGTTTTTTTTTTTTCATTTCATATTTTTAGGTAATTTTCAAAAATTCAAAGTAATTATTTTCTCATCTTATGCTGTTTCTTGCATTGTACAACTTTTTGTACATTTAATATTATCGGAACTCTAAATAAGCTTAAATAAATAGATCTCGTTACAATTTAATTTTTGATATAGAAAGACTTTGTTCGCTGTTTGCAGTTAACCGTATGTAATTAACTAATTATAAGCCTATAATTGGGTCAACAACATAAATGTAGAATAGACACAAATCTGATGAGTAAACTAGTATTTTCATACACATTTTTTTAATCATTTTTGTTAGTTTTCGGGTCATTTTTTGTATTTTTGTAGTAATTTTATAGCTCTTATAGGCCTATTTTAGGTAACCAAAATCTGGGTCCTTGGTCATTACGTTCCTTATTTTTTATTCTTAAATCAAAATTGTAATTAAAACTGTGGTGCAACGATATTGATGTCCTCAATGATATGAAACTTTATTTTTATTATCGTTTATAAAATATTGTACGGATTCATAATAGTGACATTTCTGTCACTAAATTATTATATCAATAGATATTATTATTATTATTATCATCATCATCATAATTCATCATCACCATCCGTGTAACATTATTATTATTATTGATATTATTATTATTATTATTGATATTATTATTATTATTATAATTATTATTATTATTATTATTATTGTAAAAATTGTTTGTAGCTTCTTTAAATAAATAATTGAATTGAATTGAATTGAATTGAATTATTATTATTATTAATAGATGCCTGCTATTTAAAATTTGTAAAAATTGTCTATAGCATCTTTAAATAAATAAACGAAATGAAATGAAATTATGTATTATATAATTCCTGTTAGTATATCTCATACTGTCATATTTTTCTCTTTCTTGTTACTTTCTTTTTCTTTTTTTTTAAGATGCCTGCTATTTAAAATTTGTAAAAAAAAATTGTAGCATCTTTAAATAAATAAATGAAATGAAATGAAATTATTATTATTATTATTATTATTATTATTATTATTAATAGAAGCCTGCTATTTAAATTTGTTAAAATTTTCTGTAGCGTCTTTAAATAAATAAATGAAATGAAATGAAATGATGGATTATGTAATTCCTATTTGTATATGTCATACTGTCATATTTTTCTCTTTCCTGTTACTTTCTTTTTCTTTTTTTAAGATGCCTATTTAAAATTTGTAAAAAAATTGGTTGTAGAATCTTTAAACAAATAAATGAAATGAAATGAAATGAAATTATTATTATTATTATTATTATTATTATTATTATTATTATTATTAATAGAAGGCTGCTATTTAAATTTGTAAAAATTGTCTGTAGCATCTTTAAATAAATGAAATAAAATGAAATGATGGATTATGTGATTATGACAGTATATGTCATACTGTAATATTTTTCTCATTCTTGTTAAATTCTTTTTCTTTTTTTTAAGATGCCTGCTATTTAAAATTTGTAAAAAATTGTTTGTACCATCTTTAAATAAATAAATGAAATTATTATTATTATTATTATTATTATTATTATTATTATTATTATTATTATTATTATTATTATTATTATTAATGCGGGTGACGGTGCACATAGTGCGCACAGCCGAAGGTAGAGATGAAAGCTCGGCACGGGATGTGTGTCAGAGAGAGGAAGGTGGAAGAGGCTGGGGCCGTGGGAACACCGGTGGGTGCCCAGTAGGCATGTCTCAACTCAGCTCAGCACATGTTCTATTTTATTTACACTGAATCATATGCCTTCGGCCCGATTATTATTACAAGTTACCCACTTCACAGTTAATAAAATCTCCCATTTCCCCTGGGCAGCCAATTGCTAAGTCATTTTCTCTTGATGAATGCATTAGCCGATAGCGAAATTACGTCAATGGCATCAAGTACGCTTTCCAAGGTTGCTGCTATTGAGATCGGTGCTTTAAATCCAAAGTTATGATGTACTGTTCATGCTATCACGATAAACAACTTCTCTGTTCAGTGTTTAGATATTTCTAACCCATTATTAAACTGTAACATTTCACCATAGGTCCAGTTCGAATTTACAATTTCGTTTTTATTATTATATGCCTAGAATGAAAGTGAAATAAATATGTCAAATACTATAATATCACATCTTATAATAATTACTAGTAATACATTCTAGCGAAAATAAGCTAGATTCATAATATCAGTATGATTATTTTTTCTTAAGGACTTTCCATCGAGGGATGTAGTGCATCTACTCAGACATAAAACTATAACACGAATGATATTGCATTTTGTTAGCATAAAGTATTTTATTTAAATCACGTTTACAAACTAGTGTAAAAATTATATTCGTAGTAGCTACAATATGAATATTATTTTTCTATACAGGCCTAAACTTGTGTTTGGATTGAAATTAGTACATATCAACGCAAAGCATACCCAAATAGTTAATATGAGTTTGCCACCTTTATTCATACTCGTATACACTGATATAAGAAATTATTAAAATATCGAAGGATTTCACAAAATGCACTGGCAATAATATTAATGATGTAAGTGTAGGTCTAAGATTCACAGACATGTTGGTTATAGGTTTAAAACAGCTGTATAGGTTATGAATGAATGAAATTAATTCTGAAAACAACCTGTTAGGAATTACATTAGGTCTATTACTTGCACATAAGTGAGGAGAGTTTAAACTGAAAAATGCTCATAATAAAATATAATAAAGATATCGGCTGCCGTACATTTCGATAGAATGCAAAACATTATATCAACAGCAGCTATGTTAAATTATTCAACGGCTAGATATTTTTTATTTATATTTATTTACACTGACATCGATATAAAGAAATGGATAAATTAAGGCGGGCTAACAATATCAAAGCGATATTGTGGATTGAATAAAGTGGGCCATGTAATATTAATGTAGCCCCATATGTTATGCCCATTATAATAAGTATTCATCAATGTTTATATGCTGTTAAGTGAACAAATGATAAAGATTACGTAAAGCACCAACTGGATAGAACTTCTGGAAATGAATGCACGCTCTTTAGTAAGTAATTTCATTACTTCTGACAGAAACTGATACATCTGAGCTTGCCTTGTTTATCTTATGAATACTAATGTTTGTGGCGACTCGGCCGCTGATTGGCTGTCATCTATAGCCAATCAAAATGCTTCGGGGTCCGGACATAGCGTTTTATATAAAAGGATTGAGTGGTATTTTTAAAATCTTATATGACATAAATTATTCCGTATTAAACTCTGTATTTTTTAAAATCTAAAAACATTTGCATACGATTATGTACCATTTTGTAATGTTTTCCCCTCCATAAATCCCTATCAAAAATAACTTCTTCTTGCAGTCCTTTCAGATCCACACTCTTTTTCATCCCGTTCATACAATTTTCGCTTCTTCTTCCTTTCCTGTTTCTTCCCGCTAGTTCCCATAATTTTGGGTACCTCCCATCGTTCATCCTACTTACATGCCCATACCATTGTAATCTATTAATGTTTTCTATGTATACTAGTCCCGCCTCTTTAATTTTTATTTTTTATTTTTCTAGAATTTGTCTCAAAGTAGATATTTATGTGATCCTGATCAACCCAAGTTCTACCTGCCATAAATCCACATTGTTCTTCTACTCTAATATATTCTTTTTAGATATCCTTCCTAATGTTTTCATAAATCAATATGATACTGCAGATTCCTCTATAATTCTTACAGCTTCTCCCGTCCCCTTTCTCTGATATTTTCTTTTTATATAATTTATATATAATTTTTATTTTTTATATAAATACAAATACATATTTATACAAGTAAAATAGAACAGAACAAATACAAATTTCAAAAGTAACTACAACTATTATTTAAAATAGGAAAAGAAATATAGGCTATATCTTACATAATTTATAATTATTCTAGCACAAGAAATATTAACATTTAGTAATACACCCGAATGAGCAAGACTGCTCGTGCTAGGGTGCAGTTTCAAAAATATCAAAGTGAAGAAAGAGGAGAGACAAAGAAACAGAGTGTATAAAAAATGTGATTAACTAATAAAGAAAGTAAAAAATGTTAAACATAAATACATAAAAGGAGTGAAACAAAAATGTCTTAAACAGCTAAAAAATTACAAAAAATGCTTTACATATCTATTAAATTTAACAGCGGAGTATGCTGAGAGATCAGTATACTTTCTGATAACTGAGTTACAGAAGCGGGGACCAAAATTAATGCTATGTTTTAATCCTGCCGATGTGAGACATTTGGGTTCTGATAGGAGTAAATTAGTATTTCATCTAGTTTTGTAGACATGATCAAAGGAAGAGTATTTTATACGACGTTTGTGAAAATATTTTAATATAGTAAATTTGTAGATTTGGTCCAAACTGAAAACATTAAATTCCGAAAATATTAGGCTAGTTTGATAATGTGTTTTTTAGACAGATTTTTATTATTCTTTTTTGTTCAAGGCAGATTTCCTATTTTCATTTCCTTCGGGAAATCGTCTCCTTGAAAAATTTAATTAATCAATTAATTAATCAATTAATATATCGAATAGACCTAGTGCATGCAAGGCAGTTAAGGTAAGGTTCCATGTCCAATTACAACTCTACAGAAGGACAAAAAATCAACACATCTTAGGAGAGTACACATTACATGACTTCTTCTCTTACATGCTGGATTTTACATTAGATATACTTCTAGGTATTATACTATTAATGGAAGAAGTAATATGCTTCTAGGATTTAAGAGCTTCTGGTGCAAAAAACTTGTCTGTGTATAGCAACGTGCCGAACGACTATGTGAGGAATTTGTAGGCGGGACGAAATGTTCCATATGTTTTCCAACAAGTTAAGGAACTGGAATTTTATATGAACTGATGTACGTAAAGTTTTGAACTGACCGCATTGCTGAATTCATTTTATTGTAGAGCACAGGAATGCACTCGCGAACGCAGTTACGTTGAAATTTATGGGACTTTCTTGTAAGATGAACAAGATTGCTGCTGTAATGGTTTCCTCTTCGTAGCCGCCCCATTTACTGTAAATTCAGTAGTTCACATTAAGAATGGAGTTCAGAATTCCAGAAATACCACAAATTATAGGCCTATAAATAAAATTAGTTACACAAATTACCTAAATTAATGGTTTTGTGACATAGTTGATAAAATTAGTCAATGACCTTTTCGATACAAAGTCGGCGTAAGGAGTTGCTACAGCATAGGCCTATTTGAATTCAGACAGATATTGTGTTTATATTGTATTTAAATACGCGTATAAAAATAGCTGTATTTTGGTGTCCGGTAATTTATAACCTTAATATATCCTCGATATAAGCCAAGGATGTCCCGTGACACAAGTTTGTCTACATTAAATCTATGTTCTTACCAGATGACTATTAAAATCAACCAGTAAGAATTGTTAAAATCTACAACATGAAAGGTTCAAAACCAAAGGTGATTTGATATTTTTTGCAGAAATATGCAATATTTTGCACCAGATATGGCATATTAAATCTATTTAATACCGAAACAGTATGCTTTAATGTGAAATAACAATGAAATTAAACTAACTTTTGTACCAAAATTTAACATTTTTATTTACCCTATGTATACCCTATATATAAATTCTTAATATAAGAAATAACAGATATAGATTAATAACAGATAAATAGAATTGATATTACGTCCTTGATTAACACTATTTCTTGAAGAAGTCTAGTAGAAAGAGGGGAAGGAATTGGTTAAACGAATTATCCTCCCCTCCTGAAGTTGAAAAATATTTCGATTTATTCATCACTGAATTGGCACAGTTCTCGCTAAGAAAATAGGCATAACCACAACAGAAATAATATTATATAGTGCATCCAGGAAAAAAGTATATATTATACAGAAATACAGTTTTTAGGTACAGTATAACGTGTATATGGTACCGGTACCTCATTGGAGGTATGTTGTATACGTTTACTGTGGTGATTTCTGCCGTAGTTCGTGCGCTGAAATATAATTGATGGCGGCAGGCGGCAGACTTCTACGACACAAGTGTTCAAAAGATGGCCTCACGGTACGAAAAATGTCTCGATTCCTGTGGTGAATATGTTGAAAAATAGCTGAACACGTGTTGTATCTGTTGCAATAAATATTTCCACGAAATTGTGTTTTGTTTCTTTAAACGGCACCAGTGAAACTTACTTTGTGGATGGCCCTCGTACCTCAAATGATGAAGTACGTTCCTGAAAAGAACTCGGAACATCGTTAGGATAATTTACCTATAGAGATGGAAGTTAAGTACAATAGAAGTGTTTTGATTTCATCATTATGCTTGAGTACCTAAAGGAACTGAAGAGCACACGCTCATAGCCTTGAGAGTATCGCATACCATTTTGTTGAATTTACGCCTATGGTCTTACTTGTAACGCTGCTGCATGGAGAGGAACCGCATTAATCACACGTGCAGACCGCAGCTATTTAGTTAGATTTATAGCTCACATCAAGATATACGTACAGCGCATTAAAAGCAGGTGATGAGAGTGAGCCTTATTAATTTGCTCAGGTATCCAAGTTTCAGATGACAACCTCTCGATAAACCACTAATACTGCGTACACTGATTGCATATAACATGGTATGAAATGGACCAGTGAGAAATCTCGGACATGTTCTAGTGCTCAGATTAGACCATGAGCTACCAATATCAACCCCCCCCCCCCCCCGTGAGAATTTCTGACTCATATTTTTTTCTAGTTTAAGATTTTAGTTGTTTGCCCCTTATAAATTAAACCCGGAAAAGCACGGAAATCCGGAGAAAATGAGTTTCGTTTAATTTTTCTTTGTTCTTTGCTAACATTCCCAGGGAATTTCTGACTCACGTATTTTCTTGTTGGTATTTTCTTGTTGTTAGTTTGCCCCTTAACAATTACTGCATATCCCCGGAAAAACTACGTAAATACCGAGAAAATTACTTTGTTTTAATTTTTTTCTTTATTCTTTGCTCCTAATATGCCCAGGGAATTTCTGACTCTCAATTTTTTTGTTGGTACTGTCATCGAGTTTAATATTACAGTTGTTTGCCCCATATAAATTACAGCATATACCCGGGAAACCACGGAAATCCGGAGAAAATTAGTTCCTTTTAATTTTTCTTTGTTATTTGCTAATATTCCCAGGGAATTTCTGACTCACGTATTTTCTTGTTGGTATTGCCATCTAGTTTAAGGTTTCAGTTATTTGCCCCTTAACAATTACTGCATATCCCCTGAAAACCCGGAAAAACCACGTAAATACGGAAAAATGCCTGTGTTTTAATTTTTTTATTTATTCTTTGCTCCTAATATGCCCAGGGAATTTCTGGCTCACATATTTTTTTGTTGGTACTGTCATCTAGTTTAAGATTTTAGTTGTTTGCCCCTTATCAATATATACGGAAAACCACGGAAACCTGGGAAAATGAGTTTGTTTTAATTTTTCTGTGTGCTTTGCTAGTAGGCTATAACCAGTGAATTTCTGACTCACTTTGTTTTTGTTGGTATTGTCATCTAGAAACAAAGGACACATCATTCAGCATTTGCTAGTCTAACTGAACTTTCTTTTAACAAAAGGACAAGCCTCTGCCAATGTATAGCCTAGTTGGGCCGGATCTAAATCTGCAGAAGCGTTATGGGAAAAAGATTTTTAAAACCTGATTTGAAATAATCTTCTCCGTCATTCAGATAATTTATACCAAAAAATAAGTTTTAAGCAAATTTTTTAGCTCTGAACTCTACATAAGTTTAGAATACAATCGTCAGAGCAATTTTCTATCAAACTGCGAAAAATACTAGTTCCTCACATCAACACCAAAACTAACAATCTTGTATCAGTAGCATTAAGTAGCAACTATATTAGCAACTACAGTAAATATATTTTACAAATTTTACCGACGTTGTTCAACATTGGAAATATTTAAAGATCCGTTTAAAAATTAAGATATGGGTGTTCGATCAATTTCCTATTCTAAAAAATCCGTAGGTACTTTACTTGTATAGCTCCATTGTCTCTTTGATTATTGACACAATTTTTAGAAATCTGAAGCTTTCTGGAATGAGATTTCTAAGCGTGAAACAGGAGATTCCTTTCTTAGGCTAAGTCTACAACAAAAGGCAAGCCTCAATGAATTAGAAGTTGTAGTCGTAATACAGTTTCCTTTCTATCAATAAAATATTAATCATTATAATAAAATGACCTGTTATTTGCTTACGAGCATGCTATATGCTTAAGAGTACATAAGATTATTTCCGTATTCTCCTTCTCTCGCCTCGGAACAAATTTCTAACTACCGCCGCGACAGCAAAATATCTCTTAGAAGAATCGAAAAAAGTAATATATACAACGGAGACACACATACCTTCTCGAGCAAGTTTATCCGAAAGCAATCTTAAGACATAAGCTGTATAGTAGAATTATAATACTAAAGAATATCGTTATTCATCTTTCTTGTTTAGATATACCTAACAGGAGGAAATCTGTGTTTGCTTCCCTTCTCTTACCCTCCCTCCCTCCCCCCCCCCCCTCTCTCTCTCTCTCTCTCTCTCTCTCTCTCTCTCTCTCAATCTCTCACACACACATGCACTCAATGATTCATCAAGACCTTAATACTATACTATTTTCACTTTAAGTTCAAAGTAGATGTAAACAAACTCCTACGTACCACTCCGCCGAGCATGTGACAATACCACGTGGAGATTTACCCGCCACGGAAAGAAACGGAATAAGGATTTGTGTATATTCCAGTGTTCTCAATAGTACTTTTAAAATAATTTTTAAGACATGCACCATTGTTGAAAAATGTTAAATTTATTTTGAAAAATTCGATACATCTGTACAAAATTAGGCTTAATACTGTATTAGTATTTAAGAAAGTCATAGACAGTTAACAAGAAGATATTAACGAGTATAAAAAATTACTCTCATTTTGCAATGTTGGCTGCCCACTTCGGAGGCGTTTTCTTTTTGAATTCATAATTTATGTTTGTAACCGCCCCAATCCGATCAGAGCTGTAAGTTACATGTAACGTTTGACGAAATTTTTGTCTTGTTCTAGCACACGACTTTCTTGTCCTCACGTACGTGTTGTATAACCGATATAAATAAATAAATGAACGCACATTCAGCAGGTCTTAACAAGTTATTGGGAGGGGGCTGTGGCAAGTTCATTCCAAGATGGCGTGTTTGAGCATTCACACCACAGATATATAGAGATAGATCGGCAATGGTGTATGCTTTACTATTGGCGGCAGTGAAGCCACGCTGATGCACGGACCGCCATATTACTACACTGTAGCAGCTTATCGAGTACAAGCCACAATAGCGTTACAGCGATGTGAATTTTAGCATTTTAGCTAATAATGCAATTGGACTGAGGAGTATAAATACTTTTTCTAAAATGGTGAATACCTGTGTGGTATTCGGGTGTAATTTTTCTTACTACGGCAGAAAGAAACAAGGAAAGGAACACGTTTCAATACATTCGTAAGTAGGTCTTTCATTATTATTGTTAGCCCAGGGGTGCCCACAGGGGGGGGGGGTTAAGACGCAGACTGCGTCATTGAATTTTATGGGGGGGGGGCAAAATATTATCATTTATGAATTTTCTGGGAGGGGGTTGAAAATTGTTGCAAAATTATAGTTTTATATGTTAAAAATAAACACAGTCAAGTTCTATAACTTCAAAATGTCTCTTCTAATTCTTTATAAAGATAAAGATGAAGAATTTCGACAGCCACGGGCGCCCATACCCGGGGGCGGGGGGGGGGCGCAAGGAAAAAATGTATATTAATAATTATTATAGTCAGATGTTTTTCTTTTAAGACAATTATTTGAATTGCAGAAGTTTTACCAAATCAACAACATGGAAGCAGAATCCACAGTGGAGTAGGAAAGGGGGGTTCAGGGGGTTTGGACCCCCAAAAGTCAAAACCTAAATTTCTATATTTGTATTAAAAAAAAATATTTAATTAAACAAGATTTGTTGGTGTGTCAAATATGATATAGCAGTTATTTTCTTTTCATAACATAGCCTAATGAGTAGGCCTATTATGTCCACTGTTCCATGTGTTAGCCTATTCAACTTTTCTTATAAATAGTAATAAGTATTATAACTTAGGTAACAAATTATTGTTTAAGTTGCCATGTCTTAGAGTATAGTAAACAAATTTGCTAACTAGTTTTTCAGTGTTAAAATAGCGTAAAATGTGATTTTCATTAGTTCAACATTTAAAAATGTCCCGGGGGTGGACACCCGACTTAAGTAATATTTTTTTGTTTACATTGGCATGTCTTAGAGTATGGTAAACAAATTTCCTAACTAGTTTTTGAGTCCTAAAATAGCGTAAAATGTGATTTTCATTAGTTCAGTACTTAAAAATTTTCCGGGGGTGGACCCCCACTTAGGTAATGATTTCTTATTTACATTGGCATGTCTTCGAGTATGGTAAACAAATTTCCTAACTAGTTTTTCTGTGCTAAAATAGCGTAAAATGTGATTTTCATTAGTTGTCAATATTTAAAAATTTTCTGGGGATGGACCCCCGACCCCCTTTTTGGGGGTATTCCAAACCCCCCCGGCACTTGCGACCCTCCCCACAATTATTTTATGGCTAAGTCATTGTTGCACTTATTATATTATTAATATAACGTTACAAAGTGGCCCAAGAAGTTAAAGCGACAAAAAATTAATTAATTAAAAAAATTGCCCCCCCTATAAAATATCATATGGGCGCCCTTGTCGACATCCAATTGGGTTGAGGGTGAGCAATGAAGTTTGGGGGGTGAGCAGTGAAGTTTGGGGTTGAGTCATGACGTTTGGGGGTGGACACCTCTGGTTAGCCATTTCATGCATTATACATGCTTTAGTTTCTAGGAATGTATTATATGGTTGTAAATAACCATAACCTAATATTGTTAACTATTTCATACACTGTAAATAGTCATATATTACTTTAGCATTTAGAAATTGCAAATAAACTTAACCTCAATTTATGTGTATTTTTTGCATTGTAAATAATATTATGCTTTAGTTACGAGGAATGTTTTATATTTTTATAAATAACTGTAAGCATACATTGATAGCTATTTGTTGTATTATTCATACTTCCTTAAGAGTTTTTTTTAAATTTTGGATTCTTTATTTTTTTGGATTCTTTAAATTTTGAATTTTAGGATTTTTTATTTTTTGAATTTTTTAAATTTTTTATTTTTTAAATTTTGGATATTTGGATTTTTTACTTTGGATTATTTTTTAAAATTTTGATTTTCTAAATTTTGTATCTTTGAATTTTTTAATTTTGGAATTTTTGATTTTTTAATTTTATATTTTTAATTTATTTTTATTTTTAAATTTCGGATTTTTAGACTTAAAATTTTGGATTTCCGATTTTTAATTTGAATTTTTTATTTTTTAAATTTTGGAATTTTCGGTTTTATTAAATTTTGGATAAGCCTAATTATTGAGTTGATTGTTTTCTGTCACGAATTTCGTGACGATTTTATCCGTAACGCAAGCTCTGGATTTAATCCTACTGCGGCTAAAGAAGTTTCACATCAAAAACCTAATTTTTAGCAAGTAATAGGAACCAATACTTGAGAAAAATAGCAAGAGGACGTGCTTTTTCAATGTGGTTTCAGTGTGTTCACTAGTGGATACAAAATTTTCAATAGAAAATTGTGAAAATAGACTTTAATCTAAGTTCTCGTGATAGTTTCCCATTGAATTACGTGTAGTTCAATGAGTGTCTTCAGGTGAGGCAAGATGGCGGCATAGCGCAAGGCTAGGCTTCACCGCCGTGACCCAGATTGCCGGGCTGTGATTCACACAGCCGTCGTAAACGCCTACAATTTACATCTGTTGTAACGGTTTAATTAATTCACTTAGATATTATGCGTCAGGAAAATCTGATCAAATTAATTTTGTTTCATATACAGATCTGCTTCAGAAACGTGTTTTTAAATTTCTCTGCACGAAAATAGCTACAAAAAGGTACGGTTTGAACCGAACTATTTTATTAGGAGCAAGAGTATGCATACAAAGCAGCAAAAGTTACAGTTCGTCCACTAGCCAATGAGGCGCTCCCTTGTCACGTGGCTTTGTTTACATCTACTTTGAACTTAAAGTGAAATTAGTATAGAAAGAAATATATTGTACTGTATTGCTTCTGCACATACAAGACTGCAAAGAAATATCGGGCTACAAAGAAAACAGTTTCGAGAATTTCGCTGTAGTATATTTCTTTTAAAAAATTCTGTCACTTTGCACGAATTTTTCATTTCTTTGTCAATTTTTTAGTTTATTAAGTGCCAGTATGGTGCGTTATGAGATTATGTGTGGACGGGAAAACGTCTGTCCGTCTGCGTCCGTGTGTCTGTACGCGCGATAACTCAAATACGCTTCGTCGGATTTCGATGAAACTTGGTTTACGCATTTATAATTCCCATGGCAAGAAGCCTATTTATTTCGGACCAAATCGGTTGACCGGTACCGGAGTAACGACTGATTAAAGGTCACATGCTTTTTAAATGGGAAATCATGACTATACTACAATGACGCTTTGCTAATCAGTGGGGGCCTTGGTACCTTGACTCCAATGATTGTTTATTTCGTTGTTCAAGTTGAAATGAGTACTACATGAATACTGCCATATACAGAATGTATATTACTGTGAAATAATTAGGCCTATGTACATTCTCTGCCAGTTCATTTTGTGAAATTTTGACAAATTTTAAGAATTTCTTATATCAGTGTATACGAGTATGAACTAAGGTTAAGCATCAAGCTTTAGACCTTTCTTCTTCCGCAAGCCCTGTTTAATGAATCGATCTGGAGCTAACTCTGTGATCGATTACAAAAATCATTTATTTTCTGCACATCATAATTGCAATTATCACCGATTGAACAAAATCATTCTGGCACTTTGTTATATCAGTTTAACGTATTTATTATTTTACAAATAGATGGTAAACAACTGTCTAGAAAAGGGTAGATTACCAATTAAAGAGCAAGATAATTTCTCCCGCGCTAGAAAAATTATATTTACATGGAACTCGACCAGGGATTACCAAGGTATATTATCTACTTTTATACAATTCAGCGGCCCTAAATAGCGTGCTCACTCCCTCACTTCGTGAGACATCGGATACACTCGGCGATGTTCGTCTCTCGCAGTGTAAACTTTCACGAAGAGTACAAAATTAGGAAAACCGTTTCTTTATTATATAAGGTGTAAGTGAAATGAACACAATGAACAAATATTCTAATTTTATTTTTACTTACAATTTTCATAGCTCTGAACCACAAACATTATTAATAAACTGCCAGTGGAGTCAATAATGGCGGGCGAAGCCGCGGGCACCAGCTATAATATATTGATAATTTAATTCTGGAAGTATCGCGGGCAATAAAAGTCCAAACAAACCACTCCTTCCCTTGAAAAATTATATAATTTCTCAAAATTACACTGAATTTATCAAATCATCATATTCATTCGTCAACAAACAGTTGAGAAACAATACTTATTATCAGTGTTCACAGGTAGCTTTGGAACTGCATAAAACTTACTATAAAATTAATTTCTGAAATCTACGTACTGGTAGGAACGAATTATATTCTAAAGAAAAAAGCGATAGTATATGATGAGATATTTTAAATAAAAATTGATGAAGCCAGCGCTGACTTTTGCAAATGTATTGTCAGTTTCTTCAGGATTCTAGACCTGTAAGTTTCGTATTTAAGCATCATTTTAACCGTGGCAAAGTCACGGGCTTTTTTCTAGTTCAATACAATGTAGCTATTTAATTTTGGATGTTTGAAATTCGCTGTCATCACTTGAACTTCATTCGTATTAACCTATAACACGACACCACAAAGCCATTCAAAACCACGACTGTTTTCTAAAAACTGCAAAGGGCACAGCATTGATATCTGGTACATCACTTACTGCAGAAACGAAAGCTCTACAGGCATAGTATCAATGAAAGATCAAGTTTACAAACTATTCTCAAGAGGTCATAAAATATACTCCTGACTGTTATACAAGACTTTCAAGACATGTTAAACGCATGGCTGAGTTGTGGAAAATTTCGGGTGGTCCTGAACTTGTCTGATTAAAATTCGTTTAAAAACGATCTAACAAGAAAGACTAGAGGTAGAGGAGTGTGCAATTCAGATTCAGGAATGTGATGAGTTTGTCGCCAGACCAGTTTGTCCGGAGCATTACCGGTGGAGGCGACCGGCAATTTGTTCCAACAACTCCGACTTTTACAAGGGATATACAACTTCAACAAATAGAAAACCGATGTTCTTCTCGCTCACGGCTATAACTTTCTACATCGTCGCCTTTAAGCACACCGAAAATGAAATCGGGTTAAAAATGTAGATAGTACAAAAAGATCAAATTCCGAACATCCTCAAGATAATGAATGTGATACATTTGGTTTATTTTACGTGAGCTGTATTCCAAAAAACGCTCTTAGTAAATTGAAATAAAATAAAATATAATATAATATAATATAATATAATGAAATTAAATAACATAATAGGCCTATAACAACATAAAACAACAAAAAAATTTATTCTGCCATGGGTTATAAAACTAGATACCGTATTTTTAAAAAATAAAATGGCTGATTTCGGTGTTAACTTTCTTCGATTTCGGTTTCGTGACATAAAACATCTGCAGTATTTACACATTAAAATTCAATTTGTCCGGCTAGTACATAAAATCCCTTATTTCGTGCATTCTTCTGCTCTCGTATGGATAGTTACTTTCGATTTTGGCATGATTTATGTACAAATATAATAGGAAATGCAATCGAAATTACTATTAAAAAATTTTTGATAAACATTTCCAAACAGAAGTGTTCACACCAGTGGATAAAATGTTGAGTCTTTGCCACATTTGATCATAGATTCAGAGCCCTCCCAAACTCTGTACAGAGATAGTAGAAAAGGAGTGTATTGCGATCTCTGAATAGTGTAAATTTCGCAGTCTTTGCTGTAACCAATCAAATGCATTGATAATTTCTAGGTAGTCATACGTACAAATAGCAGAAAAGAACGCACGCTATAAGAAATTAAGGACAAAATTACACGAAAACATTACGGTTTTTATTAATAAAAAATTGTGCACATTCCTAAATTTACTTATAGAAGGGGTGTATTTCGCGCTTGTTTAGACATTTCGTACATCGAACATATTTCAATTTGCTTAGGCCTAATTGTGGTGATTTACGCATGCACAAAGCTAAATATAGCTAAGGAAAGCTGGTTTGTAAAATTTGGCGTTTACCGCTGTTAACAAAAAAATACTATCTCTACAAATATACAGTGTAGGAAATGGAGGAAGCTAAATCTACAACATTTCAAAAATATTTGGTTGTCTTCAAGACGTGTTTTGATAAATAGCCATCATCATGCTTTGACCTCCTGGTGCCGGAACAGGCTGACTTGAACAGTGAAATGGGCAGCTTGTCCAAAAACGCCTAGGGGGTCAAAAACTGACGACAACCGGATATTTTATAGTCAAAACGCGTTGAGTAGACAACCTAATTAAAAATAAATTATATAATGGACTTGTTGTATTACCTTGTTTAACGTGCGGCGAACAGCACAAGTTCTCATAATTTTTTTTATACTGACAAATAGTAACGTAAAGGCAAAAATGTAAATAAAATAACAAAATGACTAGGTTATCACATTCCCTTTATAAAACAAGTTGTAATATCTTTATTTTCCGTTGCTGTAATTGCCTAAAGTTATATTAATATGAGAAGATTATTTATATTCCAGAAGGATTAGGTACATATGCACTGCTGGGTATACATTTTTTTCGACAATCTCCCTTATGAACTGACAACAAACATTACTTAAGCTGCCTTAGATTCGTTAGGATACAGAGCAGTCCAAGTAGGAAGAGTCGGGCACCGATGAGGGGGAGAGTGAGTGGAAGGGAGGCCCACCGTTGGATTGCATTGTACGGTACCAAGAGCGTATGCGGGGTCAAATGTCTTCCTACCTGACCAGCTCTCTATCTTAGTTCAGTTAGATTATCTTTGATTAGGATAGGTTGCAAACGGTTCGGATAGGTTAGTATTGTTAGTTTATCTTATTATAATAATTTAGGTTTTTTTTAGATTATTTTTGGTGAGATCGGGTTAGGTTTCCATAAAATAGATTGTAGCTTCTTACAGATTACGTTCTGTCGACATATTATTCCCATTTATCGGTTTTAACAGATAAAACATAAATACGTTTACGCAATAAATACTCATATTTTAAAGACCATTTTCCTAAGAATCATGATGTCTTGGTACTGAAAATCCAGTTTATCCTTCTTGACCAGCTGATTCAAATATTTTATAAATAACTTAAACTGAACAGCTGCTAGTAAGAATATAAAACCAGTAACGATTACATAAAGCATGCCAGAAGTACAATAATGTAATACTGAATATGGTAGGCTTCATTCTCTCGCCATAATTCCTATTTGGAATCAAGGTCTTGTTTTGAAAACAGTAGGCCTATAGAAATTTTGATTCAATGAAACTCGACGATTTGTTTTTCATTTTTATAAAACAAGGAACAAGTGATACATTCAAAAGGACAGTGAATGAATTCTTTTAGAAATGTTTTCGGCTCATTCCAAACAAATCGCAATGCAACCCCAAAAGAACTATGAAACAAGTAGTATCTTCAGAAGTAAATTCGAAAGCACAAGAATGAAATCAAACCAGTCTGGAGTTAGTAAGATGTATCCTTCGTTAAAAAGTATTTGAATATAAAATATACTAGGCAATTACAGTGACTCCGAAATAGAGGAGAGCTAATCTAAGTCCCGGAAATATTAAACTCTTTCAGAGCTTAATTCCTATAAACATAATCATACGTCAAGTGATATCAGTGGGATTATAAGTTTGAAATTAATTTCAAAAAAATTATTGGCATAGATGGTTTCCATAAAAGGCAATCCCAACAGGTGTATAAAATTCCTCATTTTTTAATATAAAGCATTAGTCTATTTAATTCATTTTATACTTGCATCTTTGATTTTAAGCTATTGTTGCGTTAACGCATATATACGTACTCGTAGGTAACAGTGAAAGGTGAAAAGAACGTTATTAATATTTTATCCAGCCCACTATTAGAAAGTGGCCTCCCTAATAGTCCCTTATATATACATTATACTTATTTATAAAGTATACATATATACATATACAATATAGAATATATATACACAGCATGCATGCGTAATATATTTCACAAGATCAGTCTGGCAGAAAACCTTCACAGTACAATCTAAACCTAAACATGTTGATGTAAGTCTAGGTTCAACATCGATCTCTGAACACGGTCCAGGCACCATTTGCAAAAACTGGACAAAAATTAATTATTTTGGTAAGTAAGACTGCAGTCAGTTTAAAAGAAATCCGTCGACATGCTTCGTCTTATAATGCCGGCTATTCAAAAATTTCGTTTTTAAACGGATTTTTGTTTTCGAGCTATCCTGATCAACACATCGCATTTTTCGTGAAATGCGAAAGTAAACTTCAGAATGCGAAAGAAATTGTAGCCACTTTCGCAAAAATGGGAAATGAGAAGTGGGCCAATTTGAAACAGAGAAAAGTGTTAAATTCCAAACCAAAGTGTTTTGGGAAAAAAAATTGCTTTATAGTTCAGTTTGTTATTTGTACCATTTTATTTTTATTATTTTGAAGCTACTTAAAAAATGCAGTTAAAATTAACTTTTAGCAATAAATTTGTATTGTAGCATTTTGCTAAAGCCTTTTTTAAAATCCATTTTCGCTTTTTTTGCTAAAGGTTTTTATTAGCTTAAACCCTGACACACAGACATGCTTATGAGAACTACATTTTTTGGATTCAGGGGACCTCAAAACGACTAATAAGGCTGAAAACCCGAAATCGAATTTTAGGGTAAAATCAGTGAGCTACTTGTGATTTTACAAGGAGGGTGCCTAATAGGTTCACAATCAGAATTAAAAATTTAATTATGTATAGATGCGATGGTTCAAGCTAGTGGAGGGAAATCCTTCATCTCCCCTACAAATCGCACACTGGGTTGAATACAATATAGGCCTAACCTCCTCCACCTGAAAGTCTGATACATTGTTACATACAATATGCTACACAAAAACTATGATACATAACTTCGCAATCAATAAAGCGGGCAATGAGACTACATTTTGTTGATACAAACATTAAAGATAAACACTCATCAAATTTGATTACCCCTCATCTTAATTAGCAGAAGGCATAAAAATGATACTGATGACGTGAATGGAAATGATAAGTGTTATCAAATTACGAAATTAAATTCATTTTGTGAATATTATGAGTTTAGTCTATACTCCACAGATAAACACAGAACGATTCCATCCTATACAAGATAATGTGATGGTTCGACTGAAAATATTACAGAATATAGGGCAAGAAGTAACAAGATCGGAAAACGTGAGTGTACAACAGAATCCATAGTTTCCAAGGAAAATAAAATACTTAACTTTCTCTAGCATAAGAATGTATCTTGCTATTTTTCTCGCTTAACAATCCGCTGGGGGATCGGGCATTTTGTCGTCTCAGCCTCAAGTAAAGCCGTACTGTTAAACTATAGGACAAGACAAGTTTGGGACGAGATGGTCAACTTCTAGAGCTGTGATAGGCTATTTAGGACCGCAGTAAGTTACCAAGCGAAATATTGTGCGGTGTATGTCTGAGTGAATGACATAAAGGATAAGGTGGAAGAAGTGACTGCAGTCACTTGAATATCACGATAGTATATACAATACAGTCCAGTGCACGGAAACTTTCCGATATAATGCGCACAGGTTTATGTTGTAAGGGAATTTTAAACAGTCTCAGTCATGCCATGCCGCCATTTATTTGCCACTGTTATAATTATTTTTACATTATTTGAGTCATGCATTTACTCTCAGATTTTGTCTTTTCATAATATTTTGTCTATTTGGTTTTAAGGTAATTTTAGGTTAAGATTATATTTAAATAATATAACACATGTAAATATAAGCATGGAACTTCCCCCGAGCACAAGATTTCGGGGTTTCAGGTCTTTGTATATTATGTATGTTTTATGTCATTTTAAAATAAATAAATTTCTTAAATTTCTTTATAAAGCCCACTCCCCACCCCTGCGTCTTCTCTTACTGATAAGAGCCTCTACATTCGTTGGGAGAACATAATTATTTCTGAATTAATCTTAACGCTGCTCCATAAGGGAAATACCTTCCAGTTTGTTCTCCACGTCCGATGTTCACTTCAAATAATGGTGTGCATTATATACAAGATACTATTAAAAGGAAATTTCATCCAACCCTCCACCTAATATGTGTCTTATTCCTCCTCCTCCTCCTCCTCCTCCTCATAAATCCTTCGCTCCTGAACCTGTGTTCATAGTTCTGAGCGTAGTTCTTAGGCCAATGCATGTGCTCAAACTTGAATTCAAACCAATAAGAGGTTAACTCACCCAGGGCTGGTGTGGAACACACATGATAAGGAGATACAATATAGATACATGCATATACCTTATATTCATGAACCACAGATTATTGTCTCTGTTGGATATTACATTAAGTTATAATATTATGGGAGAAAAATTCCTCTGATACTGGGATTTGAACCCAGGACCTTTGGCTATCCGTGCCAATGCTCTACCAACTGAGCTAAGCCAGAGTTCACTTCACAGCGCCAGATGGAACCTCTCTCTTATGACTGATTGCCCTTAATGGTCTACCTCACACACAGACTAGTTATGTCATATGCAGCAGGCTTACTGTGAGGCTCACTAATTAGTTATTTTTGTGACCGGGCTTCCACTGTTATCGTACAGTAACATTCAAGATAGATATATGCATATGCATTCATGAACAACAGATTGTCTCTGTTGGACATTACATGATAATATTATAGGTGAAACTAGAAACGATACTAGAAGAAACCAGAAGCATCGGAAAGATTCCGTGCACTTGACTATGTGATGCTAATGGTGTACCCCCACGGACAGATACCATACACGAAATCAAACTTGAAACTTAAAACTCACAACAAAGACAATCGTTTCCCTTGTGAAAATAGTAAGCTTATACTAAATTAGCTCTTGGCATTAAAATTTCTATACGTTTAATTTGTAGATGTAGGCCTACGGTATTCAGATTCTGATACACTTGGTTCACTTTATGGCCAACTACATGCTGGCGATGGTAGTTATAAAAAGTGTGGGCACGTCATACGGAAGAATCATAAAACCTCTCGCCACAGATATTACCTGCCATTTGTGTCATTGGATGTGGATAACACATCAACCTGATAATCCGGTAGGACCGGGATAAGAGAAAATTCTTATCCTTAAGCGTGATTACAAGTCAGAGTAGTTAATGCTCTAACGACGTGGGTGGTCGTGAGAAGTTCAGGTTTATGTTTCAGGTATTCTATGAAATCAAATGTGCTTCTTCCAATGCTTGTCGTAGTTTCAGTCTGACTTCGGAAGTGACTCAATAAAATAAATAATTGGGCCAGTAAAGTAAAAGAGGACGAAGTTATAAAGCTCTAAAGAAAGGAAGAATTTTTTATAACATGACTTACATTATTTTAATTATTAGCTTTGCAATTTATAAACCTCTAAAGAAAGGAATAATTTTTTTATAACATGACTTACATTATTTTAATTATTAGTTTTGCAATTTTATCCCTTCACATTCCTATAGACAGAAAGTGGCCACATTGCGGAAATGAGCATTCAGTTCTTGACGTGCGCCTATTCAGTTCTCTATGGTCCTCATCCAAAGCTTCTCGAAGTATTACTTAAAGCCCAAGTTCGTAAGAGATATATATTTTTAAAGTCATTATAGGACAAAGCCTGTTTCAAGGGCCATAAGTGGAATCATGGGATGAGACCCACAATTTATCCACGGCGATACTAGGAGAGATGATATCACGATGCCTTTAGCGGAAATGTGGAGGATTTGATCCCGGGAGTGTCTGCATCGTAGCACAAATACCTGCATTGAGCTAATTGGGGTCGTAAAAGATGAATACCTTGAGTTATTGTGTAAAATTTAATTAGCGTCATTTTCCGAGAAACCGTGAAAACGATAATTTTTAAGTAAACTGGTAGTAAGAGCAAGAGAAAACAGTGAACGTGCTCTGGTTTACAGTACATCAACGGAAGATATTTAAATTGATTATTTATTTCATTTTAATACGGTTTCTTTTTCGTGCTAATGTCACAGAAGCGCATACAGGTACACAACTCCCACAACTGCTCCTCAAGAGAGCTGAAAGCTTGTACGCATTGTGAAAACTTGGCATTGGCACGATCGAAAAAAAAATCCTTTTATTTTTTTTTTTTTTTTTTTTTAATAATGTTTTTTCATCCATTTCCCGTTCATGCTATCGTGGTAGAAAGTCGAATTTCCAATACCCAGTGCCGGCAACCTAACTTACCACACTCATTATCAAACACTACATCAGTGTTCAGGAACTAAGTACCGTGCGACCAACTGCGTCTAGTTTTGTAGTAACAAAGGAAAATTATAACATGCACAATGAGCGTTAATAACCTGTGAGAACCGCTAGGCGAAAGTAATCGATCGCGAAGACAGTGCACCAAGATAAAATAGTAAAGTAATAAGGTTTAGCACACTTGGAGCCTACCTTCTCGAACAGATGTTTGTATTTTAATGCTACATCACGTAAGTTTTTCAGGTTTTATTCCTATCGTAGAAAAAAATCTATGCGACACATGTGTGAAGTGTAGGCTATAACAGAATCTCTGAAATAGAAAAAACTCGACTTGGTGTAGTTCCCCCCCCCCCCAAACTTCTCGATTCTGTTAAAACACACTTCTCACACGTGTATAGCAATATACTATTATGGCATGAGGAAGCAACTAATAAATATTCCTTTTATACAGTCGAAGGTAAAAGAAGCACTATTAACGGTAGATGATAGTAATTAGAAGGAGAACATTTTGCGTCTGAGTGTATAAAAAACAAAATCCAGGGTAACCATTCTAGTTAAAAATATTTGCATATGATTATTAAACAGCCTCAGTTTGATAACAATTCAGAATTTTCACGGTGCGTAATTCATTACAATAAACCTATTTCATTATTAACTATTATTATTAATATTATTATTATTATTATTATTATTATTTGAACGACTATCTGAAAAAGTGAATGATACACGTTGTAAAATGAATTTATTTTGCTCGTAGGATTGCTACACTCACTCTTACTCGCAAACATAACCTACTCGCAAAATAAAATCTCGTTTTTAACACTTGGATCATAAATTACTATTGCGAGACGAGTAAAAAAAAAAAAAAAAAGAAGAAATCATTCAGTACTCTGTAAAAGAGTTTTATTTCTCTCGTCATTTTTTAAAGTAGATATGCGTATCTTCAGAACACAATTTGAGTTAAGACGCATAAGTTATCTTCGGAACATTTATGAGCACAGCAGAAATAAAGAAGTATTAAACGTCCGAGGCAAAACTAAACAATACAAACAGACATAAAATAAGGCTATAAATGAGCAGTAACGTGGAAAATACATTTGGTGACCAATTTCAAGTTTTATTGGTCCATAGAGTTTAACGTTTCTTCCACCCACTATCTAAACTACTTCCTCTCTCTTAAGTGGCAGCTTGTCGGTTCTTCTTTGTGTCACCCACTGACCACTGTCACCGTCGCTTATGGTGAACGGGAGCAGCTGAAAAACGCACCCACTACTCATAACTTAATTCTCTGAAACATACGACGTGAAATGGGGATTAAGATGAGAAGTACTTCCTATCTCGACAACGTCAAATTCATGAACTTCGAGAGCACATTACAAAATACGTAAAACTATCAGCGATATCTATATGAAATTTTCAAGGCTCCATTTTTACAACTCCTGTCTCTAATAATACTTATTGTTGTTCATATTACATTAATTTTCTTTTTATTTAAAGAATTATATTAAAATGCCCAGAATACGAAAAAATGTAAAACCGACAAAAATGGTGAACAAGTTTACATTCCTGCTGCATGCCAGAGACAAAGTGAAAGCTGAGGGTTGACAGTGGCATGTAGGCCTACTATAAGAAGTCTTGGAAATCCGCTTTCAAAACAAAATTGAGTTAAGATACCTATTGCCTTTACTTTTTAATTTCGCTTTGGAATAAGCCATTAGGAAAGTTCAGGAAAACAAGGTAGACCCAGAATTAAATGACAGTCACCCGATTTTAGCGTATGCAGATGACGTTTGCATGTTGGACGATGACTTAAACATAATCGAGAAAAATGCAGAAAGTATTTTCGATGCCTGCAGGAATGTGGATTGGAAATTAATACAGAAAGAACTAAGTAGGCTACATGGTCGTGAAACGTCAAAATAATGCGCTACAAACTAATAGTAGGCTATAGCCGGTAAATCGTTCGAACAAGTGGAGAAATTCAAATATCTGAAAGCAATAATTAGACACAAATAATATTAAGGCAGACGTTAAGTGTAAACTGAAATCAGGAAATGCCTACTTTTATGCAGTTCAGAAACTCTTATCTTCTCGTCTTCTGTCCAGAATCTAAAAATAAAAATTTATAAGACAATTATCCTTCCGGTTGTATTATATAGATGTGAGATATGGTCGCTTACTCTTCGGGAAGAACATAATCTTGAGAGCATTTGAAAACTTGGAGCTTAGAAAAATAGTTGGGCAGAGATGAAAATAGGGACTGGAGAAAACTGCATAACGACGAGCTTAATAACCTGTACTTGTCACCGGATATAGTAAGGGTAATTAAATTACGGAGGATGAAATGGGCTGGACATGCTGTGCGCATGGGGGAGGAAAGACATTTATCTAAAAAATATTGACTGGAAGACCCGAAGAGAAAAGACCACTTGGAAGACCTAGACGTAGATGAGAGGAAAATATTAGGACTGATTTAAGAGAAGTAGGATTCTCGAGGTATGGTCGAATATAGTTAGCACAGAATAGGGTTGAATGGCGGGTTCAGGTAAGCGCGGCAATGAACCTTCGGGTTCCATAAAATATATAATATTCCTAGGAATTGTCTATTGCCATCGAGTAAGTAAGTAACAATAAAAAGAAAGGGTATATTACCAAACCTAGGTAGAGCTTATCACCTTTAAAACCTGATTTTCAAAATATGTTTTATGTTAATTTTGTTGCAAATATTATTTAAATATCTGCGTTGTTTTTTAAGTTACGGATTTAAACGAAGATGATGCACTTTACTGTATGCAGCTATCAGCTACCTCTGTATTTGAATTGTATATATGTAACGCACTTTTCCCCAAATTACATTTTTTAGAACGGTTTCCATTACATTTCCAGAATTTTATGAAAGGTGTCATAGATATAATCGAGAAAAATGACCAGAAGCATGCAGCTGTTTAAAATATTTTGTCTACAAAAATAATTTTGGCGTTAAAATACCTTGGAAATATTTTACATAAATTTGTGTCAGATGTTTCTATTTTTAATTTAAGCTGTCTAAAAACATTATTTCTTAGCACTGTGGATAAAACTATGTATGCAACATTCCATGAGAGACTTTTGAGTTGTTTTATAGTTATTTAGATAACAATTTCTAGCATTTTTGTTGCAGCATTGCTGCTTATGTTTATGGTGGAAATAACGCAAGAATAAGGAAATTGCAACCGTGTCCCCGTTAGAAAGAATGCAGTCTTCTCCAAGAGATACACTGATGCTGCTAGTTAAAAGATTTAACTCCAGAATTACATTTGCGGTAAATGAGGAAGATTCGTCACGGAGGCAATAAACAAGCTAACCTAATGAGACCCTAAGTCTGTGCTAACATTACTGTACGCTACTTCATTACACCTTTAAGTCTTTTCTTTATGTGAAATAAACTACTGCATTGGAGTTCCAACAAACAGCAGCAATAGTAATAATAGGTACAACAATAATAATAAATAGAATAAATAGTAATAATCAGAAGCATAATATTTTCTTCCTGCCATAAATAAATAGTAACAATATATGAAGATATGATGATGATGATGATAATAATAATAATAATAATAATAATAATAATAATAATAATAATAATAATAATATGATTGATTGAATAACATTTTATTATTAAATGCAGGTTATCTATGGCTAGTTTAAGAGCACAGTTGAATTCGATCTAAAGAAAATTATTGCATTAGGATTAATAATGATAAACTTTGGCTTTAATATTATTATTATTATTATTAATAGTAGTAACAATAATAATGTTATAAAATCGTACAGATTCGCTTGTCTGCTGCAAGACTCTTTTTTTAAATAATTTGTTTATTATTATTATTATTATTATTATTATTATTATTATTATTATTATTATTATTATTATTACAATCAACAATTTGGGAGGGAATTATTAGCAATTTGGAAAATTTACCATTCTTGTTTGTCTGTGTCTATCAATCATGTGAAATCGGCTGGTCATAAATTGAGTTAGAACTATATATTTTATACACTCCTGGGCAGGTTTTAATAAATAATTTATCTGATGAGTACAAAATTATGGGAGAATTATAAGAGGCAGTAGAGTTAAGAAATAAATATCTTATCACTTAATTATGGCCTATTATAGTGTGTTATTGATTACAAGTCTTGTAATGTTAGTTGTCCATCTTACACCCTCATTAAATAAAAAAAAAACTGTAAGAAGAAATAATAATGAGCAACTTACTAAATTTCTCAAGTCATTTAATAAAATAAAATACCCAAGATATTATTTCAAAATATATACGATAAAGCAGTTTCATTAACTTTTCTAATAATTAATTGACGCGCACCAGTACATCCCCCTTATGTGAGGCATCAATATTTAGCACAGAAGCAAAGTACGTTCTTTTGCCATATTGTAATTTTGCTGCAAGATTGGTACAGTGTATCACTGCTCTTATCTCACCATCATAGGCGTAACCAGGCCGACCATATGGGGGGGGGGTCCGGGGGTCCGGGGTCCGGGGTCCTCCCCCGGAAAATTTTAAAAATTAAGATGCAAAATAACGAGTTTTAAGCTTCCGGGGGTCCTCCCCCGGAAAATTTTAAAAATGAAGACGCAAAATAACGAGTTTTAAACTTCCGGGGTCCATCCCCGGAAAATTTTTAAAATTAACACGCAAAATAACGAGTTTAAGCTTCCCACACTTTATACTTGTATTAAGTAATTTATGGGCAGACTTAAAAAAATTATACAATTTTCCGTTTTTTAATCAATGGGGGGGGTTCGAACCCCCAAAACCCCCCCCTCGTTACGCCTATGCTCACCATGCATTCTTGACTGCTAAAAAATTAAACTCGTTTGTCATTACAGTAAAGTATATTTATAGAGAATTTATTGTTAAGAATTATTATAAATTAGTTCTACTTATAACAGAGCAGCAACTATTTTCTATGCCTCAGTCCTTATCTTTGTCATTTAGGGGAAATATATTTTAGAGTGTTAAAGATAAAGAATAACAGCCTTAGGTCTACTAATAAAATTTGCTTATATGTGCGTTGAATGGTTCTTTGGTTGATCACGGCACTCAAATTCTATATAAGCCGTATCACTAATAATTCCTGTATAACTGCGAACAGCTACATCGGATTTGAATGTGAAACGTCATCAAACACGCCATGCTGAAGAAGACGTTTCTCGCACGCGGCAATAGGCTAAAGGAAGCATGTGGCTGCACTCATGAGTAGGGACCGGATTTGTAGGTTTTTAAAAACACTGTTTTAGGTTTTCCATTAGGTGAAATAGTTTTTTTAGGTTTGTTGTCCAAAATATCGTTTTCGGGTAGAATAATTGGTTTAATGAATTTGAATTTGCTATATAGGATTCAGTACATAATACTTGTAAAGTTTAACTTAACAAAATTGACTTAAATTTGTGTAAATTTGCTTTAGGACAATATTACACAATTGAAGAAAGAAAGCATAAACAATCAAAAGAAGCAGTGAAATTAAGATTTTCCTCACATTTCCTGGTTACAGTATATCACTAAATATCTTTCAAGATTCTCAACTGTGAGTTGTATTGAATGACAACGTCTGTCATATACAGCAGGAGCAACTTGAAAAACAACAGAGCAGACGTAGAAACTCGCGGGGTACAACGTCATAAAATAACCTCAGAAGAAGAAGAAGAAGAAGAAGAAGAAGAAGAAGAAGAAGAAATTCATGTCATCGCCAATCCACTGCCGTAATAAACTCGATTTCATTTGTTTCGGCGTAATTAACACATCTTAAAATTCAGTGTGACCACTCAGTATGAATAACAGGGCAGTACTAAAGGCAAACAAGCTCTTTAAAACACAGAAATCTATATCCATGTTCATACACGGCAACAATGGTTGTTCGTACGAATATTTTAAAAGGAATACGCCGGTACTCTTACACTTCCTCTCGTTACTGTCCATCCTAGACGACAATGGGTTGAACGAAACGCTGGTGGTATTAATTTCAACCGGTCAAAAATTATTGTCTCTCCGCAAAATATAGATTTCTCAACTGACAAATAACAAAGACAAAAAAGTAGCCTAAATTAGATATTTTAGGTTTTATATCCCGTTTAGGTATATTTAGGTTTTTTACCACATTTAGGTATTTTTAGGTGCCACAGAATTAATGTGCGTGAATCCTATTGACATGATTCGAAAAAGTGTATGAGCGCTTTTTGTTTTGGAAGTAAGGAAAAAAATAGGTAAAAACCTAAGAATCCGGTCCCTACTCATGAGTAATCATGAACAAAATTAAGAAAATAACAAGTAACAATGTTCCTAAGCCAAGTTTATACAAGAGTGTTAGGCTGTGAAAAATGTTGCACACATTGCAGTTATAATTGTTACACATTAATTATTAATAAGACTGTTAAAATATATATAATTCTACGGTTACGGTATGTGCGTGCGTTTGGAAACGTAGCTTCTGCGCAATACGCGAAGAAAGTCACTTCCTAGTTCAAATTGGCATGTTTGCTTAAAAAGTATTGATTCATTAGGTATTGGAGATGTAATATGATCATAGCGTAGGAAATTAGCGTAAGCATTGTGAAGTGGCTTCCGGATCGCAGCATCAGGTGAAGTGATGTGCTGCCAAAGCATCGGGGTCACAAAGTGAGGTCATATGAGAGTGGTGCCGGTGAGCTACCTTCGTTTCGAATCACACTGAAACGTTCAGCGGGAAGAGTAGCATTGTCAACTTTCTCGCAAGTTATTAACCGTATCGATTTCGGTGTATTGGTTCTGCTAATAATGCCCGCCAGCTAAGTATTTAAATTAAATTCTTCGATATATAGTCGATTCCCTTTCTAATCGCATTAGTGCTTTTCCTTAATACATGGGTGCATTATTTCAATCACGAATTTACTTTCAGAGAATAATTCCACTGAACGAGAACAAAATTCCGTTCTAACGTAATCTGGCGTTATTTGACGTTCTCGCGGAATTCAGAACATGGATTTTTATAAATTTTAGATATTGTTTTTTTTTAAATGAGGGATGGAGTCATGGTAACTTTTTTTAACTTCTCAAAGTAAGGCGATGTTCAAAGTAAGTATATAGACATATCAGTTGGTAATATTGTGATGTAAGTTTATACGAAAAGAGGCGATGGTAATTTGGTTATGAGTCAGCCACCGTTACGACAAAATAGTCAATATCTGAGGGCGAAAATGACAAAGAATACCACAAGGAGCTGATGGAAGCTTTGGGGAATATTGCCCTACCGTACCGAACTTAAGGGATCGTGGATGGGTGTTCTTTCGTGCTTCCAACTACCACAATGAATTAGAGTGGCACGATACAATCGCATATGGATGTTTATAGATGTTTGTTTCCTTCACTATCCTACATCTAGCATTTATTGAGATGTGGATGTAGAAATGCATCATTCAGGAAGTAAGAGGTGTTATGTTAAAGAGAATAATTTCATGTGCATTTTCTAATATCAGTTAT
Organism: Ectobius pallidus; assembly: GCA_964059195.1. Classification (NCBI taxonomy): domain Eukaryota; kingdom Metazoa; phylum Arthropoda; class Insecta; order Blattodea; family Ectobiidae; genus Ectobius; species Ectobius pallidus. The sequence continues at coordinate 115,039,873 of CAXKWD010000007.1, read as the reverse complement.
TCGAAGTTTTGACCTTATAGTCTTCGCAGTTAGCACATCCACCAGAGAATACATGCCCCTAGCCGAGGGTTTTCAAAGGTGGCAGAATTCCCTAGTGAAATCCATTCGCTGGCTTTAAAATTAAAGACTGAAGAAAATGCACACCTGCTTTTTGGAAAGGTACAATAATAAATATGCAGATATGGATTATGGACGCCGTCCAGAATGCAAAATGTAGAAAACAATGGTTTACACGCAGGTAATCGTCACCTCTAGCAAGCCGAGAGGATAACGACGGGGTTAAGACAAAGTACACAGTAACACGTCCTAGCAGGAAATTACAAGCTTGGGAGCCTGAACAATACTGTTTCCCCCTAGAGCAAGGAATAATTTGAGAAACATGAGCATTGAGGATTCTTTGATCTTATTACCATAAATACTGCATGATCTTATCTGGCGAAGTAACGGTCACGTCTACCCCCCCCCCCCAAATAATATCGATCTTCGGCATATCAAATCCATCACTGTACTTAATAGCACAGCAAGAATCCGCAATTACATTTCCCATGGGTATCTTCATTCTTGACGGTGGACAGATTTTTAATTTTAAATTGTCACGACATGCAAATTAATTTATTTTACAGTTAAGATAGTCTTGGCGGAATACTTCCTTGCAAAACTGCACAAAACAGTCAAGGAATAAGCCATAGGTAAATGTTGAACTTTTTCCAGTTATATTCATCCCTACATCAACTCATCACTCACCTCATCATCATCTTCTACATATTTACTCATCGCTTCTGATTTATTGCCACTGTACCATATAAATATTTACCTTTCGCTAATTCATCACTCACATCATCATCTTCTATACAGAGTGTTAATAAATAACACCGAAATATTTTACCTCCTAAATGGGATATAAAACCTAAAATATCTAATTTAGGCTACTTTTTTGCCTTGTTTTTGAGAAATCGACATTTTTCGGAGAGACAATAATTTGTGTCGGGTTAAAATTAATACCACCAGCGTTTCGTTCAACCCATTGTCGTGTAGGATGGACAGTATCCAGAGAGGAAGTGTAAGAGTACCGGTGTATTCCTTTTAAAATATTCGTACGAACAACCATTGTTGCCGTGTATATAGATATAGGATATAGATTTCTGTGTTTTAAAGCGCTTGTTTGCTTTTGTTACTGCCCTGTAATAAAATGTAAGGCAAACTTATTTTCACTGCTTCTTTTGATTTTTTATGCTTTCTTTCTTCAGTTGTATAATATTGTCCTAAAGCAAATTTACACAAATTTAAGTCAATTTTGTTAAGATGAACTTTACAAGTATTATGTATTGAATCCTATGTAGCACATTCAAATTCATTAAACCAATTATTCTACCCGAAAACGATATTTTGGACAAAAAACCTAAAAAAAAACTATTTCACCTAATGGAAAACCTAAAGCAGTGTTTTTAAAAACCTAAAAATCCGGTCCCTACTTATGACCACCAAATTGTAATGACTTCAATGTCCTCTAGCATACACATTTTACGTTATAGAGCAAAAATCTCCTAATCTGTATTCTACCCAGTAGTGTAGCCTCCGGCTGTGGGACTCTGGGTTAACTATGGTCGAATAAAAAAAATAACAAAAAGGCCTACAGTTTTTATTTTTCTTACATGTAACATGTCGGTTAATGTTGCACACGATGTATTTCAAAATGAATACTCCAAGGATATCTGTCATTTATTTAATTATTAAATCAAGAAAAGTTAGGATGAAGGCTTTCAGCATCTTTTAAAAAAGAGAGACCAGGATCCGGTTTGCTAGACACAAATGCCGTATTTACTACACCTGTATACTCTCTTCTTTACAATTAGCTCTCCACATGATCATTATACTTCTGACAGCTTGACTCAGCACATTCTAAGAATAAGTAATAATTTGCTAGTATGACTCAAGGTTTGATCTTTTCGAAATTACATGTTGAAAATATGTATTAACTGGAGTTGGCCGGAATGAATAGACACAAATCATATTCATAGCCTATGTTTGCATGAAAATTAATTAACATGGATCTCGACAATGTCTAAAGTTTGTTGTGAGATATAGTGGATGACTTCTCCCGTCCAGATATTATTGTGTACCTTACGGACTGTTCAGGAAATTTCTTGCAATATGTCCAATTTATTCATTTATGAATAAAACTAAACTCCGTGGCGCTACATCCCTAAAGGGTCTACCACCCGACCTCTGCGTCATCTACCATAGGCAGATGGCAGGATTGGGGGCATGTGATTTATAGACAAGTCCGAAATCTATTTACAGTAATGAGGGCATGCAAATTAAAGATAAATAATGAACAGTATGGATCTATAGAAGGGGCGATGGGCTTACCACATGTCCCTCTGCCCTCTCTAGGAAAATAAGCGTAACAAAATCCACATCGGTAAACAAAAACCTCCACTTGGAGGCCCTTCGCCCCAACATGGGGGCATAGGATTCGAGAGATGGGTATATAGAGTACAATCCCGCTAACCCGGACCCCGCTCGTCCGGACTTCTGGTTAATCCGGTCAGAATTTGAAATTAAATTTTAAATTTTAATCGCAAATATGTTTTGTTTTGTTAATCCTACATCAGTTCGGAGGTTAAAACTTAGTTCTACGTATGCAATAGCATTGAGTTGCAGGAAAAGTTATTTCGCGTGTTTATGAAGGGAAAAACATAGACTTTTATAGCTTTACTGATCTAAAACTTGCATTACAAGGCAAATTCCGTTTAATCCAAATTTTCGGTGATCCGCATCTGCATGCACGCATCTGTACCTACACATAGGCCTAGTGATAGGCCGGAGATAGGGCACTATGTCCATTTTGATTAAATTCAGAGTTTTATTTTTTCACTATAGGCCTACTATCTTCTGACGTCCAAACCACTTTCTACTACGCATAATAAATAATAATGATGATAATAAAAGCAAGTTATGTGCCATCAAAGTATTGTGGTAAAGATTAAAGAGTATTAATTTCAATTACCAGTAGTTCAAAAAACAAATAAAGTTCCAAATTTAAGGACTACAGCTTAAGAAGCCCTAAAACATCTGCGTTGTTAAGTATAGAAATAAATGGTGAAAAGCATGTTGCACTAAGTTCCTCACATACGTTTTAAGATTTGTATTATTATTGTTATTATTATTATTACTATTATTATTATTATTATTATTATTATTATTATTATTATTATTTTAATGAAGAGTTTATTGGGTTTGAAGACCTGCTAGATTTTTAAGAAACCGATTTGTTACGGTGTGCTGATTTCAGTAGCAGTAGTAGCAATGAATAAATAATATGAAAGGGAGGTGGGGTTTCATGGGTGAAATCTGTATAGACCAGTTTCATGAATTATGGTTTTACGAAAAGTGACATCTGGCAAGTCTCGAACTCATTCATAGTTTGTGTGCATTTAGCCATTTACACAAGGGGTATATTCAGGTCCTCAGAAGGTTGAGATGTGGCAAAGTGTTGTTACGACCTAAGGGTTTTTTTTATGCGAGATTGCACATAGCTTGTAAAGTGCTCGATAAACATAGAATTTATCCTTAGACATTGCATTAAAAGAGCATTTGTAGGCCTAATAAGCAGGGACAGGATTTTTAGGTACTTATGTTGTATTTTAAATTAATTTTATAATTTCAGCCGGGCCTTTAGACCGAATTTCCTAATATACTCTTCATTCTTACATTTTTCGATTATACCTTGTTTTCTGTTTCTTAAACACAAACACCTATGACCAAGGTGGGACTCGAAGGTTAACCGTGTGTTTACATTCTTTTACCTTGGTTAGTGCCCAAGGGTAGTTATTTGTACTTCATTTGTCCATCGATTAAGCAAGGTATGGTTTGGCTACAGGCGAGGGAATCTGAACAATAGGACCTAAAAATCTGTGGCCTAGTAAAAAGCTACTTATGAAAAATTTCGTTGTTACAACTTACATAAAAAGAAAAAAAATAGTAATATCAAAATAAACCACAGCAAAGTATGTTATGTTTTCGGTTAGTTTGCCAGGAAAACTTCAAAGGAATAAATTAGAATTACGCTTCTCACATTAACTACAATTGTTAGGAAGTAATTACAATATATCAGTTCTACAGACATTACAATATGAGTAAAGCTGAAAGTTATTTGTGGATTAGCTATGCAGTCAGGAAACTATGGAAGCATTAAGTATGACCTGACATTTTGAAGACCCCGTCTGTCAGGTTGACAGTACCATCATTATTTATTGACGAACTCAATGTACTGTAAATGTAAAAGGAAACATTATTGTTCATAATAACAATCAGAACTGTGAACTTTCCAGAATTTTTCGTTAGCAGCTATACTCAGACCCTGCTTTAAGATATGTATTAACATTTCAATACAAAATCTACATTTTGTTCCCAATTTTTTTCAGATTTTTATGATGCAACGACTATCATAGTGTTATATCTGAAACTCAGTTTTTAGTAATTTGTCCCCTGTAGATTTTTAAAGTTTAAAGTAGGAATGGACATCGATAGTTAAAACGTCGATGTTCACCATATTTTTTTATTAAATGTAATGGTTTCAGAAAATTAGGCAAAAATTTATAAACAAACTGAAATATTTCCATATAAACTATCGATATAAAAAATTGGTTACGGGAAATTATGCTGCTGTAAATAAGTTTATATCTTAGAACCAAGGTAGGCCTATCATTTCTTTATTACAAAAACATCGACGTCGGAGAGAAACATCGATATAGCAGAAAAGTTGGTTGTTTTCCATCGATATAGAAAACATCGATCGTCGACATGAAAACATAGGTCATCGATGCTCAACACTAGTTTAAAGAGTATGCAATTTTTCAAAATGTCATAAAATTTCCAAAAATTACAAAATCTTGAATACTCTTTCACTGATTTATTCCTATTTATAGCCTACATCGAATGTTGTGAACTACGTTAGTAAAAAGAACGACGATTTTTTTTTTTTTTTACTGAAAGAAAATCAGCAATAACGCCTGTACCAAAAACCCTAATCATAGTTTTATTTTCCAGAGCAACAGAAACCACATAGTTCGGAACATTCCCCCATTACTAAGCTTTAATTTGGTGTATAAAATGAACTATCTAACTCAATTTTTGGTACCGGTTTTTTTCATTTAAAGGGTAGAAAATATAACAAAAAAGAGAGTTGAGAAACAATACAAGATCACATTTGCATATAGTAAAATTCGCAGTAATATACCTTTACACTACATAAAACTTATTACATTGTATTAGGCCTATACATAGGTTTTGTACGGTAAGCTAATTATATATTAGCACTAAATTTGTACTATAACTATGTAGGTACTATAACTATGTAGGTACAAAACCTATGTATTATATAATGTAATAAGTTTTACGTAATGTGAATTTTATGAATTAATACTTGTTTATAGTCCACCGTTGTGGTGTAGGGGATGCTTGTAATAGCTGAGGACCCGGGTTCGAATCCAGGTCGGGACAAGTTACCTAGGTGGGGTTTTTCCTCACCTTTGAGACAAATGTCGGGTAACTTTAGGCCCTTGTGGTCCCCGGATATCATATGGCCGTCATTATCATCCTATCCTCGCCTTGTACAGAATTAATGTGTGTGTGAAGGTGTGTCTCGTCCTATCTGTTCGTGTGGTCTCGGAGGTGGCCCGGCATAGGGCCGATCACTCATCCGGGGAGGTCTTCCATGTTCTTGTCTAGTCAAAAAGTATGTATGTGATCCATAGATAATCCCTCTCCCGACAGGTCGCGGCCCTGTAAGGCCCGGGCGGCGTGGGTCGCTTAAATGTCCCTACAAGGGAGAGGTGAAACTAAGGTAAAGATAAAGACAGATACTTTTTTATGTAGACTAAGAGGGTATAAAACTGTATATGAAAACAATAATTATTTAGCAAGTAACAAACTTTCTAGTACATTGAAATTAATTACCTGTGATTAGTTCTTGTATTACATAACATGAAGATAGTTTTTAAAAACCCGGTAATTATGAAAAATGTATTATGTTTCACGAGCTGAACCTATGGCAATTCATACCAATCGGCCTTAACAGCTGATGAAGTCCACCTTCCCGTTGCCTTCTCTATATTATATAAGGAACCAAAGCGGTTAGCCTCATTAGTTCAAAAGCACAGGATCATGCGGTGACATATTCGCACAGTGTAATGGCACTGTCCGTATCAGTGAGATCGTACAAGTGCACATACACACGTAATTGTAGAACATGCTGGACCGTGACGGGGCTTCCCCTCCCTCGTCACGACAGTCACGCCGTCACACCCCTCCTCCAGCAGTGAGATGTGCTTTATGAATGATTCCATAGTATTTCCTTGTTACCACACCCCTTCAATTAGATTCGCTGTCCACATGCACAGGAATGTATCTCAAATGCAAGTACAGAAACTCATTTCTTTCTTCCTTTCTCTCATGGCACCTATTCGTATTCATACATCCTCATAGTTCCCCCGTTTGGGGGCATAAGGCCTCCAAGTGGAGATAGCTATGTATTTCATTTTCCTTTGAGTGAGTGTATATAATGACCAGGGCCCGGATTCTGATGACCTAAAATTGTTTGCAAAATGACCTATAAAATGACCCTAAATTTTAAAGAAAATGACTTAATAATTATAAAGAATGACCTAAAACTGATATTTTATTCATAAAAAAATTATTATTGTAAACACTAAGTTATAGACTAATTTGTACATAATTGTAAACACTGAAAATGCAGAAAGGATGTTGTAGGTCTAAAAACTTGGTTCTTTGATCTTGATAGGAGCATCTGAGATGAGGATAACTGATTTTAAAGTAGGTCCTACAAAATGTTGCATTATAGTAATCTATTAACTTATTTACGTATTTAAATGCATGAAAATGACTAAATAAGGAAGCAAATGTCACGAAAATTACAAAATAATGTCGTAAAATTGAAATAAATGCCCTAAAAATATAAAATGGCATAAAATGACAAAAAATGACCTAATAAAAATGCATTTCTACAATCTAGAGTCCATGATTAGAATTAATCTACAAGTTAGCAATGTCTATGACGCATCAGTAAAAAGTTGACATGTCATCAGAGTCCGGGCCCTGATAATGACTATTTTTCTTCAATAAAAAATAAAAAAAACTGGACGGTATTTTAATGCCGAAATGCATATCACACCGCAAAGAAAGAATGATTTAACCAACCATAAAGACTTCACAAATTTAATTTAATTTTACTATTATTAGCCTATTATTATTATTATTATTATTATTATTATTATTTGTAATATATGGATATGAGACATGGTCCCTTACTCTTCGGGAGTAATCTGATAGTGTTCGAAAACAGGGTGCTTAGGAAAAAAAATTGGGCCTAAGAGAGATGAAAATGGGGAGTGGAGAAAACTGCATAACGAAGAGCTTCATAACCTGTACTCTTCACCAGATATAGTTCGGGTAATTAAATCACGGAGGATGAAATGAGCTGGACATCTTGCGCGCATGGGGGAGGAAAGATACATCTCAAAAGTATTGACTGAGAGACCCAAAGGGAAAAGACCACTTGGAAGACGTAGATGTAAGTGGGAGGACAATAGTAGGATAGGTTTAAGGGAAGCAGGATTTGCGAGGGATGGTTGGATGGAGTTAGCACAAAAAAGGGTTGAATGGCGGGCTCAGGTAAGCGCGGCAATGAACTTTTTGGGTTCCATAAAATAGATAATATTCCTTTAGCATGACTGTCTATTGCCATTGAGTAAGTAAGTTATTATTATTATTATTATTATTATTATTATTATTATTATTATTATTATTTACAATGAATTTCAAATTGAAAAAGCTTTACATGTGTGCGTGCCCAGTACAGGTTATGTTCAGCTTGTAAAACCCCCTGACTTAGATTTGCTTTACTGTGTTGCTGCCGGCAGTTACAGTCAGCTATTACAAGTATCTTACTATTTATTTCAATGTATAAGGTGATTTATTTTAATATTAACACATGTTATTATGTTATTTGATCTCAAATATTATATTTTTATTTTAAATATCATATTAAGTCAGAAAACAATTACTACTTTTCAAATATTTGGATGAAAAATTACCTGCAGAAGATTATATCAGAAAACTCGTTGACGGGATTCTACGAAATAAGATTATAATATGGCAGAGCTAACACAATTGCCAAAGGCAACGTATTCTCAGTGAACGTATTCTCAGTGAACAACAAAGCACATGTAAAGCTTTAGATTCAAGAATGTACAAACTTCCAGGTTATTATCTGAGTAAATAATTGCTCCGACTATGCAAGAAACAGATTTCCTGGCTAAAGAGAGCGTGCAAATTAAACGAAGTCAATATAATATTATGGCTTAGGTTCACTTTAATTATTACTATTTCCAGTGAGGATATTTATATCATCATCAGGATCTAAAGGCAATGCCTTGTTGTAGTAGCCATGTCTTCCTCTTCATCGCTGTTCTCTTTAGATTTTCATATGACAGCACGTCCATATCCTTTATCATGTTTTTAATAAATGAATTTCTTGGACGTCCTCTTGATTTCTTTCCCAGTATTTTCCCTTCAAAAATGTTAATGAGTAGATCATTGTGCCGAAATGTATGACCCACTAACTTTGCTCTTCTACTCTTAATTGAATTCAGAAGGGATCTCTCTTCCATCACGGATATTTATATGGAACCTGAATATTTTTCATCTTTCTGTGTTCAGATTTCTTCAAGAAAATATAATAATCCATAGTTAAGCAAATGTTTCCTTTACTATTATTATCAGTACCATGATTATTACGTACCAGAATGATACTTCATGAGATTGTGAAGGTAGACGGGAAATGTCTGTCCGTCTGTACGCTCAAAAAGCACTTTGTTATATCAGTTTACCTGATTTTATTTTACTTTAATTTTGTTGAGTTGTAAATCTTGGCTATGAGTTGAAGAAAACATGAAAATAGGGTGGTTGGCAGGATAAAAATATGTAAGTACTGGTACATAATCATTAGCTTTTTTAAACAACCTACTTCCAAGCCATGTTTTTCACTATGTAACTGAGACAAGGATAGCTTTCAACCACAAATAAAATAAGGAGAATTCTAAAAATTAACTGGAATATTGTAAGCTATGTACTGAAACACGGACTGGTTATTAAGCTGAATCACACTTTGAAAATAATATTGATTATAAAGAACAGATGGGACGTCGTTGCAATGAAATCTGACGTAATGTTTGCACGTGCTCAATGAAATAAAAACACATGCGCAAAGAAGTGCCAACTTGCCGCTAGTCTATATTTCTTATAATATCTACTATTATTTGTTACAGGACCAGGAAATTAGTGATATTGTAAGATTTAATTAACAGAGGGGTATGAGAATGAAGGAGGTAAGATGAGCACCGCAAGCCATGCCATAAAATATCTTATCTGGCATCGTACAAGAATTATCAGTTATCACCAAATAACCTATATCCGCAATTTACCTTACCTTACCCTATATGTTTATTAAATAGAATCAGTTTGATAAAAAGTGAAAATGTTAAAATTCATTATGCCATTTTAAATGTTAAATTTCTCACGACGGTCACATAATTCGTCCTACTTGGTAGTTGTCGACTCAATTCCTTTTGTTGGCACCCATGCATTAGAAAATAAGTAATACCGCATAGGTAGCAGAGCAGGGCGGTTCGACGTGCCAATATGATTACCCGATATGATGTGATTAGTTTGAATAAATATTTTACTTTATTATTATTATTAAGTTATTATTATTTCACAAATATGTTTAAAAAATAGTCTATGACAGACATGGCAAAATTATTTTTCACGACTTAACTAATTAGTGGTACTTACGAATGTTGCCGTGGATCGTAAGTTGACATTCCCACACGCAATCTTGTTGCTATGTGCGGTAAGTGTTTTCGTGCGGTTATGAATTTACTTTCGGCACATCATAATACAAGCCTTTATGGACAAGGCCCCCCAGGACAAATATTCGGTTCGCATAACAACAAACATGCGAATCACTTTCTGAAATAAACATCTATCTTCAAGAATGTATATACATAATATTTTCAGGTAATATCAGAATTAATATAATTAAATTGATATAAATAATCATCGTGCAAAAAATAGCATGAAATACTCGTGCCGTAAGCGCATAACGGATCTCGGAAATTGAAAAAAAAAAAACTCGGCGCAAGCGCCTCGTTTCTTCAAATCCTTCCTCGATCCGTATGCATAGCTTACGGCACTTGTATCGCAATATACTATTATTTTGCGCTTAGAAATGTCCTTACGGGATCGTTTCGCACACATACCTACTCGCAGAAGAAATTCTCTCTTTTACCAAAGTATCATAAATACTATTGTTACGTGATCTGGTATTACTGATCCAGACCAAAAGGTAGAGTGAAACAGCCTTTTTTTTTTTTTAATCTGAATATTCATGCATACCTATATTTATAACATGGTTAACATTTACGGTATGATAGCTATTGTAGAAGAAGCTCCTTTAATTGCATAACTAACTGTACAACAAACTCCTGTAGCTTTTGAAAGGTACAGTTGACACAGGCGTTAGCGAATGAAAAATGATAGATGAAACCCGGATATTGGTCTTCGTAATGCAAGGAAACAAGAATACGTACTCAAGTATAATGAGTATTGTTTTCTTTTACGATATTCCCATGCATCTCATGTCGCATGCGTAGAATGTATTGTTAATTGTGCTTACACAAACAGCCTAGGCGTGAATAAATTGCATAAAGAACATCAGCCCATAATATATTCAACTAGGACTTCTCCCATCAACTGGTTTAAGATACAGAGTCTTGCATAGCCCACGCAAAAACATCGTATCCTCACAAGCGGTAATTTGCATAGGTCGTATTTACACAGTGATATTTTATACAGGGTGCTAATGAATGATTATTCTTAATTTCCTACAGAGTAGAGGTAATCAAAATTAAACATTTTTCTTACAATTTATAAAAAAAAAAGTACAGTTTAGAAGCAACTGAAATCAAGTTTTAATCCGCGAAGGAATCAATTTAATTTATTACTTGAACCAAAAAATATTACAACTGCTGGAGCTAAGCACTGTTCAAGTTTCGGCCCAAGACTATTCAATTCATTTATTACCAACCATCCTGATCTAAACAGCTTAAACAACAAACAATTTAGGTCTAAAATTAGAAAATTTATGTAATTATTACTTTTGTTTTCTACTATTACTGTTATAACATTTTTCGATATTAAACTATAAAATTTGGATAGAACTTAATTTCTTTGTTTTTATTATTGTATTACCTCGTACCTTTGTATTGTAAATAGAACATGTTCTAACCTTTTATACATAATATTTTGTCATACTTCTCCAAATTATGTATTGTTTTAAGTAATTATTTAGTATAAGTTTTTCTAATATATTGAACTGAACCACCCCCGAACACAAGCTCTGCTTCTTCGGGTGGTGTATCAACTTTTGTATTTATTTTTCGTGTAATTTGGAACAATAGCCTAAATTGAAAAAAAAAAAAAAATCTGTGAAAAGGAAAGGTAATAAGGACAATTCCGTAGATTGCTTTTTAATTTAGGATTTCATTATATAAAGAAGTTTTTTATGTTCTTATGGTAGCATAAATATTCGTGTTTTATATGGGCCTGTTAAAAAATAACATATAATATGTCTTGTGTCTGATATGTCTTCCGGTAAGCCTTGGAAATTAATATTTTAATAAGTATTAATGACTATTCCACTCATGCGCCGCGTGTTTGATATTGACCAATAACGTTTAGCAATTCCTTGGATATAGACCAATCACGATCGTTTATCTTATAAAATGCTTGCTATTAATATGAGAAACGTATTTTATTAGGTAAAATCGTCTTCTCGTTACTGGACACGGAAGCATCAGTGTGCCATTAAGCAACACGAAAACAGATTATTTTTATACAACATAACTTGTTTGGAAATTGAAATAATAGAAATGTACATTGATTAAAAACACAATTTCGATTCGGTGCAAGCCAGTTGGTGTGCTTTTATTCTGTTCTGCTGTTTGCTTACCTGAATGAAGTTAACTATGTCTTATATGCACCATTGGTAGCACTGATCACAATGTGGTAACTCGAATCGATTCATGGATGGTTGATTCATAGTATGCCGTGATCTTACAGCTGTTAGTTTTGTTTTTATACAACAAAGCACGAAAGTAATTATTATTTGTACAATCCGTTACATTTTTATTCTTGGAATAGTCTTAATAAATCCAACTCGAGTTGACGAGTTTTACCAGATAAATTCGTCGATAAACTCGTCAAATCTCGTGGGATTACCTATGGTAAAATATTAGTTAGAATTGCCTAGAACACCATTATGTTCTTTAAATAACTGAAATCAAAACATTTTCTTACAGGTATAGTTATTGCTAGGCCTACAGAAAAACACGCATTTTGCGTCACATTTCTTTCTATATTCTAATAAGAAAAACGACGAATAATATTATATTCCATTCGAGTTCCACAGATGTCACAGAACATTAATATGCCTCCAACATACTCAAATTCGAAATATATACCCAAAGCAGTTTAATTGCTGTTGTTAATCAAATTAGATTTTATCTGGGATTATTACAATTATATCCACAAGCAATTTCAAATATTCTGTATCAATTTATAGTCAGTTTTTTGTTGGAAAGCAAGATTTAATCTAAGCAGGAAATTATAATTATATAATTTGTCAACTCAGGAATTTAGTCACCTATAGGCTGGATAGAGGAAGAAATACTTTCACCCGATGGGTCAATCACTAACTCAGTGATTTCAGTTTCTTTACTGTCATCAAGGCCCATCAAGGCCCATAATTTTAAGATGTCGGCCAATTACACATTGAAGGATGTAGGAGATCAAGGAAGAACGTAAAACAACAGAAATATTATTTTCTAAGGACTACAGGCCTATCCTTTGTAGTGAGGGAATTTAGTACACATAATCTTAGGTATCGAACCTTGGCATACCATAGGAATACCTAAAATAATATAGGAATACGACAAAGACCTCCTATTACAGGCTGAGGTTCCTGGAATTTCAGGTAATCAGAACATAAAAGTGATTCAGATCATATACCTAAGCAACGGTCGTCTTTAGCCCCTGAATTGCTGGAGACAATAATTTCTGGGCATTAGTCCTACCATAAGAATTAGACCAATTATCTTTTCAAGATTCGAACCTACAAGTTTCTAGTTTGTCGCGCAATGCTTCAACAAACCCTGTACTCTTAAATTAAACAAAAATTCAATTTAAAAAATGAGTTGCACGCAGCATGGATAATAATATATACTAGGGTGAAATACCTATCGAAATGCCAGTAATAGTCACTTAAATTAGAACAAAGTTAACTCTCTGACATTTATAATGAAATCTACACTCTAGTAGATCACACCTGAATGCAGCTTGCAAACTTAGACTACCAGTATAACCTGTAAAGCAATGGCCAAGTGATTTGTAGGCATCTGACTTGCGTCTGGTTCTTTTCAACTCGTACATTTTATGAATATCCATAATCCTATCAGAAATGTTTGCATGCCTATTTAAAATATGACGTGACAGCAGTGACCTGAAGTCCGCCATTCATAACTCATCGTCACATGGGACATTTACAGCTGGAACAAGGGTTCGTTCGCACCAAAGTCTCCTCTATGAGAGAGGCAAACACACACAGATGCAAGCACGCACCAGTTCTATAATGAGAAAGTTATTTCACTAAGTTCGTGGAAACGCAGTCTACTTTAAGAATCCTACAATGCAGACCATAATATCCCATGATGTTGTAGAAACTATAACATGCAAGACCGACGTGACTTTACCTTACCAACAAAATTATTCGAAGCTTAATAAACACATTTCACATTACGAACGAACAACTCTTAGTCAAAACAAATAAAGTGGAGTTGGTTTCATATATTTACAATCTATCCAAGATATGAATTTGAAAATATAACTATTTCAAATCCCAAGAACAATAAGCCTATTCACTTTCAAAATTAACCTTAGGCCAATATGGGCAATGATCGTGAAAGCGTGTAAAAAAATCTTATGTGAAACGGAACTTCCTCTGCCCAAACAAAATTGTTGCCTCTTAGTATGAGATATTAAAAGTATGGCATTCTCTTCATTTAAATTGGTTGTATAAATGAAGAGAATGTTATTATTTATACCAAATCGCATCCCCGAGTGAATCTAAAATCTCAAAATTTAAACATTCAATTTATTTTTATTTTGAGATTCAATGTTTTTAATGCTTTTAAGTCACTTTGGGACCAGGCCTAGTAAGCCGATGACCTGTTTTTAACATTTTAATTAATTAAACAATAAATTTTGTGACAAAACTCTGGGTTTCTTTATAAAAAACTGAGGGTATAAGGTGGACATTTTTTACCAAACTTATAATTCTGACCCTCATTGAAAAATGAAATTTATTAATATTCAAACTAATTATGGTCGAACAAAAACAGTCGTATGCACCTTGCCTGTTATGGTAATTAAGATACTCGTATGAAAATGATGAAACTCTCTTTGCTCCTTTCATAAACAAACTTGCCCATATACTAGAGATGTCACACTCTCCCATGACATAAAACACTTCATGGTACCATCGCCCTATTTTGAGAAGGGGAAATAGTTGTCATGATTTGTGCTCCATCCCTCGTACACATAGGCGTAACCAGGCCGACCATATGGGGGGTCTGGGGAGTATGGAATACCCCCCAGGGAGAGGGGGTTCCGGGGGCCCTCCCCCGGAAAATTTTAAAAATTAAGACGCAAAATAACGAGTTTTAAGCTCCCCACGCTTTATACTTGTATTAAGTAATTTATGGGCAGACTTAAAACAATTATACAATTTTCCTTTTTTTAATCAATGGGGGGGTTCAAACCCCCAAACTCCCCCCCCCTCGGTACGCCTATGCTCGAACATTAAGTAAAATACAGATATTAATGAACTATATTCGGCTAATACATTCCTTTCACTTGGTAAGAAAATTGCAAAGCTCTGCATTAATAGGAAAACCTATTTCATAATTATAGTGCACAAATATAATTAGCATCGGTAGCGTACTATATGCAAGAAACTTTTGAGTCCGTACGTCTGTGTGTGCAGGAATGCAGTGTATGACTTTCTCAACCAATGAACTCATAACTGCTCTTCTGAGATATGCAAGGCAATAAATAAGTTTACGAGGCAGTAAATGGAAAGATGGTCCTTTCTCATATGTGACCAAAGCAATTGCACATTATAAAGTTACCCATACATGGTATGAGAAGAAATAAAAGTAATAAATTACAATAATTGAAATTGAAAGCAACTACACATTTCCTTAAGTTTCTACAATAGTAAAATAGGAATGAGATTAGATATATTCTACAATATGATATCCACTTAGATGTAATACGGAATCCTATAAAACAAAGCAAAAGAAAGTTCATTCTTGTGTCCGACTTTAGCGTTGTGTACAAATATTTGAATAAAAACACTTTCTTAACGCACTTTATTTTACCTTAGTAAAAAAAAATAAAATAAAAAAAATAAAAAAAAAAATAAAATAAAAAAAAAAATAAAAAAAAAATTGCCTAATAGTTGTGAATGATATTTCTATTTCATACTTCTGCTGGTTGAATTGAAACTTCTTAAACTTTCCTTGACAAAGAAAACATAAAAGTAAGCCCATCACATTCCTGTTAAGGTATGAGAGAAGTGTTGTTTTAGCCACTTTGGTTTAAAAACTCCACTTTATGATTGTAATATAAAAAATCTGATGTGAAAGTCACATAACTTCCTCTGCCCAAATAAAAGTTTGCAGCATTTACGCTAATTATGCTATAAATATTTTATAGCTCCTTCTTTGAATGTTGCGACTAAGAACGCAGGCTATGGGAAAAAAAAAGTGACTGCAAACGTTTATTGAACTTTCTGCTGTTAAGAATAATTTCCGAAATTTATCAAATATTCCCCTCAGACATTTCTTTACTGTAAGCAGGGCCAACAGTAAATTTTTCTCTCTTCACGTGCTTATATAGAATAAAATGCCTTAAATGTCCGCGTATTAAGTTGTTCACCGGGCAAGTTGGTAGGTTACAACCACCCTTCAGAGAATGTTTTTGAAATGGTATAAGCAAACCATGTACAAAATTTAAAGGAAATTTTTAGAGCCGTTTATGAGAAAATAGCAAAAAACAAAATATTCTTCATGTAAAGTCCCCTTAAATATAAGAAAAGGTTGTAGCCAATCTTCACAGCCTCAGAAGGTACCTAACCCAAATACAAAATTTTGTTTTCGTACGATTTACAAGAAGCCGTATTGCAAAAAGCACGTATTCACAGTGGGTTGCTTATAACTACCCTTCAGAGAATTTGTTCGAAAAAATGTTTCAAATAAAAGTTTTAGCTCTTGGTACAAGCAATCCATGCGCAAAATTTAAAGAAAATCGTTAGAGCCGTTTTCGAGAAAATCGCGAAAAACGAAAATTTCTTCATGTAAAGTCCCCTTAAAAATAAGGGAAATTTGTCGCCAATCTTCGAATCACATCTTCAGAAGGTACCTGACCCAAATACGAAATTTTGTTTTCATACGATTCTCCGTTTCGGAGCTAGCCTGTTCACAAACTTCCACACAGACAGACACACACACAGACACACACACAGACATGTTTCCAAAAATGGTATTTTTGGATTCAGGGGGCCTTGAAACGTGTATATATGCTAAAAACTCAACTTCGAATTTTAGGGTCGAAAACAATACTTCCTCTACCTATAGTACCTATGGTACGGGCAGAGGAAGTAAAAATCTAGCAAATCCAACAAAAAAAAATCTGATGTGAAAGTCACATAACTTCCTCTGCCCAAATAAAAGTTAGCAGTATTCACATATCCTTGTACAGAATCGCAAGACACAATTTTACGCTAATTATCCTATAAATACCTCTTCTTTCAATGATGCGACTAAAAGCGCAGTCTATATAACAAACTTTAAAAAAAAAAAAAAAAAAAGACTGCACACGTTTATTGAACTTTCTGCCGTAAAATATAATTTCCGAAATTTATCATATATTTCCCTCAGATACATCTTTACTCTATGCATGGCCAACAATACATCTTTCTCACTTCACATTCTTATATAAGATAAGAGGCCGTGAAAGAGCGCGAATTCAGTTGTTCATCACGTAAGACAAACTTTCTACAAACAGTGGGTGAACAGTGGGTGGCGTAACTACCCTCAGAGAATTTTCTCGAAAAAAATGTTTCAAATAAAAGTTTTAGCTCTTAGTATAAGCAACCTATTTGCAAAATTTAAAGAAAATCGTTAGAGCCGTTTTCGAGAAAATCGCGAAAAACGAAAATTTCTTCATGTAAAGTCCCCTTAAAAATAAGAGAAAATAGTCGCCAATCTTATCCTCACATCTTCAGAAGGTACCTGACCCAAATACGAAATTTTGTTTTCATACGATTTTCCGTTTTGGAGCTAGCTTGTTCACAGATATTTTCCACACAGACACACAGACATGTTTCCAAAAATAGTATTTTTGGATTCAGGGGGCCTTGAAACGTGTATATATGCTAAAAACTCAACTTCGAATTTTGGGGTCGAAAACAATACTTCCTCTACCTATAGTACCTATGGTACGGGCAGAGGAAGTAAAAACCCTCGGTAAAATTTAAAGCCCTTTGGGTACAAGGAAAGGTGTTGCTGATGCCAGGGCAAGCAAACTTTAATCGATCGTTTTCTTAGTTTCGATTGTCTTGTTATTTAGTCAAATAATTCTCTCCCACAAAAATAGAGATACTGCTCAGAACTTCTTTTACAATTTGCTTTGCAATGTGTGCAGTAAAATTACTTATCAGATTTTTTTTGTATAGGCCTTAGATATTTTAAAAATATGTTTAGTATCCTTATATTTCAATTTTTTCAAACTTTTCACTTCCCTATGCATTTCTTTAAATCCTGCCGGTTGTATTATATGGATGTGAAACATGGTCACTACTCTTAAGGAAGAACATAATCTGAGAATATTAGAAAACAGAGTGTTTAGGAAAATATTTGGACCTAAGAGAGATGAAAATGGGGAATGGAGAAAACTGAATAGCGAGAAGCTTCATAACTTGTACTCTTCACCGAATATAATAAGGGTAATTAAATCATGGAGGATGAAATGGGCTGGACATATTGCGCGCATTTCTAAAAAATATTGACTGGGAGACCCGAAAGGAAGAGACCACTTGGAAGACCTAAACATAACTTGGAGGACAATATTAGGATAGATTTCAGGGAAGTAGGATTTACGAAGAATGGCTGGATGGAGTTAGTACAGAATAGGGTTGAATGGTGGGCTCAGGTAAGCGCGGCAATGAACCTCCGCGTTCCATAAAATAGATAATATTTATTTCACTTGCTTAGTTGTTGTCTATTGCCATTGAGAAAGCAAGAGTAAGTAAGCAATTTTTTTTAACAATAAGTATAAATGAGATAAAAATCCGTCAGTTAATTTGTAAATCAAGCATCAGTGAATGTTACATAAAAAAAAATAAGTTTCATATTTAACATCTTTCAGAAGAAAAATATTTCAATTCTTATTTTGAAAGTTAATAAATTAACTCGTATCTCAGAAACTAATCGAGATACTAAACTGAAATTTGAAACTATAATTTCTGTTAAGCATTTAGTTAAATGTGTCATATTTCCAATTCATAGCCCTAGCACATATAGTTTAGAAAATCACTCTCAACATTTCGGTCAACCTTTAAGGTAATGGCCCCTTACTCGAGTAGGGTCGACTCATATTGTCTCCCAGAGTGAGCCAATCCCTGAGCAAGCTGCATATGCTTTTAATGTTCCTATTTCTTTTCCTGTGTGCTCATGGCGTTTTGCTAATTGTTAATTTGGCTCATTTGATATGTTGTTAGTTATCTACCTTCGGCATAAATTCTGTTTTCCTTTGATTTATCTTTTAGTCATCACTGAACTATTTGCTCTGAACATTATTTACATTCTGCATAATGTCACACACACTGAATATTTTCACTTGATATAATTATTGTTTCCATCGCATTCTGTCTTTCGTTATATTAAATCTGGTATCTGGTACCCAATGATCCCCAGGTGGGGCGAAGGGGCCTCCAATGGAGGTTTCATTACCTATACTAATTTTGATATGCTTATTTTCCGAGAGAGGGTAGAGGGACAGGTGGTAAGCCCATCGCCTCGCAACCCCCCCTCTGGAAACTAAGTATTTCTTGGACGTGAAAGGGCCGAGAAATTTTGTCCAGAGGCTCTAATTTAGGCTTGGAGTTCTTTTACGTGCCGTAAATCTACGACACGGGACCCCCAGCTTAAAGTCCCTCCCGGAGGACTCCGTGCCCAGGATTTTTTTACGTCCTGAAAAATCCATCGACCGCGGCCGGGTTTGATCCCGCGCCCTGCGGATCTAGAGGCGGGCACGCTACCTCTAGACCACCGCGGCTGACAAAGTAAAGTGTTCCCTATTACAGGCCATGGAGGCCCAGAGGGTTCCAGGAGGTTGAGGCTCCCAGATTTTTAGACATCGGCACATGAAGGTGGTAAGGTTGTCAGCCTTACGCACCGGCCGCCTTTACCCCCAGGATTGCTCCCGGTACTCATTTCTGTTAGAGGCTGAGTCGACCCCAGGGCCATAGTGCCACCAGAAGGATTAGGCCATTTGAAAAACTCCAACGACCTCATCGGGGTTATATTAAATAGTGAACATTAATTGGAGGAGTGTCAAATTTATTGTAATATGACGAAGCTGAAAACAACTAGAGATGGGGAATATTTCTTGTAACTGTTACTTTGTAACTGTTACATGTATGTAACGGTAACGACCTGTTACAAAAAATCAAAAGTAACGGTTACCAAAGCTCCTCCTAGGATATCTTATTTTCGTCTCAACCAAAGGCGGAATCAGAAAATACTGAAAGGAGGGGCCGACACAGACGAAATTTTGCTGTTATTGGGGGTGTGGGGTTATGGAATATCCCAAAAATGCGGGTCCGGGGTCCTCCCCCGGGATTTTTGTTAAAAAAAGGGGGGAAAAACGACAAACCCACAATAATAACTGCAAAAAAGAGGAAAGAGCACATTTTCAAACATTCAAATCTCGCTTTATATGAGCTATCGAGAAACTAGTTATTGATTTGCAGAGTACTCATCAAGAGCTTTTCAACGATACCCCATAAGACGTGGTTTCAAAAATTTCAAATTTCCATCCCCCACCCCCACTCTTACCCCCAAAACCCCGAATCGTTGGTGTCACTGTGATCTCCATAGGAAGTACTCTAATCTATTCAAACAAAGTTTCTCTCTATACTTCATAGGGGCCGAGATATAAATATTTCAAAATTTCAACCCCCTCCCCTTGGGCCAATTTTTCTCATTAACGAACTTGTCCGAACTATTGGGCCTAGAAATAACATAATAAAATTGTGTTCAAATATCTTCAAAATTACGGCCGTTAGCATGTAAAGATATATATATATATAAATATACAAAAAAAAAATAACGGGCGGTGGTTTCGTACTTAGGGAGGCATGAAACGCAAAGATATAAAATAATTTTTTCGAAAGTCAAGACATGGTATCGATCCCAGGAATTCTGTATGGTTTTTCCAAATTTCTCAGCAACTCTCCTTTTTCTCAGGATTTATTTAAATACATTTATTTTTGGTTTTGGTTTTTATTTTATTTATGTATTTACTTATTTATTATTATTATTATTATTATTATTATTATTATTTTTAGTTGTGTTGAGATATATGTCAGTGTCGAGCGAATGTAACTGGTCGTAACGTGACGAGAGTTACACCCGTTACAGCTACTCTGACAGTGACAGTTATTCTCGCCAGTTACAGTAACAGCGGCAGTGACAGTGACAGCGGCGGTTACAGTGACAGCGGCAGTGACAGTGACAGGAGCAGTTACAGTGACAGGGGCAGTTACAGTGACAGCGGCAGTGACAGATACTCTCACCCGTTACAGTTACTCTGACCAGTTACAGTTACTTTGACCCGTTACAGTTACTTCTAATATTTCTGTTACAAGTGTTTTATCCGTGACTTTGGCCTTGTTCTGTTACATCTGTTATTTACAATATTTGAAAAAATAAAATAAAAACATAATAAAAAAAATAATAAAAAAAAACAAAAATAAATTTAAAAAAAACATGTAATTATCGTAATTATAAGCTTTTCATGCCACTTAAAAATGTATTGAAATACGATATTGCCTTTATTGGATAATTTAAACTTAAAATATGGATATATATATGAATTCGAAATAATAATATTGATAATTTTACTACTACTAATAAAATCCCTATAATATAAAGCCACACGGCTGACTCACTCACTCATTGACATTGATGTTTGCTCACTTCCAGATGAGCTAGAAACTTGAAATTTGGTACACATAGCTTTTAGGCTGTAAACCACAGGAAAATTTCAAAAAAGTATTTTTTTTTTAAATTTTAGCCCTATAGCCCCCGAAAAGGGGCTCGCTCACAGACTTAATGTTTGCCCACTTCCGGATGAGCTAGAAACTTTAAATTTGGCACACATATAGCTTTTAGGCTGTAAACCATGGAAAAATTCCAAAAAAAGTGTTTTTTTTTAAGTTTTAGCCCTAAAACCCCCCCAGAAAAAGAGCTCGCTCACTGACATTAATATTTGCTCACTTCGAGATGAGCTAGAAACTTGAATTTTGGTACACATAAATCTATTAGGCTATAAAACCACAGGAAAATTCCAAAATGTATTTTTTTTTTTAATTTTTAGCTCTAAAAACTCCCGAAAAAGAGCTCGCTCACTGACATTAATGTTTGCTCACTTCCAGAAGAGCTAGAAACTTGAAATTTGGTAGGCCTACACATATAGCTTTTAGGCTGTAAACCATAGAAAAATTCAAAAAAAAAGTATTTTTTTTTTAAGTTTTAGCCCTATAACCCCCGAAAAAGGGCACGCTCACTGACATTAATGTTTGCCCACTTCCAGATGAGCTAGAAACTTGAAATTTGCTACACTTATATCATTAGGCTGTAAACCACAGGAAAATTCCAAACAGTTTATTTTCATGTCGATAATCGATGTTTTTTTACATCCGATTTTACAACCGATGTTTTTGCTACATCGATGTTTGTCCCCGACATCGGTGTTTTTGTAACAAAAAAATTAATGGGCTACCTTGGTTCTACGATATAATTTAAATTACAGGAGCTTAATTTCCCAAAAGAATGATTTTTTACAACGATAGTTTTCATGGAAATATTTCTGTTGGTTTGTGAATTTTGCCTAATTTTCTGATACCATGGAATTTTAAAAAAATACACATCTTTTTTTTTTTTTTTGTCTAAATACATCGATGATTTCAGGTCGATATTACCGTCATATCGATGTTTTCAGGTCGATATTATCATCATATCGATGGTTATCTCCGATTTTAACTATCGATGCTCATCCCTAATTGAAAGCTACCTAGAGCCCCAGCCTTGGCTATGGCCCTAACCGGGGGGGGGGGAGATAAAAAGTAACAGGTTCCCATCTCTAAATGGTACGTCCACACTGAGGAATTTGTTGCAAGAATATGTGTCCGGGTACATGTATAGCAACCTATTTGCCACAAGTCGTAAACCTATTGAACATATTCCTAGTTCCCGGACACAAACAGTGAATAAAATGTACCAGAAACAAGGTTTCGCCACAAGTTCTTGTTTACGCTCCGAAAGCGAAAACATTGAACAGATCCCAGCGAAAATGCTCTTTGCGCATGTGATATTGTCATGTCTCTTGTGACAGTTGACTCTGTTTGTGGTTATGATCAATCCCATGAGATATATTGCTACGTTCACGCTGTTTTATTTTACGAAATCGCCGATATTTTGCTATGGAGTGCTCTAAACAGAACATAAGTCGATGAAGAAGTATTCATAATCCCTTTGCAGAAAATTTGAATTTAGGCCTAAGTTATAGGCACACTTCTTCCTTGAATAGATTCTGTGTTTAATACGAAATAATTAAGATAACATCTACATGTGCTTACTAAAAAAAATCTATTAAATAGAAGAGATATTAGAACAGCATCATAATTGATTTAGGCCTAGGCGGGATTCATGGCAGATAATACGAGTATTGTGTCTGTGTAAATCTTTACGCATATTTTCTATGAAGCTGTCACATGCGTGGTAAATGAAGAGTAGGCACTTCTAACACCTATTATAAACAGTTTGAGCACAATATACAATTTTAATGTGGATTATACTATTATTTTGCGAGATTAAACAAATCCTTTCTATACCGACTGGAATGAACAAAGTTATCGGCTATTGCTGCATCACTTGCCGGTGATTCCGAGGCTCCGGTCTCATAAAACACGCTCCGCTAAAGAATTTTAAAAAAGTTTAAATTTGCAAAAAATTATACGACCGAGCACAGTTATAAAGCTAAAATATCAATCTTTAATAAACCATTCATACTGTAAAATTAAAAATTCTGACTGCCCAGATAAATATAAATCCCCCCTTTTTAACGGCCGACTGACGTGACCCTAGAGCTCGGAAGATTTAATCAGCATTAGTACAGTATAATATTGTTATTTTCTTCCGCTAATTGAGTGTTTGTGGGTTACAAACTTGTTCTGGGTGAATCATCAATGCATTTAAAGCAGAAAGAAGCAAACGTTTCTGCATCTACAGCCATACTTTGGCCTGACAACAAATTCCTCAGTGTGAACGCTCACATGGGATATTTGTGCAAAGAACATGTACTTAGGATAAGTATCCAGATACAGGAATCACGGAAATGGATCTGGAATTTGTATGGAGTATTTGTGTCTGCAACAAATTCCTCAGTGTGAACCAGGGTTGCCAGATCAGAAACGTAAAACAGTCGTACCAACAATTGAAAATAGTCGTACGCTAGTTAAAATCGTCGTACACTTTGCGAATGGTCAGGATGATGATGATAATGATGATGATAATAATGATAATAATAACAATAATAATAATAATAATAATAATAATAATAATAATAATAATAATAATAATAATAATAATAATAATACTGGTCTCTCGTAACTGTATACATATAGCCATTGTTGTTGGTAGGCTATTCTTTGTCACCAGCTACCTGCAATGTTGCAGGAATAAATACAATAATAATAATAATGATAATAAAATAAAATGAAATATTAATAAATTACAAACCGTAAGAAAGTAAGATTTCTACATATTATTTTTAAAAAAGTATACAGTCACTTTTGATATGCACGTGTCAACATAATATAGGCCTACTATTAATAATAACAATGATATGATTTATATGTTTGGTCAAAACAAAAACAATAAGACCAGCTGGTCTTATCGGTATAATTTCTTTAGAGGTTTGGATTGCTTCGTTTTGCACACGTGCGGCTAAAATATAAAATGTTTGGAGAAGAATAATGAGAGAAGTAGCAATAACAATGCAACAATACAACTTAAGCGAGATGCGGCACCGGCCCGTAAAGGCCTGTAAGATACAAAGGGACTTAGTTTTATTTTATAATTTGACAATGGCTATTATAACATTCCGCCATCCATTTAGCAACATGTAGGCAACTACGAAAAAACAAAAACTTAATGTTTATCCAAATTGAAAGTTCTGCAGTAGATTGCTAAAAAACATACAGCAAATGATAGTATAAAATTATATTAAAATAGTCGTATGAATAGGCATACGACACATGGTTGCGTCGTACGTCGTACAAATCTATGAAATAGTCGTATGTGTACGACTATAGTCGTACGTATGGCAACACTGGTGTGAACGTACCATAGAAACAACCAAAGAAGATCCTAACCTTTGCAAGGCTGAATTTTATACAAGATATAGTCAATCATCACGTAAAATCGTCAGTGGGGTCTAAATTTGAAATCAATGGAGAAAATTTTAGTATTATAGCTGTTTTCTACAAATAATAGTCGTAACACAAGGATAAAAATCCTCATATTTTACATATAGTATTGCCCTACAAAATCTTACATTTCTGGTTTTATTCTGTTTTTTGAAGTTACGAATTTTTACGTCAGTAGCAGTAATAATAGTTACAAATAGATCTGTAAACCGTGAAGAAAAGTAGCCTATGTAGGAATGTAACATTATGCTCAGTGATTTCTTGCTTGTGAATCGCGCAATGGAAGGCACTTATAAATGCTTATATACTGGCTGTTTAATTGTCTCTGGTAATTAATGGTGTTTCCGCTGCGCTGTCAGCCATATTTCCAACTGTCTCTAATGAATGACAGCTGTGCAAGTGATGAATACGGCGATGGCGAGGAACCAACTTCTGTCGATTGTCACGCACGTTGCAATGACGAACGATGCAAGCTTTCAAGCATTGTTCTTGCACCTCTACTTGATTTCTTTTTGCCCTTCTTGCTTACTTCTTGTTGAGTTTTATCATTGTATTATTATTAGCATAATTCTACTTATCCCTTTATAGCTAAACAGATTTCTTTTATCTAATAGTGATCTTAACGTCCTAAGGCTTGCGATCTACTTAATTTATTTTCCAATTTTTTAAATGACAGCATGCTCCTTTACATGGTAATACTATATGTTTACGGGTACGCCGTAGCATAGTGGTTGAGGCACTGTGTCTCAAACCGGAAGGTCGCGGATTCGATCCCCAATGAGGTCGTTGGAGTTATTCAATTGGCCTAATCCTTCTGGTGGCACAATGGCCCTGGGGTCGACTCAGCCTCTAACAGAAATGAGTACCAGGAACAGTCCTGGGGGTAAAGGCGGCCGGTGCGTGAGGCTGACAGCCTTACCACTTTCACGTGCCGAATGTCTAACCTCCTGGAACCCTCTGGGCCTCCATGGCCTGTAAAGGGAATACTTTACTTTTTACTACATGTTTTTAGCTTTTAACAGGCGGTTTTGGGGATAGCTATTTTCTTTTCACACCTCCCTGAAACATTAAAAAACTTCAGCAAGTTTGTCATAGGATTACAGCAATGTGTGTCATTTTCCCTCTCGGAATCAACAAAAACTTCTCAGAGATCAAGGCTCACTGATCTATACTTATCTCTGATCGAAGTCGGAAGTGAATAGATATTTTAATCATGGCCATTAACAAGTGTCTGGTCTCAGGAAAGAAAGGTAAATAGGTGTCCATTTTGAAACGTGATCTTTTTTACTTATATTTGTCGCTATTTCGTACAAGTCTTTAATGCCGTTCAAAATTTAGTTTTCTTTTGTTGAAGTACTTATTTTAAACCATTTGCCGTTAAACCATTCGTATGCACACTGTATTTTTCTAAGTTTATATAGTAAAATTATTCTGCAATAATTTTCAATTAGTTTTTGGCCCTCATGACTAGACTTCGGATTTTAGGTAAAATCCTATTTTAATCCTTAAAAGATATATAGTCTACACAAACACTTGTACATACGTTCTCATGGGTGACTGATGCTTTTTATAGGACCTAAAACTGCCTATTTTGATGTTAGAACCTACTATTGCTTTTCTTTTTTGCATGTTTTCCTCTTAAAGTTCCTAATATATTATTTTCTTCTACATTTATGTTATAAAATTATACTAATTATTTTCGGTTCATATTAAATTTTTAACTCCGACTTAATGGTATGTCTAAAGAGCAGCAATGTCTTGTCTTCATCAAAATAATTCATTGGGGTTTCCGGGTAAATTAAGTTATTTTGCTTCCACCACAAGTAACAAAAGAAAGTGTAGTTCTTTGAAAGAATGTGGAATGTTGTGCGAGAGGGATGAATAAGCTAGCAGGCCTAGATTAAAATGGAAGCTCAGCTCGTTCAGTTAACACTTAACTCGCCAGTTTCGTTGCTTTGTGGCTGTGCTTACCTAAGTGTATAATGGGAAATATTTAAAAATGGTACTAAGTTTACATATCAGTGACAGTGATATAGGTCCAAGCGACAGGCCTGTATATTTCTGTGCACTGTACGTCCTTGTTTTTTGATAATGATCATTGATGAGTGAGTATATTAACATAACTCTGCAATAAGTTGTAAAAGAGATATTTAAGAAAATTATCCATTTAAATCAAATTAACAATTTTATAATAGTCTATTTTTCGATTCTTAGAGCCTATTCCTTAAAATATAGAGCCTAATTTAGGTATCTAAAATTGAATTTAGCAACCTTAAAAGTCCGAAGTCTACTTATGACAAAACAAATTTGGCAAAGTATGGCCCTTGGGGAACCCTTAGTTTGACATGCCTGCTCTAGAAGATTCTTCATTCCAGAGATATTAATACTAATATTTACGAAAATTTACAATTCTCATAATTATACGAGTATATTATGTATATATATACACTATGTATATATATATACACTAATATTTTCAGTTCTGATGATTTTACTGTTATTCGTATTAAGTTGCTTGTAGTTCGTATCACATTAACTTATATTAGGGAAAAACTCATTGAATTTAATAGCTTTCGAAAAGCGTGGAGATGTTTCTGTATAAGATCCTCGTTTGAAATTGGCCACTTTCCACCTCTTGCGCTTATTTCACATTGCTTAAGCTTAATTCTCCTTTGTTTCCTATAATTCTGCATCTGTATATTAGATGTTCTGACGTTTGTTCTTCTTCGTAGCAATTGCGTGTATTTTTTTATTATATTCGTCTTCACTTTTATTGCTATTGTATAATTGTGGTACTTGTTGGTTTCCTGTCTCTTTTGAG
The DNA here is from genome assembly GCA_964059195.1 of Ectobius pallidus. Classification (NCBI taxonomy): domain Eukaryota; kingdom Metazoa; phylum Arthropoda; class Insecta; order Blattodea; family Ectobiidae; genus Ectobius; species Ectobius pallidus. Next base: position 115,012,076 of record CAXKWD010000007.1, on the reverse strand, counting down.
CTTTTAACTTGTTTGAATTAATTGAAGTCAAGAATTTTTGTTTTCACGTCCTATACCATAAATGTTACTTTCAGGATTATTATTTTCACTTGGCACTGTGTTCGTCTATTTCTTCGTCTAAACTCTAAGGTATTGTTATTGTTTATTTAGCTCAGAAAGGGTTAAATAAATAAATTATACGAATTAATTCTTTAGATTGTCTTCATAAAATTAATTGTAACCCAGCAAAATCATGTAAAAGGGACTGAAGATCCAAACCATCCTCCAAATCTGCTACCAAGGAAGCTGAACACATTAGCGTTCAAGTTCTGGAAGGTTAATGCAGTCTCTTTTTCTTGAGAGCGTGTCGAATTTTAGAGTCGCCCATTTCAGAGAAGCTTATAAGTCGTACTACTTCTTCAGTGCAGAAGGTACTAAGGTAGGGTAATTTATTGGCCATTGGCAGATCTTTAACATACAATTTTCTGTAGTTAATCTTTATTAATTAAAGAGAATTGGGTTAACAAATACTCATAAGCAATCAGCTCGAGTTTCTCTGAGGAACAAGCTCAATGATTAACCTGTTTTGAGAGAGAAAATAACGTTATTGAATCGTGATGCTGAATGCATTCCTGCAGGCTGTTATCTCTGCTAATCTTTACAGGTCTTCGCTTCGATAACATCTGAATTATAATTACGGTCCTGCTCATGCGGAGGGGCGTACCCCGCAACTCTTTAATATATTGCTTCGGTTCCACAACGCCTTCAGTTTTAAAACGTCCCATATTACCCCAGGGTCACCGCAGTTAAACTCATATAGCACAGGCATTCTCATAACTGAGCAACATTTTTAACTTTCTACACTAACGATGCTAAATTTTGTAACGCACGGATTATCTTCTTATAGTCACGTATAATGGAGTTTTTAAATATATTTATGCCAAGAACGAAATATGAAAAGTATATTTTTCGAAATGTTAAAAAATTTAGATCCTACATGCATTCTTTATATGCCTGCGGAGTTTTAATGCCATTGGAAATGCTTTAATTGACGCCATTTTTAATGCTTGTAAAACTTGAAACTTTTTTTTTCTCCCGTTTCTATTTTTTGCACATTTATATGACTAGAAAATCTAATGGCTTCCACGGATTTTGTGCTAGGAAGATAAAAATTGTCAACTTGATCACCATATCATGCCGAAACATTTGGTCATTGAGGATTTTCAGCATCTACAATGTAAAAGAAAATAATAGGCCCAATACATGAAAACATCACAAAATTGTAAAGTTTTGCAATATTTTCACACATTTTAATTTTTTTTATTGAAACCCCAATTTGAAATACATAAAATTGGTGTTTGGAGGAGATAGATTTTATATATGACGTGAAATAAGGGGTAATTTAAAAAAAAATAAAAACTTAGTCGAGATAAAGTTTGATACTTCAGGGAGTGCGTTAACACATTAAGAGGACTGTGTATGTAGAAAATCAAGTATATAGTCCCAAAAATGTGGAAAACATTTTTCAGTATAGTCCCTCCTTAGCCTACAATTATTATTGTAGCCTATAATTATTGACCATATACCGTACAAAACTATATACTGCACAATTTAATGTAGCCTGTAAAGTAAAAGGAAAATTCTATATTTTGTTTATGTAGGCCTAAGATACGAGGGTATAAGGTAAAAGGTTGTAAATAAATTAATATTTTATTACCAACCCTCTACTGAAATGAAATTTATTAATGACTACAAAAAAGTATAGAACTGTATATAATGCCCTATTTTTTTCTTGCGATAGCACTGAATTTACTGTAAAATAATAAATTTAATATAGAGGCTATCATGTAACGATGTTCGGAGTTACTGCGTAAACAGATAGCCTGATTTCTTTAGGCATTTGTGTTTTAAATTCTCACCTTAGGCACTAACAACAATTCACCTAACAGCAACGTCACGCACAATTGCAGAAAAAATACTAGCCTACGTTATTTCATATTTGTTTCCTCCGATAAATAAGAGTAATAGAAAAATGTTCACCTATTTTCTGTAATAGCGAACTTTCTGTAGCATTATTTACGTTAAACGATTTAAAGTTATACACCGAAACATGATTTATTCATTCTTGGGACTAGAGACTTGATTTTTAGCACATGTAATCCTCTTGGTGTGTTAATGCATTACCTCAAGATTTAGCATTTTATCTTAATAGTATATTGCGATACAAGGGCCGTAATGCGCTTACGGCACGTGTATTGCATGCTATTTTTTTCACGATGATTATTTATATCAATTTAATTATATTAATTGTGATATTACCTGAAAATATTATGTATATACATTCTTGAAGGTAGATGTTTATTTCAGAAAGTGATTCGCATTTGTTATTGTTTATGGCAACCGAATATTTGTGATGAGGGGGGCCTTGTCCATAAAGGCTTGTATAATGAAGTGTGTCGTTATATTCATAACAGCCCTCAAACACTTTCCGCCCGAGGGCCGTAAGCGTTTGGTGGCGGGAAACGCTTATCGCCCCTAGCAACAAGATTGCGTGTGGGAATGTCAACTTACGATCCACGGCAACAACGTTTGTAAGTATTACCACTAATTAGCTAAGGAGTGATAAATACTTTTTAGTTATTATTTTTTAAACTCTCGCTTTTCAAAACATAGTCTATACAAAATCTATCTCCTCCTTTAAATATAACTTAAATGTAGCCTTCACGAAGAAAACATGTATAATATCACTTTTGTGTAGGCTATTAAAAGGACCTTCATTCCTTTTTTTTTTTTTTTTTTTTCCATAATAAGGTTTCACTTTAAAAAAAATGTAAAATAAAATTTAACAAATTTGTATGACAGTTACAAATATATTAATTAATTACATTTTAAAATTTCTAGTTATTAAAAATCCATATTGACAATATGATTAATCAGCATACAATAATCAAATAGGCAAATTTTTAGCTTCCTAGCACGAAATCTGTGGAATCTTAGCACTTCTAATAAAAAAACGTGCAAAAACGATAAACTGGGAAAAACTAGTTTTAGAAGTATTAAAAATGGCGTTAAGACCATAGGGCGTTAAACCTCTCAAACATACAAAGGAGACATGTAGGATCTAATTTTTGCAAAATTCCGAAAAAGGGATTTTTTCACTAAAAATTTCACATTTCCGGTATATTTATTTATTTATATCAATATAGTCGTTTAGCAATATTCAATTGCAATAGACAAAGTCACTTAAAGTAAATTAAAGTAGGTAAAATTATCATTATTATCATATCAAATATCGTTAACACATATTTATAAAAAGGAGTCTTGGAGGTATTCATTAATATTATAGAGAGCATTTTCAATCAATCACTTGCGAATAATTCTTTTGAAGGCACACCCATTCAATTGGGATACATATGCAGGTATGTTATTGCATTACTTGAAGGCCATTATTAGGGCCCGGATTTTTATGTTCTTATAGGTTAGATTCTCTTTGTCTATAGCTAAATCGTACCTTGCTTAGTCGATGGACAAGTGAAGTACAAAGAGCTACCCCGGAATTGAACCTTGGACACTAGCCAACACAAAAGAAGAATGTAAACATACGGTTATAGTTTGTTGCATTCTAAGCTATAAGAGCATAAAAATCCGGGCCTTAGCCATTATATCATGGTTGTTGGCTTTTACTAGGAGTCACCTTTTCATTATTCCCTGTACTATGGTCATGGATTTCATTAACCACTGAACAGTTCCCCCTTGGGACACAAAGTCAAATTTTTTTTAAATTAAAATCAACCTACGAGGTCAGCTATATAACAGTACTACAAAAGTTTAAGTACAAAACCCGCTGATCCTCGTTCCCAGTATTTTCTTAAATTTGTGACTTCGCATAAAATACACAACTCTTAACTATTAACCTTCGTACTGTACAAAATCTATGTAACTTATAATGTACAATGTAGTTTGTCAAGTAAAAGGAAGATTGTATGAACATTTTATTTATGTAAGGTACGAAGGTATAAACTTGTAAAGAAATGAATGTTATGATTTTTGTAGGTCTACTCGCGTATCTAAGACACTAACTTCGGGTAACTTCTTAACTTAAATTATATTAAATATTATTTTGTTCCCAGCTTAAATAAAGTTAACAAGTTACAGTTTAATTAATTCAGTTATTGGCAAATTAAAAAAAAAAAGTAGGCAGAAATTTGGCATAAAATATTGCAAACCTTTTGTAAAATTATTATTTTTAAATAAGTCGACAATACAGACTAAACTGCGAGTCATTGTGCGTAATTATTACATAAAAATTAAAGCAATTTCGAGGATATTTATTAAGACATTAGTTACTAAACGAAACAACGTGTTATGACTTTTAAATTAGCTAAACAACCGTGTACAGTTATTTCCACACTGAGTAAACTATAATGTGTTTGTAAGCAATGAGAAGATTCTCTAACCTCTATTTAAACAGCTGTATCAACTTACAAGTGTTTTACAAGTTCTCTGGGCTGACATTTCCGTAAATGGCCCTGTATTTTTACCCCCTTATCGCTGGATTACGGTAAAGATCGTGATGGAGCCTCATGTAGCAAAATGAAATTAAGTAGTACTTATTCTTTCATGCACGGTTTTCTCGTAAAGCACATTAATTGAGGATTTAAAACCCGTTACGTGCATGTACGGATACTTGTTTTCCAGTATCTCCAACATCTTAAAATAATGCCTTGCTTCTCGTAATAGCGATACGAGCCAAGCAATTTTAAACATTCTTCATGTAAACCATCAACAATTTCATATTTACACGCCAAGTATTTATTTTAACATTCCAGAATATGAAGATTCATATGTATAATATACAGCTACACTATTATACTTAGGCCGGTATCTTTTACGCAATATCATGTTAAAATAATAGCCAATTATAGCCAGGCCCGACGAGAGGGAGGGGCAGCCCCGGGGCCCGTGCCCCAAAAGGCCGACCAGGTTTTATTTTTTACTTTCTAAATTTACTCTAAAATCAAATTGGTTATAAGTCAATATACAGCTTAAATTATGTTTTATGTGTTTATTTTATCTGCATTGTCCTGTAGCATAACGGTGACAGGGAATTTATCAGTTAATCTGAAACGGATTATTCTTGAAGAAAAATTGCTATTTTGGAAAAGTAGAATTCCTTTTGGACTCACCAGTAAACCTCACTAACGTTCGGCATTTAAAATCATAATTTTCAAAGGATTAAACTGGTACATACAGATAAAATTGTTCCCAATTAGGACATTTTAATGTCTTTTTCCGTTTCATGCCCGGCATCAGTTAACCGATTTGGTCCAAATCAATAGGCTTCGTCCCATGAGCGTTATAAATGGTATACCAAGTTTTCAGAAAATCCGATAAAGCGTATTTGAGTTATCACGCTTACAGACACACGGACAGACAAACAGTCCTCTCTACCAGACAATCTCATAAATACCGGTACCATTCTGGCACTTAATAATTATGTAATATCATTACATAATCTTTTTGTTGCATACATTATAACGGCGAGTTGGGTAGTGAATTTAATATTTGACGAGGGCCCGGGAAAATTTGTCCCTGGGGCCCCTGCTTTCTTTCCACGGCCCTGATTATAGCCACGAATCCTATAAAAATCGTCACTATAAAGCTAACTTGAAAGCAGCACCGAAAAAAACCAAGGACATATGCAATTATTCATCTTAATGGACGTAGTGGTCATGTCTGAAATGCACCCTGACTATACTTTTTTGAAATGTCATGTAAGATGGACAAGGTGGTGATGAACTGGGAACCTGATGAAAGAGGAAGGAGAGGAAGGCCGGTTGATACCTCGATGGATGGTGTAAGGGGAGTATGGTAGCAAGAGGACTACAAGATGAAAATTGATGGACAAACAACAGCGAAGAGCAAAATTAGTTAAAATAGGAATGAATACTTACTATGTATTATTTGGTTGAGGGAAGCCATAACATTGAGGGAAAACCCCAAAGGGCAAAAATTTGCTTTACGAAGGACATTTAAGAAAAATTATTTCTAGTAAATAAAGTACAGGTATGTGAAAAATTGAAAGAGGATAATCTGCATAAAGAGAACATTACTGGAAATTATGTAGAAGCAAGCTACGACCCAACAGATTTGATTTGTGATGGCTATTAAAAATATATACTTTACGTACAAAGTAAGGATTGCGTATAGAGAAGGACACCCGTAAAAAATTATTCAACAAGCAGCAACTTCTCTCACATAACTGTGTTACGGGGTGCCTTATTCGTACACAGCAGGCGCTAATGTAGTGTACAACTTGTGAGTTGCATATTAATGAAGCAGTTCCTTGTCTTCTTTCCTTGGCCGACTCCCTTTTTATCTACTTTTCTCACACACTCACTCTTACTCATTCGCTCACACGTTCACCCAATTACTCTCAATATCTCTCCACCCTCCTTGAAACTCTCTTGTTATGTCATCTGTCTCTCACAAAATCACCCTTATTCTAAATCTCTCATACTCGCATCTTCTTATCGCTCCACATCTCTCCTTCTTCTGTCTCCACTAAACGTTACTGTCTCTGATTGTTGATCATTTATAAACTACTGTGAGCTAGATTATTTATCTTGTCCATTATTAATACCAATGCACTTCCTTGCTTAATAAGGTATATTTTTTACTAGCATATACCCGCGGATACATTGGAGTTTATTAATTTAACTGCTAGACTTTTAAATAATTTAATTAACAATAAAATAATTAAAACATATTTAATAAAATCAGATAAACTGATGTAACAAAGTGCCACAATGCTTTTGTTTAATCAGTTATAATTGCAATTATGATATGCAGAAAATAAGTATTTTTTTTTAAATTCATTTCCGAATTAACCTCCAGATTGAGTCATTAAGCAGGGCTTACGGAAGAACAAAGGTTTTTTTATGATTAAAATCGTCCTGCAACAGCAGAACTATACATATTTGTGATATCTTGATAATCGCACACTCACATTGAAATACAACAACAAAATGTGAAATTGGCCGGTTAAAGGATTTGAACCAGGGACCTCCAGAATGCGAGTCCAAGACGTTATCATCTCGGCCACCTCGCTCAGTATAACGGTATAGTTTATTAAGTATATGTAAAGGAATAGTGTTATTTGTCATAGTTAACTTTGTTGCAATTTCCAAACCCGTATATGAACAGTGTGAAACAATATGTTGCCATGATAACTGATTTTCATTTGATAAATTCTTTCTGATATATTACCAGAAAATAGGCACTACCGGCAACATTGATTTGGTCCAATATCAATAGGTTTCTTCCCATAGACGTTATAAATGGGTATACCAAGTTTCATGAAAATCCGTTAAAGCGTATTTGAGTTATCGTACGTACAGGCACACGGATGGACGGACAGACATTTTCCCGTCCCTTACACAATCTTTATAAAGTACCATACTGGCACTTAATAACACTGGCATCGTTTTTACATAAACTGTATGAATTACATCATTTTAGTTTTAATTATATTGTTTCTTTCAATGTTTAACATTCCAGGTTGGTTGTGATACAAATCATAGGAAAACAATTAAAAGACCCGGTATTATAAACCATGCCCTTCCGTTTCGAGATAAGATGTACAGATTGTTTCCATTTAAATTCCATTTAAATACAACTTCTGAACAACCCCATATAGTTGACCATAGGAAAAATACGATTTCCGAAGATAGAATCCTAGAGTGTTTGCCTTTCTTGATTTTACTTTCTCGCAAATACGTGGTAGCCTATAGAGAAAGTATTGGATCGTGACAAAAAATCGAAATCGTGATAACACCGGGAAAACATGTTTCACGATGCCTTGAAACCGAAAAAAGTGTTTTTGGAATGTCCGTCTGTCTGTGAACAAGTACAGAGGATAAACGGTTCATTGTATGTACTTTTTTTTTAAATTAAGGATTTTTTTTGCAACTCTATCGAATTTGATTTGTATAACTGAATTCTTTTCCAAATTTTGATTTTTGAAAAAATGGTTCTTAACGATTTTAATAAAAATGTAAAATCCGAAACTTCTATCTACGAATAATGAAATGACAATATCTGTTTTCTGTTAAAAAAAATACTTAGGGGGTACTTTACTCGTATCTATTTTCAATTGTTGTAGGCATACTCCACTTTTCTAGGATATCTAGGCCTGAGCAACTGAGGGGAAACGTTCAGTCCCCAATTCACTGCTGTGACGTAGGCTAATGCAACTTGCCCTTCATGTTCAGTGTCGAACTGCTTCGCCCCTGCGCATACTTGTGTGTTTACTAAACCGTGAAAAAAGATCACTCTGCTTTAGTAATTGATTTTATGAAGTTAAGTTTATTTACTTCTCTGTGATGACATTTGCAAGCATTTGGATCTCGGTAATTCTTCAATGGCAGGGATTAAAGAAGTTGTACACAGTCGAAGCAACGAACATAAATGCTTGTAAGTTAATGTAGATCGTACATTACTTTTTATGAAAGTCATTTTAGAAAATGTTTGTTCACAAGAGTATGTTGTGGCAAAAATTTCCATTAGGTGGGTAGCAAAGTGGCGTAGTTTTATTGACTGCGGTTTGTACCACAATGGGAAGTGTTACGTTAAAATTACTTCTACAACTCACTTTCTTAAGTAACAAATTTTGTACAGCTAGTTTAAATAATCCCATACAATATCTACGTAGTTAAGCACGCGGAGCAGAGGTGGCAGCCGTAGCGGAGCATTGTAGAATAATGTTGATAGGCTATCAATGGGAACTCGATTCATATAATATCACCTAATTCTATCACAACTAGGACGAAATAAATGTAATATGATTACTTCACTAGTATTAAAGGCTGTCTAAAAATAGTGTATGAAATATGTGGTAAATTGATTACTTTTACTCGTACGATTGCTACAATCGCCCTAACGGGCTTGCTTCGCTAATATAACCTAACACTGAGATCATAAATAACTATTTTAGTCAGCCGAAGTTCTTTCAACTTTGAGAATGTGTCACGCTGTCATACATTAGATTACCGGAACCTAATACTTAACCCTAAACACCCAGTCATGAACCAAGGAAAGAGATTTTTCACTATTGAAAAATCCCCAACCCGACCGGGAATGAAACTCGGGCCACCGGAAAGGAAGGCAGGCCTATACCGACCCACCCACGGCGGCGGAATTAGCTAAAATAATGAATCGATCTGGAGCTTAGCTCGGAGATCGATTACAAAAATTATGGAATTGCATAGATGCTATCCTCCATGAGCACCGATTAAACGAAAGCATGCCATATCATGTAAAGAATGCGAGACTTCATCTACGAGTTATGAATAAAGAATGTAAATTTTCAGATTTCTTTAATAGAGAAAGAAGGAAATTTTGTTATTTGTAGACGGATTGAATTCCTGCACACCTTTAAATTTTTATCCCATTTTAAAGCATTAGGGCTAATATCAGAACGCATAATAGGTCATGCGCTGAGATGTATGTTTCCTATACGCCATAAATTGTGTTTTGCTCCATTTTGTAATGTTTACTTTCTCACATATAAGCCTACGTGTTTATGTTCTAGCTTTTAACTCGTATAATTTGCCAGAAAGTTTTTGCAACTTAAACTGCATCATTTATTTTGATTAATTGTCTATTTCAGCGCTGCTCTTCTTTCCAAGGTGCTATGGCAACAGAGCATGCCCAAATTTCACAACTGAAACGTAGGCCTATTAGCGAAAACTGGTGGTTTGGCCAGTTTTCCACTCATAACTCGCGAACGAAAGCGAAAATTAAAGATCCGGCATCGAGGTGCATTCGGATCCCTTCCATCCAACTACGTTATAATTTTCAGAGCTCTGCGTGCGATAGATTTGGCCGGACATCACACACAAACATACAAACACTTCTTCTTATTATACAGACTAGCCGATATCCGCGGCTTCGCCCGGGTTTATTAATTCAACCGGTAGATGTTTTTTCTAAATAATTTATTACACAGGAAATTAATTAAATCTTTATATTAACACTGACATATTTTATATAAATTGCTTGAATTGCATAATTTTATTTTAATTATATTTTTATACTTTCAATGTTTAGCATACATGGTTGGTGGTGGCCCGATTTTATATAGGATAAAAAAAAACAGACGATTTTTTCATGGGTAATCCCAGGAGAGTTGACGAGTTTATCGATAGATAGTTTATCGAATTTATCTAATGCAACTCGTCAACTCGAGTTCGATGTATTAAGACTATTCCATGAATACAATCTAACGGATTATAAAAATAATAATTACTTTTGTGCTTTGTTGTATAAAACAAAACTAACAGTTGTGAGATCACGGCATACTGTGAATCAACCATCCATGAATCGATTCGAGCTACCATGGTGTAATCAGAGCTGCCAGTGCATATAAGACATAGTTAACTTCATTCAGGTAAGCTAACAGCGGAACAGAATAAACGCACACGAACTGGCTTGCACCGAATCGAAATTGTGTTCTTAATCAAGGTACATTTCTATTATTTCAATTTCCAAACAAGTTATGTTGTATAAAATAATCTGTTTTCGTGCCGCTTAGTGGCAGTATCTGACTTTTAATCACTGCACACTGATACTCGCGTCTCCAGTAACGAGCAGACGGTTTTATCGCGATAAAACACCATCCTCGCGATTCCTAAAAGAATATTGCGAGATAAACGGCCGTGATTGGTTTATATCCGAGGAATTGCTAAACGTTATTGGTCAATATTGGTCAAACACGCGGCGTATGAGTTGAATAGTCCTTATAAAGCGCCCGGGTAAACTAAATTAAGTGTTCTTCCATTTCGAGTTAAGATGTAGGGCTACAGATTGTTTGCATTTCCAAACCTTGAACAACCCACCATTGCACCGTAATACTATCACCGTTTCCGAAGATAAAAGCCTACAACTTCAAGTGACTGTCCTCGACTTTTTGATGATGTTAGCTCAATTTCGGTGATACTCTTCTTTCCCAGTTTCTACGGCAACAAAGAAAGGACACCAGCAAATTATTTCACAATTTAAAGGAACAGCGAAAACTAATGCGTTGATAGAGCTAAAATCACGTTTTCCGCTCATAACTCGCGAACGCGAAAATTTAAAATCTGGCTTCGAAGTGCATTCGGACCCGTTCCTTCCAACTATGTTTAAACTGTCAGATCTCTGCATACTGTAGATTTTGCTGGACCTTGCACACAAACACTTCCTTTTATTATTTTATTTAATCTATAATTTCCCTTAAAAATAAGAAGCTACCTCCATTTATTGTAATATGGAGTATTGAATATTCTGAAATGTGGAATAACTTAATATAAATTTCTCTATGTTTAGAATTGAACTTTGCATATTTACTGTAAATATACTGAATTGTTTAGACTTTGCCTAGGAACACTTTTACACAAAATATACCTTTTTTCGTCCAGCAAACTAAATATACTAAATTCCTATCTAAATATTGTACTAATCAGAATGATAGAAGTGGATTAACCTGCCACATTAAGTTATCTGTAAATCTTATGTGCTGTATCCTACCCACTCTTACCTTACAGGGTTTCATATACGCAGACAGACCAACGCAACGCGTTGAATATCTTACATACGAGGGTGGATCGAAAAGTAACGCACAATAATATTTTTTACAGATGAAGGGACATCATTTGTCTATTTTTCTATATAATCGCCAAGTTTCTCAATATATTTCATCTATCGTGATGCCAGTTTAAAAACACCCTGTTCATAGAAGTCCGTTCGGTTGGAGTATAGCCATCTTCGGACTGCTGTTTTCACTTCTGCATCTGACGCAAAGCGTTTACCTGCCAGGAATTTCTTCATGGGACCAAACAAATGAAAGGTTGTCACGGCCATCTTCGAAGAATGCACACCACCCGGAGAAATTGCTACGGTCCATACAGTCGTCCCCATACACTCCACGCATGTCCCTGTGAACTCGGGTTATGCCCTTTAGCCCATACAAAACGCACTACACCTCGCTGAAGAAATTCCTGTCCTGTAAACGCTTTGCGTCAGATGCAGAAGTGAAAACAGCAGTCCGCAGATGGCTATACTCCAAACGAACGGACTTCTATTTTTTATATTATTTTATTTCTGCCTATTTTTAATCAAATACAAATACAAATACACAAATAAACAAAAAAAACATTTACAAATTTCAAAATTAAAGTAACTTACAATACTTTTTAAGAAAAGAAAAAGAAAGAAAAGAACCAAATAGTTATTTAGAAATACACCCGAATGAGCAAACTGCTCGTGCTCGGGTGTAGTTTCAGAACATCAGAGTGGAGAAAGAGGAGAAACAAAAAACAAAGTGAGAAAGAATGACACACTTATAAAAAAAAAAAAGGTGAAAAATGTTAAACAGAGCTAGAAAAAGAAAAGACAAATTTATAAAAAGGAGACAAAAAACATTAAACACAAATACATACAATAAATAATAATAAAAATAAATGACTTAAAGCTAATAAAATTACAAAAAATGTTTTACATACTTACTAAATTTAAAATTGGGGTAAACTGCGAGATCGGGGTATCTACTGATCATAGAGTTATAGAAGCGGGGACCAAAATTAATGCTATGGTTTAATCCTGCTGATGTGAGACATTTGGGTTCTGATAGAGGTAGATTATTATTTCTTCTAGTGCTGTATGCATGATCACCGGTTGTGTATTTTGCACGATGTTTGTGAAAATATTTTAATAAAGAAAATTTGTAGAGTTGGTCAAACTTAAAAACATTAAATTCCGAAAATATGAACAGCGTATTTTGAAACTGGAATCACGATGGGAGAAATGTATTCAGAAACATGGCGATTATATAGAAAAATAGATAAATGATGCCCCTTCATGTGTGCATTTGTTTGTAATTGTACCTATTATTTGTAATTTTTTTGTAAATATATATATATATATATATATATATACGAGGGTAGATCGAAAAGTAACGCATTATATTGTATATTGTATATTGTGCGTTACTTTTCGATCTACCCTCGTACTTTTTCTTAGCCACAAATAACTTCAACATTGTACTTATAAATATTGATCATTGGCATTGGTAATGGTAATGATGACGTGAGAATAGCACCAGGCGATGCACCTAGAGATGCACAAATTACAATCATCATCAGCCATCACAATGCAGTTGCGTGTTGTGCAGATTCTCTCACACGCTGATCACAGCTCCGGAAAATTACACTGTAATCTTGATGATAGCGCCAGCCGATCGCAAATACTCGGTCCATGTGCTTTGTGCTTGGTAGCAAAAATTACACCACTCCTACAGTGAAGGCTTGCATGTGCACCATAGGAGTGCTATTGCAATGCAATAGCAAAGCTACAGACGAAGATGAACTTCAAGACGAAGTTAGTTGACCATTTGACCACCAACCATTAACATTTATATTATACTACTTTCATGTAATTTTTTTTTTTTTTTTATACTGTTTCATTTATTTTTATTTCACTTTTTCTCTTTCTACCTATCATTTTTTTCTCTTTCATTCCTTCCACTTACAATGATGAATTTTCATTATTATAGTTTAATATAGTTTTACTTAAAGTTTTCACTAACAAGATTTACATTTATATAATATAATGATATGTGTCTCTTATTTATTCTTACTTAGATTCTTTTATGATGTTTGAATGTATCCACCTCTGGTTAGTGGAAGAGAAATCCTTCAGGCCTTAACTACACCAGAGGGACTTATAACTTAAATATAAATACATAAATACAATACAAGGTTTGACTAATCTCTTATCCGAGCTATTAGAAAGATTGACAAAATCGAAAAATTGGTGTAAATCAAAGTTCTTCAAACTATGTTAATTTCCTGACGATTACAGTGTGAATTTTCCCAAGTTCAGAAATATTTCACACAAATGGCTGGCTGATAATGCTTTGCTTGCTGATAATCCTTTGAGTATTGTTCTTATTACTTGCAATATTTCTTACTTCGTATGCATATTACGTCTGAACTGTTTATATTTTATATGTACATGAGACGTGAAAGAGAAAATGAATTAGATTTCAAAGTTTAAAAAAAAGTTCTCTGCTCAATAAAATGAAGAAATCATTCCAAAATGACAGAAGTTGAAATTAAATATGGTATAGATGGACAAATTTACACACAAGACAGCCTAATTTAACCGATGAAGGATATCTCGAAAGTTAATAAAAACTGTCAACAATCATGAAAGTAAGAAATAAAATCGGCAACAAATTCCCTTATGATATTTTTAAACTAAAAAGTAACGCACAAAATTTAAAGAAAAGTCTTGGATAGTAGATTGATATGGTATTGTCTTTAGTATTTATTTTCTTGTTTTCTCAAACGTTGTTCTTATTGATTTAACACCAATTTATCTGTTATTATTATTATTATTATTATTATTATTATTATTTTTAGGAAAGGCCACTATAAGCCATAGCTCGTAACAAAGCCCTTTTGTACACATATTTCTACAAAGATTTTCAGCATACATTTTTAGTAAGTGACAAATATAATTTTGCCATATTTAACAAATTAAAAAATTATAAAATAATTTTTCAATCAAATTCATTAAGGCTGTCCAAAGAAATAAATTTCTGCGTCCTTAAAGGGATCGCCAACCCTTTCGGAGCTGAAATATATAGATTTGTATAACCGATATTCAATGAAATCATCAGTGGGTTCTAAGTTTGAAATGTATGGGGAAAATTTCATTAGCATAGCTTGTTTGTGTGAATAAAAATCATAACATCCTGATAAAAACCCTCACATTTTACATTAAAACGCCACTCCATTAGTCTTAAACTTCTGCTTTTATACAGATTTTTAGGTGAAATATTTATACGTCAATAGTAGTGAAATGGTTAAAGTAAGTAATTCATAATTTTGACTTGTGCGACTGTGCCCGAGGGTATGTATCTTATTTCAACTGCAATCTATCTGGAGCAATATGGGAATTATTTTCTGCACCACATAATTGCAATTATCACTGATTAAACAAAAGCATTCTGGCATTTTGTTACATCAGTTTACCTGATATTATTATTATTATTATTATTATTATTATTATTATTATTATTATTATTATTATCATTATCATTATTATTACTATTATTATCATCATCATCATCATCATCATCATTAATCCAGGTAGTATATGAATTCATTCTAAAAGCTTTTGTGAGCATACTTATGTTACATTCATAAACTTTTTAGAGTGATTAATAGGGGCGGATTTCTATGACCTAAAAAATAGGATATATGCATACATTTATGACCTAAAAAAACATTAAAATATTGCCAATAAAATTTAAAATATGACTTTACCACTTACACAATGTGTATATTTCTTTTAAGTTTCATTACAATTCATTTTATTAAAATATATTGTTAATTATTTAAAATATCTGTAAATTCTCAAAAAGTATCATTATAATGCAAAATTTACAAAATATGATATGAAACTTGAAAATTTCTTTAATATGCTCACAAATATCCCAAAAAATATGACATAAATATGCATATTTATTCTAAATATGCTACAATAGTTCAAAATTTCCTAAATATGCAGTTATATGCACAATAAAAGCCGTTCCATTTTCACCAGGATGCTTTGAATCGGGTTTAAATTAGACGGAAACCTGAAATAATGCAAAGGGGAAAAATATGACATGTCATAGAAATCCGCCCCCAAATTATTATCATCATCATAATCATTAATCCAGGTAGTATAAGATTTCATTCTAAAAGCTTTTCTGAGCATATTTATGTTACGTTCATAAACTTCTATAATAGTAACTTTACATCTGAATAAAGCTTGCACATGCACTGAAGAACGCGGATGAATTCTCCACATGAGGGGCCTCATCTTATGCAAATAAATATGCAAATCCGCCACTGGCTGTTTACTTTGTGCAATAACTCTCTCATACATTGTGTACGGCACCGTAACTACGCACGTGCTAACCGCAGGAAGTTGCTGTTGGAATTGAAAATCTTGTTGATTGGAACTTTATTTTGTCTCGCCTCGCCTGGATGAGAAAGTACAAAGCAACGTGACACATGTAAAAGGTCAGCGCAGTGAAACCATCTTGTATTAGAGCCCCATACAAGGCAGCTTTGTTCACCACGCCCACTGATACACAATATTGCGTAAATATGTATTTGCATACAGTATGGAAACTATTAACAGAGTCTTTTAGCTCGAGATGACCATATGCGTAATTCTTTATATAGGCTATAGAAGTGACTGTATAGAATTTATAGCACTTATTAAAGGTCCTGACAGAATGCATTCCATGTACCTTTATTATTATTATTATTATTATTATTATTTATCCAGAAGTTTAACCTTATTTTACCATAAGGTATATTGTTATAGTTATTTACAAACATAGAACTAAATTGATCAATTAAAATCTTTTATTGCTATATATACATCCTGACCTTTTATTGCTATGTGAGGGTATAAGGCGTAAAAAAAGATTTTAGTTGATTAATGTGATTTCCCTCAAAGAAAAAAGATGAAATTTATGAATAATAGAACTAAAGCCTAGCATATGGATATTAATTATATTTAATATCTGACCCATCAATGCTTCGCATTGTTATATTTATATATTTAGGTTAAGTGAACACAATTGAAAGTCTGTTTGATGTACTTCTATAAATCATCAGCCGTCCAGCCAACACGGTGGAAGTATTTATATTCCACATACTCCTCCACCCGTAGTTTACTATGAATATGTATTAAAAAAATTAATCGTTCTGTTTCAATTTTGGCAAACATACAGTAACGCAGCAGGCTCCGGTTCGAATCCTGGTCGGGACAAGTTACCTAGGTAGGGTATTTTCCGGGATTTTCCCTCACCTGTGAGACAAATGTCAGGTAACTTTAGGCTCTGGTAACTTTAGGCCCTAGTGGTCTCCGGATATCATCTGGTCCGGAAAAAATCCTACCAAGGTAACTTGTCCCGACCAGGATTCGAACCGGACCCCACTGCATCCCCTACGCCTCACCTGTATCAATAGAAATAATTTCCTGATTAAACCCGAAATAGCAGCGATGTAATTCAAATTTTATATAATCTGACCACGAGTTTATATCGATATTATGTATGAATTAATTATTTTATTCTATATTATTATTTGGGTATAATTTACTCCTGGCCGGTATAATGCTAACTATTTTCTATTATCCATAGGTTATTAATCACAGTTTAGTGATCCAAAATTCGGAGTCAAAGACATTTCAAATAAGATTAATCCGTCATACAACCAGAATCTAACTGTGATACTGAAGCTAGTAAATCCTAAAAGTTTTGCAGTATTCGGTGAAAATGGATGGCGTTCTCCTCTCTTATATTTGAGCCCAGATGGTTAAATTCGAGGAAAATGAAGAAGTTGATGGCAAGTCGGATTGGATATCCAAAAACCCTGAAAAAACTAGGTTTTTCTAGAAGTAATTTAAAAATGTATCACAATTAATTCATATATCCGGGGAGTTAATATATCGTATATAAGTCGAAATAACGAGTTTACAAGTAAAATGTTCATAATATAATAATATTTTAGAGGAAAAATATACAATCTGTTTCCTGAGCAACATCATGAGTTTTATTAAAACCATAGAAACAAAACTGAATTCTATATTATGTTGAAGTTATCCGCGGAAGACGCAGACTTCTTTCAAGTCAGTACCGAACCAGCGTCCCGGCAGAGGTCATGGGCCCTGAAGATTACGAGAAACGGGCCCATGGCGAGGAAGTAAAAGCGACGCTGGAGTAGGGAAGCCCTGTATAAACATCTGTACTTGTGAGTTGGATTGCTCTGGAATACATATGTTTCTCTTTAACACATCCAGACCCACAATGTGATGAATATTCAAAATGTCCTATAGGCCTACGTAGATAAATTTTATTATATAGGTCAAATTAGTACATAAAAAACAACAGAAAAGCAAGATTATCCATATGTCAAGTAAAAGTAAAGTGTTCCCTATACAGACCATGGAGGCCCAGAGGTTTCCAGGAGGTTGAGGCTCCCAGATTTTAGACATTCGGGACATGGCCGCCTTTACCCCCAGGATTGGTCCTGGTAGTAACCCCAGGCCATAGTACCACCTGAAGGTTTAGGCTAATTGAAAAATCTCAACGACCTCATCGGAATCGAGCCTGCAACCTTCCGGATTGTAGCGCATTGCCTGAACCACTACGCCACGACTTAAGTCAGTAACAATAATAATAATGATAATGATGATAATAATAATAAAAACAATAATAATAAATGTGTGTACTTATCTCTACAGGCATAAAGACATTTTCATGCTCAAGTCTTCAACAACGGAGGTATGGCGGGAAAAAATGAGCTAATGATATTATTCTTAAAATATACTCATTAAGGGGGTCTGTGACATTTTATTTTCCATCTTCTTTCCCTTATGAAATATTGCAACGAATGATTATGTTCAAATAGCACACAAATCAGGATTAAAACATTGATTTCAGTTTTAGGACGACTGGTTCATTACCCACAGTAAGAAAACAATAGAAATGTAGATGCGGATGCAAAATGTAATAACTTCTACATACTTTCACAAAGAAACTATTATTTGGACTTAAATTAAAGCTTATAAAAGCCATAAAAAATCTACTCGGCTAAATTTTCATATTCGTATTTGGATATTTTTTAAAAAAATTATGATATTTTAAGTTACGAAATTTCATTAAAATATCATACATTATATATCCTTAAAATAATATTTTGAACAATAATGTGAATGTTGAAAATCAATATGGTGGATCTGTTTACTAAACCATTCTGAACAGTCTCTGAAAATTTCATGCAATTACATTCAATAATGGCTAAGTTATTTCTTATTACACTTTGAACGCAAAAAGGAGTTTAAATTGGTAGTAACATTATTACTATCTACAATAAAGCTGTATGCAGGTAAATCGAAAATGGACACGAGTAAACTACACCCTAAGTAAATTTATATAAAAACGAATATATCCATTTTATTAGTCATAAATAAGAGGTTCCAAATTTGCATTTTTATTTCAACCGTTAGAGCCAATACTTTCACTGCACTACGTATATGAGAGAAAGTAAAATGGCCGCCGAACAGCTGTCAGACGTCATAGTGTGATACTGTTTTAAAAATAAATCTACATTGAATTTTGAATTAAGTTGGAATTTAAAAAATCATTTTTGCGTTCATTTCTTCACTATATATCCCCCATAAAGGTTCATGAAGTGTGCTCTAAGTGAATATTTTAACAAATACAAGTATATGTGCTTCCTAAGTCTTTATTATTACTTTCGGTTTTGCGCCCTAAGCATATCGCATTTAATTCAAATGGATTAAAATTGAATAGTTCATATGAGAGATTCATGGCCTTATGCTGAAGAGTGACATATCTCCAGTGAACTATTCAGATTGTGAACTGATTTTAAATTATTTTTTATGGTGTGTTACAGATCTCAGGCTAACACAAACTTCAAATTTATGGGTACCGAAACGGCGTCCCGGCGGAGGTCATGGGCCCTGAAGTTTAGCGGAAGGGGGTCCATGGCGAGAAAGTCAAAGCGACGCTGGAGTAGGGAAGCCCTGCATAACATCTATACTCGTAAGTTGTATTGCTCTTGCGTTGTTATGTTCCTCTTTTACATCTGAACATACGGTACGGTGAAATTTTGTTCGGGAGGGGTTCAAAGGGTAAAGTAGCCGGCGCGGTGGTTCATGCTTAGTGCGTGGGCCTGGCATGCAAGTGATCCCGGGGTCAAGTCCCGAGGTAGTCAGGCGTGTCATTCGTGGTGGACATAGCCGGGCGTAGGGAGTTTTTCTCGAGGGCCTCCAGTTTCCCCCATTCATTCCACCAACACTCTCCACCTCATCTTTCACTTTCCCCGTCATCATCATACCATTTCCTTTTCCGGTTTCCGGTATGCCCTCGCTGCAGCACCTGCTGCGGTCATGAAGATACTGGATGGTGTGCCACCAAACTGGGGGTCTATTTCCCAAGAGGTACTGAGGCAGCAGCACACGTAGCATAGAAAAGGTATCTGATGGATTAGGGAAGTTCCGTAGGGCTCGCGATGAGGTCTGTTGATGGGGGGGGGGGGGGCATTGGGCCTATTCTAAAGGATAAAGTCGTCGCAGATTCATGTCCTTGCGCATATTGTTGCTTAATACTTTTTTAAAATGACAAATCATTTGTATTGTGATCATTAGTACACTATAATTAACATGTAGAACAGTCTTTGGAACTTTTTCTTGAGGTTTCTGTCCATTTCTCGTTTAAGCTAGAGTCTAAATAAATACTTACTTTCTTTTGACAAAAATTAACATAATACTGCATGATGTATAGGACACGTTTTTAAAGCCATCTGTAAATCCACCGGTGAGTATTCGGAGTTGTATAATAATTATTGTATCATGGATTTGCAAGAAGTGGAAATAGTAATATAAGGTGGGCAGGGAACTAATAACTGAGTGCTCCCATTCTTATAGCCTAAATCATGTTATAAGCATATTAAATTCTTTAAATTAGGTACCTAACCTCACCGGGCAGTTATGGATAACGTTTGGAGATACTTGGAAACCAACATTAATTGATGTTTATGTGGATTTTTTTCTTTTCTCGTCTTGAGACAAAATCAACTCATCACTTTTCATGTTTATAGGACTCATACTCTGATCAAGAGCAGTTCATAGTTTCCGCACGAAAATAAACTCTATTTATGAATGAAAAAAGAAAATCGCACAATTGTGCATCTTTTTGTGCTAGTGGCACTTGTCATCTGCTTCTCTGCTCTGCCATGTTTGTCATCTAAGAAGCATCGTACATGAAGTTCGATGAGTCTGATGACAATCAATGAGTTTTATCACATAAACACCGGTGAGTTTAATATCAGTTGGAATTTACTCCATTAA
The DNA here is from genome assembly GCA_964059195.1 of Ectobius pallidus. Lineage (NCBI taxonomy): Eukaryota > Metazoa > Arthropoda > Insecta > Blattodea > Ectobiidae > Ectobius > Ectobius pallidus. The sequence continues at coordinate 114,991,115 of CAXKWD010000007.1, read as the reverse complement.
ATACACCGACAGTAGAAAAAATTGACAAGCAATAGTTCGATGGCCTACCCTACTGTACAGACACAGATCCCGAACTCCTGATATAGCCTCGAAGGTAAAAGGAGTATAAATACAGCAGAAAAAAAGTTGATTGCTAGCATTCCAATTTCGTAAATATATATATTCAAACTCTGCAGAATATTAAGCTGAAATTCAATGAAATTCTGATAACCAAACGACCTCACCACATGAGTAACCAGACCACCGAATCTGAAAGGAATTTTATTCACTATTATTAAGCAGAAGAACTACTAATACCACACAGTTTTGAAATTTGAATCTAAAATAAATTACGATAAATCTTACGTAACACATTGATGTATACGAAATTTAACAATTTGTGACAACCGAACCAGCGATTTTTTACATTTCATTTCATAATGTTATAATCTTAAAAATATAACAGACATTTCGGGGGGGGGTTTCAACCCCCTGAACCCCCCCTTACCGTACGCCCATGCATCTGAATATTTCACATGAGAGATTTATGGCCTTATACTGAAGAGTATGGTGTCCCGACATATCTCCAGTGAACTATTCAGATTGTGAACTGGTTTTAAATTAATTTTTATGGTATGTTACAGATCACTGGCGAATGCAAACTTACATCTTTATGAGTACCGAAACGGCGTCCCGGCGGAGGTCATGGGCCCTGAATATTTGCGGAAGGGGGTCCATGGCGAGAAAGTCAAAGCGACGCTGGAGTAGGGAAGTCCTGCAGAACATCTATACTCGTAAGTTGCATTGCAATGGCGTTTTTAAGTTCCTCTTATACATCAGAATAGTTCAGATGAGAGATTCATGGCGTTATGCTGAAGAGTATGGTGTCGTGACATGTCTCCAGTGAACTATTCAGATAGTGAACTGGTTTTAAATTATTTTTATGGTGTTTTACAGATCTCAGGCTAAGACAGACTTCAAATATATGAGTACCGAAACGGCGTCCCGGCGGAGGTCATGGGCCCTGAAGTTTAGCGGAAGGGGGTCCATGGCGAGAAAGTCAAAGCGACGCTGGAGTAGGGAAGCCCAGGACAACATCTATAATCGTAAGTTGCATTGCAATGGCGTTTTTAAGTTCCTCTTATACATCAGAATAGTTCAGGTGAGAGATTCATGGCGTTATGCTGAAGAGTATGGTGTCGTGACATGTCTCCAGTGAACTATTCACATAGTGAACTGGTTTTAAATTATTTTCTATGGTGTGTTACAGATCTCAGGCTAACACAAACTTCAAATTAATGAGTACCGAAACGGCGTACGGGGGAGGTCATGGACCCTGAATTTTAGCGGAAGGGGGTCCATGGCGAGAAAGTCAAAGCGACGCTGGAGTAGGGAAGCCCAGTACAACATCTATAATCGTAAGTTGCATTGCAATGGCGTTTTTAAGTTCCTCTTATACATCAGAATAGTTCAGGTGAGAGATTCATGGCGTTATGCTGAAGAGTATGGTGTCGTGACATGTCTCCAGTGAACTATTCACATAGTGAACTGGTTTTAAATTATTTTTTATGGTGTGTTACAGATCTCAGGCTAACACAAACTTCAAATTAATGAGTACCGAAACGGCGTCCCGGGGGAGGTCATGGACCCTGAATTTTAGCGGAAGGGGGTCCATGGCGAGAAAGTCAAAGCGACGCTGGAGTAGGGAAGCCCAGTACAACATCTATAATCGTAAGTTGCATTGCAATGGCGTTTTTAAGTTCCTCTTATACATCAGAATAGTTCAGGTGAGAGATTCATGGCGTTATGCTGAAGAGTATGGTGTCGTGACATGTCTCCAGTGAACTATTCACATAGTGAACTGGTTTTAAATTATTTTTTATGGTGTGTTACAGATCTCAGGCTAACACAAACTTCAAATTAATGAGTACCGAAACGGCGTCCCGGGGGAGGTCATGGACCCTGAATTTTAGCGGAAGGGGGTCCATGGCGAGAAAGTCAAAGCGACGCTGGAGTAGGGAAGCCCAGTACAACATCTATAATCGTAAGTTGCATTGCAATGGCGTTTTTAAGTTCCTCTTATACATCAGAATAGTTCAGATGAGAGATTCATAGCCTAATGCTGAAGAGTATGGTGTCGTGACATATCTCCAGTGAACTATTCAGATTGTGAACTGGTTTTAAATTAATTTCTATGGTATGTTACAGTTCTCTGGCTCAGAAAAAATTCATATTTATGAGTACCGAAACGGCGTCCAGCGGAGGTCATGGGCCCTGAAGTTTAGCGGAAGGGGGTCCATGGCGAGAAAGTCAAAGCGACGCTGGAGTAGGGAAGCCCAGGACAACATCTATAATCGTAAGTTGCATTGCAATGGCGTTTTTAAGTTCCTCTTATACATCAGAATAGTTCAGATGAGAGATTTATGGCGTTATGCTGAAGAGTATGGTGTCGTGACATGTCTCCAGTGAACTATTCAGATTGTGAACTGGTTTCTAGTTAATGTTACTTATGTTGCAGTTCACCACCGAAACCTAAACCCTACAACATCCGAAAGCGAAGAAGCCACATACAGACCTGTTTCCTATCTTACTTCAAATAATGCATCTGGTCTAGCAGACGTAGACCTAATCAACACAATCCCAACTGAGTTCGACCACCAAGGCCTGAATTCAGTACAACCGTCATTAAGTAACCATTAATCAACCAATCATTTCGTCTATTATGAAGACACGCGTTGACATCCTATATTCAAAACCATTCAAGCCATGTTGAACACTTCTGTTATGATTTTGGAGTTAAAAATCCATAGAAAAAGGACCTTCTCGGTTTTCAAAAAGAGTATAAATAAAGCTGACATTTTAAAAAACTTATGTTAAGTTGATGTGTTTTTGTATCCTCTAAATTAATGTCCGGAAATCCAAACTGATAAGTGGAAGCGAAGAGAAATTATTTGATCTACAGGCCTATATTACGTAAGTTGTTTATCTAAATTATACCAATTATCTATATATATTAAAATCTTCAAATAAAAATGATAATTACCATTGATGACGGTAAAATTATGTCGCAGATTTCCTTGGAATTATTGTCTGGTATCTGGTAAGATTGGTAACATCTGGTATTAAGCTATGTTAGTTTAATCTTAAGCTTATAATGGGAAAAGGAAAAATCAAGTTTACTGCTGAGTTTGAGATGATTTACAAAGAAAGAACATGCATTAAATTAAGACTGCCAGAGAAATGTAGGCCACAAAAACAGAGCCGTTGAATAATTTTAATGTGTTCAATTTTTGTCCTGTATTTTGTATGCTCATATATCCTCTTTTCCATTCATAACCATCTGATAATCCTACTCTTGTTCAAACTGGCCTGAACCAAAGCACGAAAATCTCCTCCTATGAATGCAAATGTTTAAATGAATTTTTAAAACGTTCTTAAAATTTTAACTGCAGGTTCCGTAACACAGCGATTACTTTTTTAAAATGCTGATAATAATTTTAAGAATATTTCCTCTTCAGTAAATCATTTTCTTCTCTGAATCAAAATTAATAAAATATCAAAGAAATATTTCAAAAAATAAAATGCATAATTGTATAACTGCCAAAATAAATCAATTTTCAGATTAAATTTTCCTCGAGGTTTAATATTTATTTTGTAGCAAATATATGACGACAACTTTAAAGAAACGGGATGATGATACCGGTAATAAATTTTCGTATTCAAATAAAAGTAAAAAAGGTCCGTTCACAATGAAACTCACACTGCATACTTTACAGAACATCTTTATGCACTTACCTAAACTGTAAGCACAATTATGTAGGAACAGATAGATGATGAGAAACGGTCAGTTCTACATACCTGGAAAGAAAGAAAAGGACAGTTCATTATAAATTACGATAACTGCATCGTTCAGACATTTATGGTTAATGTCAAAATCGCAGAGGGTGAAACGTTATTATCTAAGATGACTCTCTCATATGACACTCTCTTGATCAGGTTCTTTAATTAGCCAATCATGCACCTGCCCTACTACTGCTGAATTATTACTGTTTGCTGTTTACTCGTAAATTCCAACTTGCAATATAAAACACCGAGTATCTTAACCTTACTTTTAGGATAAAATGTTCATCATTTTTGGTGAAAATTATTTTTTACATGCTATTTAAAATACTGTCTGCCTAAATATGTATTGCTGACTAAGTTTCAGTGCTCTCAGGCACTTCTAAGTTTTTCTAATTACGGGATATTAAAACGACTGGACTCATTAAATGTTCAAAGGCAATTAAAATGTACTAAAAATATATATTTTTAAAACTAAATGCCTTCAGAAGGATATCTCCACGAAAAAAGAAAGTAATATGGAAGTTTGTTTAATAATTCTAGAGAAGGCATCAGTTATAAGACTGCATCGTGTACAAATTTTTCATTTTAACTCATACAAACTTTTAAAGTAATTTTCCCATACATATTTTTTCACTGTGTTTCTATTTATTCGAAACTAAATGGGTTCTACAAATTTCACGCAAGGAGGTTGAAATTTTTACTGTGACTGCTATAGGGAACGAGGAAAAAATAGCGTATTTAAAAAAAAATCAGTAATTTTTTAAGTAATAATAAAATATATATGATGACCATGAATATCCTCGTAATGCAGTGAATATAATTGTTCCTCCTTTTCTTCTCCAGACGGTCTTATTAAAAAATCAAATGATTTACAGAACAAAATTGCGACAAGTTTCATTTTGAAATATGCACGTCTCTTTAAACCGCCAGAAATTTAAGTTCTCCACAACATTATCTATTAAATTAGAATAGGCCCTATGTATACAAAACAATAAACTATATACCTTTAAACTGCAGGAAATACTAAAACTAAAACTCCGTGGCGCTACATCCCCGGAAGGACTTGGCCTACCACTCGACCGCTGCATCATCTCCCGTAGGCAGATGGCAGGATTGGGGGGCACGTGGTCAGCATGCCGACACCCACGGCCGTTAATGGTGGTTTTCTGGACCGGAGCCGCTACTTCTCTATCAAGTAGCTCCTCAGTTTGGAATCACGAGGCTGAGTGCACCCCTACCAGACCTCCCTACCTCAGAAAAATCCGAGGAGGTACCGGGAATCGAACCCGGGCCGACGGATCTGTAGTCAGCAACGATAACCACAAGACCACGCCGGCGCAGGAAATACTACCCTCGCTTAAAAAGGAAACGAAATCTGCATCGATTTTGCTTTAATAATCACCGCAGACGACCTAAATTATTACCATATCAACAAATTAATAGGTTAATAACTGCGCATCCAAATTATATAGAAAATTCTAACTGCAATACAAAAAAAAACTTCGTCATGATCTTGAAACCCTGAGAGCAGCAAAAGAAATTGCGTAATAATCTAATAAACTGTCTGTATTGAAAATAAAATCAATTCTGTCAGTGTTAATTTTAATATTATACTAAAATGATTTCATTTCATCTTGTAAAAATCCGTTCGTTTCAAGAAAACGGCCAAGAACAAGCCATCACTTGCCATGAATCGCAGAAGACAAGAACTAGAGAACTTGCTAACAGCTGATTGCAGCGATCAGCCGATCTTTTTTATGAAACTAAAATTGTAAAACTTAAATATCTAATTATAGTCGAATGAAAACAGTCGTAAGCAATGTTCCTGTAATGGTAATTAAGATACTAAAAGAATGTATAATGAACTATTGAATATTATCGGTGAAATGGTCTTTTATAAACGAAACTCTAATATATTTTGAACTTCCCAGACAAATGCACAGAGCATAGAATTCAGACTAGATAAGAAGGCGTCATCCGAAACCATTATTTTTAAGTAAATAGGGATCTTCAAAACGCCCATATCCGTTAAAAATTAGAATTCTACAAATGTTTGCCATTATCGCACTATGTTACAAGATAGTAAAAGACAACTACATCAATTATTAGACGTTCCTAACGTAAGAACAAAATAATATCGTGTAAGAGATGTACGGAATAGCCTGGAGTGTCGAATGCGGAAACATGTGTTTAGAGAGGTGTGTCGGAAATAATCTTCACATTATCACAGCTCATTAACAGAATAATATATAATAATATGCATTAAAAGCGCATTAAATTATCACCCACTACGAGCTAATCTCGTGCAATGCGCATAATGCGTTACAATGATCATCACTCATCCCGGCATTAGGGGTGTCAAGACTATAGCATTGGTAAGACAGTTTTACTTATTCTATGCCAGGGGTTCAAAACAATTTTTTAGTACACGCTCTCTAAAACAGCTGCTTATCGGAAAGGTAACACGCCGAAAAATTGCATTTTAGAAACCAAGCACGGCCCTAGCTAGGCGGTGGCGAGGTGGGCCCCCGCCAAGGGCGCAGGTACAAAGAGGGCGCAAAATTAACCATGAAAAATCCTGCATTTTTTAGACTGGTGCAATTCATCAAGCAATAAAAATTCCACGTTAATGGAAGAAATCTGTCAGGTTATGAAAAATTACTGCACGTGAACTATCTGTAGTATTATGCCGATTGTCTACAAACAAAAAGCAGTCATACGTTCTTTAATTAACACGATTCTTATTGACAGAGTATGATAACATAAATCATGAACAGTATGGAAAGATATAACGACAATAAAAATTTAAAAAGCACGTATTATTGAGATGAAAATGGTTCAACTATTCGAAAAAAATACTTTACCTATGTTGTGTATTATGTAATTTACTTTTGATACTAGATTTTATGATTTAATTATTTTTTAAATAGTGTAACCGTCTGAAAATAAGGTTTTAGTACCTTGAAAGTACAACACTTAGTTCATTTTCAAAATGAGGTTTAGGTTATCTTTGATAATAACAGTGTTTTTATAATAAAGTAATACACAATTTTACAGAAATTAAAAAAAAAAAAAAATTGTTCAGATCACCCCAGTATTGGAGGGCACAGATTTGTCAAACTCGCCAAGGGCGCAGAAGGATCTTGTTACGGCCCTGCAACCAAGGCCGCTAAAATTTCATAAAAGTGCACTCAAACTGCAGAGTCGAGTATGCACTTAACCAGGAGGGTTTTAGTTAGCTATTTGTTAATTTTGCAGGATATTATGAATGTGTGTTTGACAGACATATCACTTGGTACATAAGGAAGTATTGTCACTGATTGTAAAAAATCTAAAAGAAAGTTATATATGCTAGATTTCAGTTTTTGTCAATGTATAGTGTTTTGTTGTAATTGTAATTTACTAGGAGGTGCCCGCGGCTTCGCCCACGATAATTAATTGAAAAATTAAAAATGAATAGTACAATAATTATTAAAGCATTATATTTATTAACACTTGCACGCGAATCATTCTTAAACTAAACCATTAATAATTAATGAAACAGCTAAAATTCCGGCTTTAGAGTACATTCCAGGATTAGAAATCGCCACCTGGGAAAACGATCTCAGATTCGATTATGCAGTTCCAAAGATAACTGTGAACCACTGCCTTCTAAACTGTATAATTCTCGTGCGTAATTCTCGAGACGGCGGTGGATACGTATCGTTTCTCAACTGTTTGTTGACAGATGAATGTGATGTGAATTTTATTTGATAAATTCAGTGTAATTTTCAGAAATTATATAATTTTTCAAGAGAAGGAGTGATTGATTTGGATTTTTACTGTCCGCGATGCTTCGAGGATTAAACTATCAATATATTAAACCTGATGCCCGCGGCTTCACCCGCCATTATTAATTGACTCCAGGATTTTTAAGAAATTTACACTGGCAGTGTACTGTATTAAAAGGTTTGTGGTTCAGAGCTATGAAAATTGTAAGTAAAAATAAAATTAGAATATTTGTTCATTGTGTTCATTTCACTCAGGCCTTATATAATAAAGAAACGGTTTTACTAATTTTGTAGTCGTCATGAAAGTTTACACTGCGAGAGACGAACATCGCCGAGTATACCCGATGTCTCACGAAGCGGGCGAGCGAGCAAGCATGCTATTTAGGGTCGTTGAATTGTATAAGAGTAGATTATGATTATTGTAATTTTAATTGAGGTAATTTTTTTAACTTAACTTTAGTTTAAGTGCTATATTCTAGTTCTTATTGTATTTTCCTTGAACTTTTTGTATTGTAACTCTAGGTAAGAGGGGAAGAAAAGACCTGATGATCTCTACACAATTATTATTATTTTTTATATATTTTGTTGTTGTTTGGATATAAGCCATTTTAAGGAATAAATATCCTTCATTTTCTCATATTCCTTAAAAATGTCCGCATGTAGCCTATCCTCAGTATTACACATATCACTGTTTCTAGGTATACATATTCAGATTAAGGTACAGAATAGCATAACACAGTAAGAAGTACTAACAGCGAAGAATACGTTCCAATCCGGAACAAGAGGGTTAATTATTCAGAAAAAAAAAAAGATCTGGGAGTACGTCTTTCAAGTGTCAAAACGCTGAGATGCACAGGTGGGATAGGAAAACGAGTACTGCAAGAGACGGAACAACCTGCCGCATCTTCTCCCACAGTGTGTTCAACAAAGCTAATTCACATTTCATAAGAAAGCTAAGAACAGTGCACTAATGTTTTAAAAACTAAAACACGTTACGTATATTTTAACGGAAATACACCTGGAGCATTACGTGGGTTAATAGTATCCAATATTCACCGCCAACAATACAAAGTTACAGCTCATTGAAGAACAAATATAAGAAGTAACATTAACAAAATTAATAACGAATACCACCCATTGGTTGCATAAGCCCCATCTAAAGAAATACATGTATATGTTACCGACAATGTGTGAAATCCGGCATTCTATAGAATGCCTAAGTAATGTACAGAATGCCTAAAATAGAACGTGAAAGTATGAAATGATTGATTTTTATACATTGCCTAGGCATTGTATACTTTGCAGGATTGTCTGCCGGCAAAGTATATAATACACCTAATATGACATTAAATACGAAAATTATGCATGTTAAAATCATGTTTTATTAACAAGGTTCTTTATTCTCATGAAGCTGTTAGCCACATAAGTAGTATTATAAGCAGTATCTTCTGCCTAATTTGTGTGTTGCCGTTATAATGCCCAAAAGTCAGAATACTTGAAACACCAAATTTTCACGTATGATTTGTTATGTAAGGGGAAAAAATTGTAGAAGAGTAAGACTGATTTATACGAAAATTATGCATGTTAAAATCCAGTTTTATTAGCAAGGTTCTTTATTTGCATGAAGCTGTTAGTCCATAATTAGTATTATATTACTTCCGTATACTTAATTTTTTTTTTTTAAATATAATATAATATGTAACAATATTCTGTTCGCATTCTTCTTTAAGTCGTGAAATGTATGTACAAGATCAAATTGCCAAAATGTAAAGTGTTTTCGTGTGAAGAAGAAAAGGGAGTACTTACTGTAGGCTAACAAGTACTTCAATCTCAGTTCTGCTTTCATTGTTTTCCGGTGAATATTTATTTCGTAGTTTTGTTCTTTCAGTTTCAAATGCGTATTATTCAATAAAGGCTTCTCATCTTGTGCCCTTTTAACACTGCGTAAATGGTACTGTATAATGCCTAGGAATTGTATAGAATGTCTAGTAAAAGTATGTAACATTTTCACAAAAAACTTATATTTCAAGTTTGCCTAAAACCATCAGGTATTCTATACATTACCTAGGCATTCTATAGAATATCGAGATTTCATACAATGCCGGTAAACATATATAACACAAAATAAGACAATGTTCCCATGCCAAATCAATCGTAAAACTAACTCAGTCTAAATCAATGGAAATCAAGAACTAGAGAGCTGACGCCAGAAGAACAATAGTTCACCAACTTTCCCCTCCTCAGCTTCTGCACCCAACGTGCTCTTTTGTAAGAATTTTGCTAATACAAATTTCAACACTATTATCCTTCCTATGAGGGTTATTCATAAAGTAACTTACGTTTATTTTTTTTTAAATGTGAATGAAGTTACAGAATTTGTTTTAGAACACTTTGAAACCACACACTCTAATATATTTTTCCATGTAGTTTCCAGTTACATTCAGACATTTGTCTTCGAGCTACGTGCATTCGAAATGTGTGCTGCAATCGCCTAGTTCCGCCAGTTGTGATATACGTTCTGTGATAACATTTCTTGTGGCAAAAAAACTGTAAAGCAAGTTAAATCCATCGCCAACTTTGTGAAGTTTACGGGCCAAAAGTAATGAGTGAAGGTTGTGTAATACTATGGTGCCGTATGTTCGAAAATGGATGAACCAATGTCCATGATGAAGAGAGAAATGGTCGACCGAGTATCGTGAATGCAGATCTCATTTGGATGGTTGACCAAAGGGTTAAGAGAAACCCGAAGATCTACTACCTCGAAGCTTTCTGATCATTTCTCACATATTTGCCGCACTCTCCCGTACAAAGGGATTAGAGAATATTTGGACTACTGGAAGCGTTTTGACGATGACGAAGAGTTGAAAACCAGCGTCGTAGGTTGTCTTCAGTCGCAGGCGGCCGAATTCTTCGACTGCGGAATTTCAAAGCTCGTCAAACGCTTTGACAAGTGTCTGGATGTGACTGAAAACTAAATGGAAAAATAAATTCGAGTGTGTAATTTCAAAGTAATGTAAAGCAAATTATGAAATTTCATTCACATAAAAAAATAAACGGAAGTTATTTTATGAAAAGCTCTCGGTACGTTTAAGAATGATCTTACTGGGCAACATGTCTTGCAGAATTTAGGCCTTAATTCTAATCTCTGAAGGGACTCATTTTATCGCAGAGACAATATTCTGGCATTCGTAGATCTTGTTTTTCTTTTCCTCCACCACTCCCGGAACCATCGACCGTCGACCATACTCCTGTCCCAACAACTTTTCCTCGCATTTGTTCTATTGGTCCATTTTTCTTTCTTGTATATCCTACATCAATGGGGAAATGTGTGCTGAGCTAGGTGTTTGCTAAAGCACTATCAGGACTACGTATTTTCTTTATGTTCAGTCAATTGTCGTGTCTCCGATCCGGTATTCACTTGATGGGAAAACCCCGAGAAAACTTCACTCGGATCGGCCACTAATGGCTCAATGGTTCAACCGTAATGGCCCAGGCACTTCATGCAGTTGCCCATTTTATGCTCGGCTTTCCCCCTAGAAGACTGAGAGTTCTCCTGGGGTGCGTTTCACTATCGGTTAGTCTCAATTCCAGTTTTTCTGGATATCGTCTATTTCCTGCTGCTTTTTGAAACCTATTAGGCTACGCGTTTCGCAGTCTTTAAATGCTTCACTCGTTGATAGTAGTTCCTGTGGAATAATTGCTACGCTTTCTCCTTGGCAACTTGTTTTGCTTGTGGAAAAACAAAAATATCGGCAAGGAACATAATCTTCTTGTTCGCCGGAAATATCGAAAAATAGCGAAGTCGTCTCCGAATTCGATTTGACGGGTGGTTAACGTTAAATTTGAAAGGAACATAATCCGGTTTTACCGCAAGCCATTAAAATGGCACCCATTTTGAAGAGGTGAAACATTTCAAAACGGTTATAGTGTTCCTTCTAGGGGGGAAAAAATATGTTCATGAAATATTTCAAATAAATCGTTTTTGCATTAAATGGTAACAGACAGATTCAGACACTCAAATTAAAAGAACGCTTAAATGTAGCCTAATTTGAATGCATGTTTAGCATGAACACAATGCATTTATTCAATTAACAGGGCCTACTTATACTTCCAAAAGCGGCAGCGAATAACAAAATTGTTAGCAGACTTAATATTCACGTTCCGAGTTTTGTAGTCCACAGCAATTCAGTGATTTAATCAATTAATAAAGCTTTATAAAGAGCTTGTTTTCAAAACATCTGCACGATAATGGACTCGGTAAACAAATAGAAAATCTGTTCCCACACCTTGTCATACCTTTCGTTTTAGATAGCCGGAACCCAGCCGAGGTCGCCTTCAAATAGAATTAATGCAAGTTTATAGTAGGCTACGCATCTAAGTAAGCAATCAGTTCACTGCCTTCTACTTACAAGGTTACATGGTTTATATTCAGAGATTGATTTTATAATGACTTCAGTTAATCACGCATTTCCCATTAAGTTTGTATTGTTTTACATGACTTTCTACCAGTGGCTATCAACATTTTCACTTAATTCCTTCCTATTCCAACGAAAGGTAGTAATTAAAACGTATAAAATAAGGAAAGTAAAAGAGAATGCAATGCACAGAAAATTGTGAAGGGATGTGAGGTACTAGTAAAGGAAATGCTATAAAAATATATTAACGATAAAAGATTTCTATAGGCACTTAGTGCAGAAAATTTTACAGAATAGAATGCAGAACAAACATGTAAGATGGAAATAGTATATTGCGATACTGGTTCCGTAAGCGCTGCTTACGGATCGAGGAAAGAGTTTGAAAAAAGGGAGTTTTTTCAATTTCCGAGATCCGTTATTCGCTTACGGAACGAGTATTGCATGCTATTTTTTGCACGATGATTATTTATATCAATTTACTTATATTAATTGAGATATTAGCTGAAAATATTATGCATATACACTATTGAAGATGGATGTTATATTTCAGAAAGTGATTCGCATGTGTTGGTTGTTATGGGAACGGAATATTTGTCCTGTTAAAGTCGTCAGAAACTGGGGGGGGGGGGATCTTAGTTCCGGTCTTCGATAAAGGCTTGTGTTATGATGGATTTACTTACGGCACGTGTGCTTTTTGTCATTTTTACAGCACTGAGATTTCTTTTGTTTTCAAAGCGTGTGGGAATGTCAACTTACGATCCATGGCAACGATATTCGTAAGTACCACTAATTAGTTACGTCGTGCAAAAACAAAACAATCACACTAATTTCTTTGCCCTAAACATGAATAATTTGGCTTCTTCGCTTCGCATTCCTACATAAAAAGTGACATCATTGCGGGAATATGCAGTCAGTTTCTTCAGTCCTTTGCAAGGGCGAGGCAATACCTGAGTTTTTGGAACAGGTGGGGAATTTATAATTATCCTTCAGAGAATAAGATAAAAATATTCGAAATAAAAGTTTTGCGAGCAATTAGTGTTCGCAATTCAAAACGGGTCAGACGCAATCACTGTTCACTGTTAAAATTAATCGAGAACATTGTAAAAAAAAAATCCCCAAGCGAAGTGAACTAAAAGATGTCAGTGACATGTACGAGTCACATAACGGAAGATATCACAAACATAAATTTTGGTTTGAAATGAAGTAAAACTGTTCGAAGATAGCTACACAGGCAGAAACACACAGAGGCAGACAAGATTCCTAAGTTAGTATTTTTGGATCAAGAGTTCTCAAACCTTATATTAATCCTTTCAGAGCTATGTTTATATAAGCAATCATCCAGTGAAAAAAACGGGCTCTTAAGTTTCAAACCTATGGGAAATATATTTCAATGAAACAGTTTGTTTCCATGAATGATAATCATAAAACTCGGATAAAAATCCTCATATTTTACATAAAGCCTTACTGTACTAATGTTAAATGTTTGCTTTTATATAGTTTTTATGTGACGCATGACATTTTATGGTAGCGCAAAATACTACTTCCACCTGAATACCTACGGTAAGCCCGGAGAAAGTAAAAAAAGATACGGTGAACGAAGCATAATAAGTGGTGCGAAATAACTTATGCTGCACATAATATCTTTAAAAAAATGTTCTGGATAAAGAAGTCAATCTTAACTGTCACTGTAACTTCACTGTGCATACTTTTATGTAACTTCCATCATGGTTGAAATGGCCAAGAAGAAACGAAATTGAACTGGAATACTAGAAAAAAGAATATACCGATAGTTATTTTATTACTAAAAATTATAATATTTTTAGATTTTAAGTTATCAACATGGTTAGAGGCATTCTTTTAATAAAAATTGGGGGGGGAGAGTTTTTACGAAAACTAACCTTAATATTTCAGTATAGAAACCACTGACTCTAATCCAAAAACATAATTAAAAACACTAAAACGTTTACCACCAACGAGCCTGCACAGACAGAAAACATACACAATTTCTAGGCATCCCGCAACATATTGTGATCAATACACTTTTTCCTACGCCACGCTATATGAGAGAAAGCAAAAATGAATTTGCGTTGTTTGTGTACGTTGTGGTACAAGAAAATGCAGGATGACAGAGATTGTTGTCTACAATGTCAAGACACGAATGGAAACCACAAGAAAGGAAGAAGATAATGGTTCTAACTGAGGGGCAAATTAACCTTTACAGAGCTGAATTTATATTTTAATATAAGCAATCGCAACTATAATCATCAGTGGACGCTAAGTTTGAAATTGATCAGGAACATTCAGGTGAAATAGCTGTTTTCCATGAACGACTTAGCCTACTGCTATACAGGGATAAAATCCTCACATTTTACATAAAGCAGTTCCTTATTAATCTTATTTCTGCTTTTATACCGGGTGTTTCACGAAGTTTTACCGCCGCTTTCTGAGTCCATTCTTGAGGATGTTTGGAACAAAAAATGTCAATACAAATGTTATCTGACTTGTAGTTACGTTCTTATAAGCGTTTGAAGTTTCAACATTCGTGACAAAATAACAATAAATTCGACCATACACCGGCACAGAAATTGAAAGTAACAATCAAAATGGGTTTAATTCACATACCTAGCATACATTTAACCCTTTATCTCAGTTTGCCATCAGATTTTCAAAGATGCCTCCCTCTACGACCAAGCACTTTGACGCGCGGGTATGAACGGCGCGTGTCGCGTTCCGTAATTTATCAGGACTGTTCTTTATTATTGTTGCATGTCCGCTATGTTGAGTTCTGTTCACACCGAGACGTTCATAAATACCTACATTACTCCGTAATTATTTGAGATAGGTAAAACTTTTATCAGGAAAAGTTGTTCCAAATAACGTCAGGAACATGCTCTGTTACTGGCGGTAAAACTTCGTGAAACACCCTGTATAATATTTAGAAGTGACGAATTTATACGTCAGTAGGAGTGAAAAGGTTAAATGGGCGTCAGCATTGAGACTATAAAGTAGCCCCTAGATCCAATAATGTTGTCAATATTCGCTTCAATATTGATGGAGGACCATATTGATGGAAATATTGATCGTCTAGGAGCGTACTGAAGCGTCATATCAATACTGGCGGATATTGATGGAAAATTATATCGTTGAAGAACCGTTTGAATTTCTAGGTGGTTTATATTTCCTTCAATATGAGTTGTTTGTGAGACTGCGAAGTGATTTTTTGTAATCATCCGGTTCTGTAGAACGCAAAAAATTAAGAAAATGTTCGTGTGTAAAGCGGTACTCACCTTGTACCACTCTTTGGGCCAGCGTCCAGTTCTGTCTTTGATTTTTCTTTTCCGCACGGTGTAATGGGCCATTCAGATAGAAACTTAACCGTAAACTTAAGAACGTAAACTTAAACGCAAACTTTAGCATGGTATTGAGCATTCGCAAAGAAAACTTAAACGTAGATAACAACCAATCACAAATGAGAACGTGAACAGCTGATAAAATGGCTGCCGCAGACGAAAATATTCTCATGTTTCTATTAAACACGTGTAACTTAGCCCTTTAAAAATTGAAATCATACAAGCGTATGCATACATATAGGCCTACAAATTAACATAATATTATACGGGCTGTATTTACTACTGTAAGTTAGTTCATTTCTTGGGAAACATAGGCCTACGTTCATAAATTTTTCTTCAATGCCGCATCTTTATATAATGGATGCCTTTTATCATACAGACAAGTTTCTCATTCATAGGCGCCATCTCTTGGCTACATCCACTTTCGTCTGCTGTTCTGTTCTCTGATTGGTTGTATCGTTATTTTTCGCATAAACTTAACGCAGAAGTTTGGTGTTTGCTGTATGTCCCCCCTTAAGAAGCGAATGAATTGGTGCACATATACCCAACAAGGCTAGATGAGAAACAGCCAGATGCAGAAATGAGTAATCTGTTTAATTATTCACGGTCTGTTGTTCCTTGAATGCGGGAGATTCATAAATTTCAATAAATATTTGCTACTCGACTGCGTACACTGAAAGCAAGCGTTGTATATCAATTGATAAACTTCACTGTAAACTTGTATATCAAGATCATATAATGAGGAATCATTGTTGCACACGTCATCTGCAGTTAACGTAGTCAGTTTTGTCGTGACGGGAGCGTATAGAGTGCTGGCATTTTTAATTCAAATGAATGGAGATAAGTTAAGTCTATGCAATGTGGGATTGGACAGGAACGAATTTCTAATCGTTGAGCGTTTTTTAATATAAAATACGCTGTTATGAAAACGGGTCTAGTTTCTTTATTCCAGGCTAGTTTACACGACGAAATTAGGTTTCATAATCAAGTTTCGCAACTTTTTTAACTCGAATGCGCAAGCGCGAGATGTACTGGCGACAATGAGTTAAGGCTAGTTTACACGACGAAATTAGGTTTCGTAACTGAGTTTCGCAACTGTTTTTTACTTGCATGCGCAAGCGCTAGATGTACGGGCGACAATGAGTTACGACACTACGCAGTTTCGGCTGATTCCAACTTTTCACGAAACTGTAATAGTAATTTTGAGATTATACGCTTATTTAGCTTGTTCGCATTTCGTAAAATGAAGTTGGGGAAGTGAGGAAATGGTGATTCATACAAGTTTCAAACGTGTATGTGGGATTTCAACAACTTGAACTTCAGAAATAAGATGAAACGTGCGGCTGAATTGGATTTTTTAAAGAAAATGGGTGTAATTAGCTTCACGAAATCACTTTCATCAATGTGGTTACGAAACCTAGTGTCATCGTGTAAATTAGCCTGCAAGTGGACTAAGAATCCCGGTGGCAGTGTTCTACAACTAGGCTACATAAGTTGACACAATTGTACGTATTAAAAAAAAATATAAATAAAAATAATTAAGAAACTCAACCAAAATACCATACCACAATTTCAAATAGGACTATATAAAATCCACTTTACCGAAATCTACGATATAACAGTAAATTCGCTATAAATCCTCTAGCCTACATACAGACATTCCTACACTTGCACACATTACATCAATTAAGCCTAATTCAATATTTGAATCCTTCTTAAAATAAGCAAACAACGGGCTATGGGCTAACCAGGTCAAATTATGAACAAAAGTGAACAAAAATGAAGCCAATGTATTACAATATATTTATATCCTATATTTTACTACATATAGGCCTAATCTCGAGTTTCCGCGCGCCACTTCTTGAGCGCTGGATTTACGGGGAAGTGAGGGTCGGGGGGAACAAAACATAGCTATTCCGCCAGTCTTTCTGCAGTGTTGTCAACCAAAGAAATAACGTTTCAGCAGAATCGCGCGTATGGTAACGCACGTCAACAGCGTAAGTGTGGATGCCGAATTGGATAATTATTTCCGTTGAATCATCCTCGCTATTTTATGTAGTGACTTTAATATACAACGATTTTAATGCAGTCCAATAATATAACGTGGTGACGGTATTGCGTAACAATTAATTACACGTCATAAGCCTTTGGTTATCAAATAAGTCATCAAATAAGAATACTATGCATAATATAGGCTCAATTATTTTACACTGGATGACTAATTTTAAGCATAAAGAAGAGTCTTAGCAGAACATGCTTCACCATTTCGTGTTTTAAAACGTAAGAGAGGTAAGGCATCTAAAAGTGGAGAAAGCTATAGGCCTAATTTTAAACGTATTTAATACAAATTGTGAAAAGTTCGCTCAACTTTCAGTCCATGAAATTGACATCAGAGTTCACGGGATCGTCAGAAATTAGCACATACGGAATTCTTAAAGAGGTGAGGAAAGTGTTGGATGTACAATGAAGTGTTTGTGAAATCAGCAGTTCGAAAGATTGTATTTTTCCCCATAACTCGATGCGTCAGAAAAGATAATGTCAATAAATAAATAAGAATCCTGAGACAAAATGAAAGCTTAGTATTGAAGCCACTAGATGTCAGGGTGTATAGCGTACTTCGTGTTTCAATGTTGTCAGCTTAACCCACGAAGTTGAACGAAACATACCGAATGAGGACTAGGAAGCCGAGCGCTCAAGATATCGCGCGCGGGTAGTAGTCTTCTCTTGATTCGTTGAATAGTTAAATCTCGGAAACTCTGCCTCATCAATAGTTTATCCTTTTCACTGCTACTGACGCATAAATTCGTCACTTCAAAAACTCTTTAAAAGCAGAAATATAAAAGCTATAGAGTAATGCCATAAATATAATATGAGGATTTTTATTTTTGTTTCATGATTGCCATTCACAGAAACCACCTCTTCTTCTGAAATTTTCCCGATTAATTTTAAGCTTAGATCCCACTGATGGTTGTTTCACTTCATGGTTACTTAATGCTTATATTATGGTAAAACTTAATGCTCTAAAGGTACATAGAATTGACGGTTAATTTGGTTTATTTACCCTCAAATGAACTAAAATAAAATTCATCAATCAAGGGTATTGTATAGTTCCTTTTAGGTAATTTGGAAGAAAAATCTACCTATTGCAATGGATACCATGTCATGATTTTCGAAAAATTCTTTCATATCTTTACGTTTCATGCTCCCCTGAGTACGAAACCACCGCCTGTTCAAGAAAAAAAAATTGTGATATTTATATATATATATATATATAATATATATATATCTTTACACGCTAGCGGCCGTAATTTTGAAGATATTTGAACCAAATTTTAATATGTTATTTCTAGGCCCAATAGTTCGGACAAGTTCGTTAATGAGCAAAATTGGCCCAAGGGGGTGGTCGGGGGAGGGGGTTGAAATTTTAAAACATTTATATCTCGGCCCCTATGAAGTATAGAGGGAAACTTTGTTTGAATAAATTAGAGTACTCCCTATGGAGTTCACAGTGACACCAACAATTCGGGGGTTCGAGTGAGGGTGTGGGTGGGGGCGGGGAATGAAAATTCGAAACTTTTGAAACCACGTCTTGTGGGGTGTCGTTGAAAAGCTCTTGATGAGTACTCTACAAATCAATAAATAGTTTCTTGATAGCTCTCATATGACGCGAGATTTTAATGTTTGAAAATAATAACACTTAAAAGAATTATTATAATATCATAATTTTGTCTTGTTTAGCGGCTTTGCTAATTTTAATCATTGCTGATCTTGCGCACGGCCTCCCAGAATATTATATCCTATTCTTTTTGTCAAAACAAATGATTGTAGGCTCTTCCTCTTTACCGAATTCAGTTCTTATTACTGCAGGTTTACCATGCCAAGGCTAAAGAAGAAGAGTGCTATGCAGCGAGAATAAATTAAACCAAAAGCACTTCGAAATCTACCTCCGCCTGTAGGCCTGCCTAAAGGGATTTTTTACTAATATTACACCACCGAAGACTAGAAATATTTAGAGAAGTACTTTTACTTTTTGAATATTGAAGAGTGGAGTTTAAGGGTTTTAATGTAACAAGACCAACAGCATTTTGTAGATTAGACTTCAACCTTCCGTGCTCTGTTTTTATGCGGTAGGCCTACATATATTTTGTTCTGGCCAGTCAATTAACCTGCGTGGAGGTTCCTCCTTCTCTCTGAGCTCACAGAGGAACGCCGGACTGGAAATTTCACAAGCTCTTACAGTAACATAATAATTATGTAAGTAATATGGTGTAAAATCAGACTATGCATCTGACTAGTACACTACAGAATCTAAAATATCCTATATGATCTTAAGTTTCAGCAGAGCCAACAGAAAACATTACTGCTCTTTTACTATCTTCTGTCACCTGCGTGGTTTCAGATTTAGATCAATGTTATAGGTGAAAAATAAACCTAGATATAATGAAATTACACTTCAGCTAACTTAAAATTGAGAACCTAAGATATCAACTAATTGGTTATGAATAATTTAACAATCTCACCAATGCAAACTTATTAGGCTCATTGCATTTATCTCATACTTAAATTTTGCAACACCCGGTATAGTGAGGTTACTGCTCTTTTATTTTTAAGTCTTCTTCCTAAGAACTACCGGACACGAAGAATGTGCTGCTTACAATTCGAAACTATAACGGAGTAGCATCAGAGTTTACTTAAATCGTGAATCACGATTAATTTAAACCGAGTAGTCTGTTTCTAATGGCCGTTAAGTTCTAAACTCCTGAACCTTGGAGTTATGCTTGTTTTGATGGCTTACTCGGAATGAATAATGTAATTACACCAGGACTTCCATTAAACATCACAAGGTACACATAAAATCAACCCATCCTACTCGTGTAATGGGAATTTAAGTGCCCGTATACAAGGCAGTATTTATTTGGAATTGTGAGACGAAATAAACGAATTAGCAAGAAAGTTCGAACATTAGTGGCTTTCTCTTAAGAGCATATATTGAACATTACGACTAAATGACATAACAGCTAAACCCTTCCCAAATAATGAACGTAATATTTTCTTATTCGCCTAGTCTTACTTTTACCCGTTTAATATCCATTTCAGCCATAGGTATTGCATGCATACATGTATTACTATTTTACTTTCTATTCCGTGTTATGCATATAGGTTGATTTTTTTAAAGCAAAAAGTGTTATGTTGTACTTTCCTTTTCCTTTCTTTCTAAAACAATACGTTACAGCAATAAAATACTGCGAGTACCAAACTTACACGATCTGATGACTCACACGACTTTTTCTTCCATAATGATGGATTATGGAAAATTACCTACTACGGATTTCAGCCTATCACTGAACAGATTACACATCCATATTCAAGCCAATCAAATGAATTCTTCTGCATGATGCAATGATTAGTACATCTGTGTTGTATTTATTGAAAGATCGACTGTAGTATTATTCACTCTCACAATAAAATACAGAAAACAAAGAGTATTAATTAATTTAGACTATAAAGACTAATAATTCGAGCAACCCAAGAGCGTAATAGGTCTAAGCATAAAGTTATATTATACGTGTGATTGGTATCATGATCCTATAGCAGGGTGTCTAGCAGCCTTGAAAATCGGGAAAATCGGGAATTATGCTTGAATTTTCCATGTCGGGAAAATCGCGTAGAAGAGAATTTTTTAAGTTGATAGTTTTTACGAAAATTTTACCTTTTTCAGAAATATTAGTCATTAGTATTCACTCATTATGTCCTATGTTCAAATATTTTTTTAATATTAGTAAATAAAACTATTGTTTTGAATTTTGGAAATTCAAGCCTTGAAATCCTTGAAATATGCTTGAATTTCTTCGGCTTGCCTCATTGGACACCCTGTGCTATTTGTTTATAAATTCTGATCTTAAAGACATAATATAAGAAATAAAGCATATTTTAACAAAGGTATTCCCAAAATCATATTAAATCAGAAGCCGACATTGTTATTCACATAATAATACATAAACTACTAACTCTATCAACCAAAAACTGTAAGCTGAATGAGGATAAAAAAAAAAGTGTTGCCTCAAGGCGAGGCCGTGCTGAAATCAATGAAACAATTTAACAGAGCAACTAGTTTCCATGAATAACCAACCTAACACGTGAACAAAATTGCTCATATTATAAGGAAGAGCATTACTCTATTCTCTATCTTTGCTTTTATGCATTTCTTTTTATGTGGACCCATATATACGTTAGTAGCAGTGAAATGTTTCCACACAACATAATAAATCGCCTCGCTCGCGTTTTAAGCGGGACACGGCTGTGAAACCCATAGATTAGTGTCTGTTGATCAATTTTTGACCGAAAAGGAATTTAAGGGGTAAGTGGATGAGGAGGTATGTGACAAAAAGTAAGTTTTCAGATATTTGACCAGAAGATTTTAATTAGACTATTCAACTCATACGCCGTATGTTTGATATTGACCAATAACGTTAAGCAATTCCTCGGATATAGACCAATCACGGCCGTTTATCTTGCAATATTCTTGTAGGAATCGCGAGGATGGTGTTTTATCGTGATAAAACCGTCTGGTCGTTACTGTAGACGCGAGTATCAGTGTGCAGTGATTGATAGTCACTGCTGCCACTAGGGGGCGCGAAATCAGATTATTTTATACAACGTAACTTTTTTGGAAATTGAAATAATAGAAATGTACATTGATTGTGAACACAATTTCGATTCCATGCAAGTCAGTTCGTGTGCTTTTATTCTGTTCTGCTGTTAGCTTACCTGAATGAAGTTAACTATATCCTATATGCCCTGGTGGTACCGCTGATTACACCAAGGTAACTCGAATCGATTCAAGGATGGTTGATTCACAGTATGCCGTGATCTCGTAACTTTTAGTTTTATTTTTATACAACAAAGCACGAAAGTAATTATTATTTATATAATCCGCTACGTTTTATTCATGGAATAGTCCTAATAAATCCAACTCGAGTTGACGAGTTACATCAGATAAATTCTCTCCTGCTCCGCAGTCGCGAATCTATCGATAAACTCGTCAACTCTCGTGGGATTACCTATGATAAAAACTTCAACTCAAACTTTTCTATGCCATGATGTGAAAAAGAATAATGTCACTAACATATTTCCCCTTGTAAGATGGTTTAAAGAAAAGTAGCAATTTTACACATGACTAGGAGAAGACTAGTCATCTGTTGATGGAGTTCTAAAAGAATGAATACCCACTATTCAATATATTTCCCAATCTTCTCAAGAAATATAGGTTGGTTGGTATATGGTTATTTAACGACGGGGATGTACTGCACCTTAGGCCGTCGCCGGTGTGCCGGAATTTTGTTCCGCAGGAGTTCTTTTACATGCCAGTAAATCTACTGACATGGGCCTGTCACATTTATGCACACATAAATGCCATCGACCTCCGCTGGGATCGAACCCGCAACTCAAAAAATATAGGCTATTTCATGTATGAGATGGGAAGTAGGCTATTCAGGATAGGCCACAGAATACAGTAAATTAAAAACGACTATACTCAGTTCAGTATTTTAATTCAAATTAAGCTTTTTGTCCCTCCTGAAAACTTTAAAAAATGTTTCTTTCTCCATTGATAGAATTAATTTAATCCATTAAAAGCTATTAAAGAATAAGTTGTGTTATACAGAGAAACCAATGAATTCCCTATGTAATGGTACAATCTTTGTCAGATTTCAAAGCGTAGATGAAGCTAAAAAGGCTTTTTTTTTTTCAGAAGAAGATGTAATATAATATGTGTATAATAAAACTTAACAGATTAAAAGGTAAACCTCTATCGGTTTGAAACCGATGAGCAATGGTCATTTTAATACGTTTTACAGCTGCAAGTCAACCCTGGAATTCGCATAAATGAAGACATTAATTATTCCCGTGTCACGAATAAAGTATTTACGTATTTATGTAGATACATTTTCTCTTAGCAAGCAAGCAGACCTGAAGGACACGTGCCACATAGCACAAGTTTAACACATTCCCAGGTGCCTCACGTTTGCTAGATATATGAGTCTTTTCATCTGAACATGAAGTCTCCCTTTTTAACAGCACCAATAAGCAAGCATCTAATGAAGCAAGATAGCGAGCGGTATATTCAATTAGAAATCGTTTTATTTTACAAACTAAAATACTAGTAAATTCCATTAAAAGTCTATGTGCTCGTAATCGAATATAATCTAAAAACAATAAAATATACATTGGATGGAGGAGCCCTACATCTATCGCCTTCCTGAAAACCTGAAGCGACAACAGTGTTGTAATGACATCAGAATTTTAAGGAGGGGCATACAGGTTTCAGCATAAAAAAATGAGAGAAGTTCAATTTTTCCCAGGTAATTTGATGGCCTCCATAGGCCTACATTATCTGTATAACATTAATTACTATTTTCAGATTTATTAAAGTTGCAATTAATATTGTAATTATCGTAACAAAGAACTGGCTGTTTCTTGTGCACTGATGTAGGCTATCATTTACCCGAAAATCTCCTCAGATTTAAATATTATATTTCCATTATGGAATGTCATTTGCCTTCTTATTTGCCCACAACTTCAAAAGTGTGGTCAACTTACAGAGTAACTTATAGCCAATACACAAACAAATGTGAATTTGCCGGCTCCATGAAAATGCGGTCAATTAAGGCAGGTGGTCATGTTACAGAAGTGGTCAACTTCACAGGTTTTACTGCAAGTTATTTAAAGAATATTGTTGTATAAGAGCTATTATGTACTACCCGCGCGCCACTTCTTGAGGGCTGGATTTGCGGGGAAGTGAGGGTCGGGGGAACAAAACATAGCTATTCCGCTAGTCTTTCTGCAGTGTTGTCAACCAAAGAAATAACGTTTCAGCAGAATCGCGCGTATGGTAACGCACGTCAACAGCGTAAGTGTGGATGCCGAATTGGATAATTATTTCCGTTGAATCATCCTCGCTATTTTATGTAGTGACTTTAATATACAACGATTTTAATGCAGTCCAATAATATAACGTGGTGACGGTATTGCATAACAATTAATTACATGTCATAAGCCTTTGGTTATCAAATATGTCATCAAATAAGAATATTATGCATAATATAGGCTCAATATTTTTACACTGGATGACTAATTTTAAGCATAAAGAAGAGTCTTAGCAGAACATGCTTCACCATTTCGTGTTTTAAAACGTAAGAGAGGTAAGGCATCTAAAAGTGGAGAAAGCTATAGGCCTAATTTTAAACGTATTTAATACAAATTGTGAAAAGTTCGCTCAACTTTCAGTCCATGAAATTGACATCAGAGTTCACGGGATCGTCAGAAATTAGCACATACGGAATTCTTAAAGGGTGAGGAAAGTGTTGGAAGTACAATGAAGTGTTTGTGAAATCAGCAGTTCGAAAGATTGTATTTTTCCCCATAACTCGATGCGTCAGAAAAGATAATGTCAATAAATAAATAAGAATCCTGAGACAGAATGAAAGTTTAGTATTGAAGCCACTAGATGTCAGGGTGTATAGCGTACTTCGTGTTTCAATGTTGTCAGCTTAACCTACGAAGTTGAACGAAACCTACCGAATGAGGACTAGGAAGCCGAGCGCTCAAGAAATCGCGCGCGGGTAGTAATTGCAACATTTATTCCTTGTCAACTCCAGAAGTAAATGACCAGAAATTCTTTGTGGTTGTTATTTCTAACTATTACATTTTGTCACATGACAGAAAATAAATGCCTTTCGTCATGATTTTGTCCTTTTATTTTATAGCTTTCGTTTCATCGCACCTAAGTGATTTTTATGAAAATTCACAAGGATTGAACACTGAAACATCTTCGTACTTGTAGCTTCTTTTATCGAAAACAATAATTGAACACAGTGATTGGGTAAGCTGCATATAAGCAAACGAAGATATGACAATAATGTGTAATTTTTATGTACGGTGAAGTATTTTAAATCTCGTGTATAATAATAAACAGTGATGGGAAAAGTACAAAAAGAAAGTAATTGGGCTGAATTACAATTACGTAAAAGAGATTTTACTTAATTACAATTACAAATTACTTTTTTCAAAAAGTAATCAGTAAAATTACAATTACATTTACAATTACTTTACAAAATGACAGTACCTAAAAATTCCTTGTTTTTGGTTTGTTTTGGGCACAACCCGAAATTATTAATGAACAAAAAAAAAACATATCATTGAGAATATTTTTCGGAAACAGTGAGTAACTTTTTGTTAATATTAACTCTAATTTGGATATTAGTTGCCAAAACAGTAATCATGATGATATAGCAAGCGAGAATGATACTAATACTAACGACTACTAAATTGTAACAATTACAATTTTATTTCCAGAAGTAAATTACAAGTAGAAATTACATTTTTTTAAAAGTATTGATTACAAATAAATGGGATCAAAAAAGGAATTGTTACTGTAATCCGATTACTTTTACTCAATTACTTCTCATCACTGATAATAAATACAATAAAAGTAACACGATTTTATCAGTAAAGCAAGGAGTTTAATCTAATAGTATCGGAAATAACCGCTCGTACCGCGACTATCGCCGATGGCGAGACGATCTTGCTTACAATGACACAAATAGCGATACGTTTTATTCATTTTCATGGTTTTAATTATTCATTACATGTTTAATTCTAGAGTATTCGCTAAATAGTAACAATAAATACGAGTGTAACTAGAGGTCTGGTTTCTCTCAAGATAAACTCACGAACATGGAATTTGTTCTTCGATGCTGTTGAATTTATCGACAAAATCTGGATCTTTCGTTATATTACCTATGAATAAAAGTGTCTTTAAGGAGTACTATTATATCGGCTGTATACGTCTTCACACTATAAGCAATTATTTTATTTTTATTATTTATTATTAATTTATTATTCATTTTCAGTTTTGTTTGGCATGAGACTAAACGTAACGGAATACTAAAGCAAACACAAGATAAGATACTTTATTGAAATGATCGGATGTTAAGTTCACATGCACTAAATCTATGAAGGTCATGTGCACATAAATATTGAATTAGGTAGGCTATGTGTACTGTCTTTACGATGCCTGAGGAATATTGGATTGAAAATTAATACAGAAAAACTAAACATACACAGTAGTCTATATGGTCATAAAAGGTCAAAACAATGCGCTACAGAATATTATAAAAGAAGATAAAGCATTTGAACAAGTGGGATACCTGGGAGCAATAATTACATCTACAAATAATATTAAGTGCCGAAATTAAGTGCCGATTAAAATCAGAAAATATTTGTTTTTTTATGTAATTCAGAAAATTTTATTTTCTCGTCTCATGTCCAAAAATCTAAAAATTAAAATTAGTTATCCTGCCGGTATGATTATATGGATGTGAGATGGTCCCTTACTCTTCGGGAAGAATATAATCTGTGTTCAAAAACAGGGTGCTTAGGAAAATACTCGGACCTAATATAGAAACTGAAGAAAAAATCATAATGACGAGCTTCATAATCTGTACTCTTCACCTAATAATAGTAAGGGTAATTAAATCACAAAGGATGATAATGCACTGGAGGATGAAAATTAGGGGGCGGATTTCTATGACCTAAAAAATAAGATATACCGATGTATTTATGATCTAAAAAACATTAAAATATGACCAATAAAATTTAAAATATGACTTTACCACTTTGTGTATATTTTTTTAAAAGTTTCATTACAATACATTTTATTGAAATATAGTGTTAATTATTTAAAATATCTGTAAATTCCCAAAAAGTATCATTATAATGCAAAATTTACAAAATATGATATGAAACTTCAAAATTTCTTTAATATGCACACAAATATGCCAAAAATATGACCTAAATACGCATATTCATGCTAAATATGCTATAATAGTTGAAAATTTTCTAAATATGCAGTTATATGCACAATAAAAGCTGTTTCATTTTCACCAGGATGCTTGGAATCGGGTTTAAATTAGTCGGAAACCTAAAATAATGCAAAGGAGGAAAATATGACAAGTCATAGAAATCCGCCCCCTAATGATAATGCACTGGACATGTTGGGAACATGGGGGAGGAAAGACACCTCAAAAATACTGACTGGGAGACTCGAATGGAAAAGACCACTAAGACGACCTAGAAGTAGGTGGGAGGACAATATTAGAATAAATTTAAGGAAAGAAGGATTTGCGAGGGATGGTTGAATGGAGTGAGTACAGAATTAGGATTGAATGGTGGGCTCATGTAAGCTTGCTTAGTAAGTACCGTAAATGTTACTTTGAAATTAACGATTTAAACTTTAAATTGTTAAAGGAAGGTAGAACTGGAACTTATGGAACACCATGGTAATGGGAGGCAGATGTTTCTGGACGTTGTGGTAATTATAAGTTCACGTGAATACTACAGCCAGCTAAATGTCTAGATAAATGAACAGCGTTGGTCATGTATTTTGTTTTGCTATGAATGGCGTGCATAATCCAGACGTGGAAATCAAATTGATGGACAGTCAGCAGCAGAGGATTTACAGTCCATAAAATAGAAATAGGAATATGCGGGCGTGGGTACGAAGGGGGCGGAATTAATTGCAAACCATCAGAACATACTCAATGTGCCCTCGCTCTGTTTCTCGGGTGAAATAAAATTATAGGGGTCTCCTTTAGCATCCCACTCTTCTTATTAGAAGTATATGATTAAAGTCTATTTGAGTAAAATGAAGCTATTCCAAGATACATGGGAAACTTATAAAAGCATTAGCAAAAATTAGCTAAATAAAACACGAACAAAAAGTCAGAATACTAAAAGATAGCGAAAGTCTGCATTTTTATTCTGCTATTGAAGTGTTATATTTGGAGTATTGCTTTGTATGGATCAGAGACATGGACTTTGAGGAAATTAGAGAAGAAATATTTAGAAAGTTTTGAAATGTGGTGCTGGAGACAGATAGAAAATATAAAGTGGATGGACATGGTGACAAACGAAGAGGTTCTGAGTAGAGTGGGTGAGAAGAAGTCAATCATACACACAATTCGTCAGAGGAAAGCAAACTGGGTTGGGCACATTCTCAGAAGGAACTGCTTATTACATGATGTCGTAGAAGGAAGATTGGAGGGTACAACTAGACTTGGAAGAAGAAGAATTCAGCTGTTGGACGATTTAAGGGAAAAGCGGAAATATTGGATGCTGAAGGAGGAAGCAGAGGATAGACAGTTTTGGAAAACAAAATTCGCGTACCAAGTTTGAAAACCTGCCGGAAGGCAGAATACTTACTACTACTACTATTGAAATAAAAATTGTCATATCTCGAGTTGTAGGCCTACTATACAATTAAGAGCTCAGTATATTTTAACATTTGCGGGTACGGCTTCGCCCACGTTTATTACTTCAACAGCTAGACGCGTTTTAAATAATTTATTTAAAGCGAAATAATTAAACCATTATATTAACACTGACATCGTTTTTGTATAAATTGCATGAATTATATATTTATATTGTTATATGTAGTAAATAAAGATTCATGAATCTTACCCTTACATGCAAATCATTCATAAACAATTAATACGACTGATAAATTAAATATCTAAAATTCCAGCTTCGAGATGCATTTCACGATTTCCGCGGAAGAAACGACCTCAGGTTCGAGTTACATGGCCATAAAAAAAAAACCCAAACAAACAAACAAACGCATAGTCTGTTTCGTCCAAAACGATCAAAGTTTTCCCGTTTAGACCTACACATATTATCTCCCCTTCCGTCCAAGTAGGCCTATGTAAAAAAATTCAGATCGCTTCGTGAATCAAACAGCGATCGACAACTTGATGCATTATGTTTAGGACAGAGTGGGCCATGCAATACTATTGCAGCACCATAGTATGTTATGACATTATAATGGACATATTATTATTATTATCACTATTATTATTAGCATTAGGCCTATATTAACTAAATTAATGTGCCTATATGCTGCCAAATGGATAAATAATAATGCTTATGTAAAGTACCAGCTAGATAGAACTTGTGATGATGAAAGAATGATTTTTAGTAAGTAAATTCGTCTATTTTTTCTATTGACAAAAATTGATGTATCTGAGCTTATCTTGTTTGCCTTAGTTACGGATATTAATGTTTATGACAGCTCGGCCGCTCATTGGATGTCCTCGAGAGCTAATCAAAATGCTTCGGGGCACCGAACATCGGAAATTATAATATAGATTTTGACCTGTAACATATATTCGAGGAATAAACTGGAAAACACTTCAAACATTTTTTTTATAAAATTTATTGCCTCGCGTTCAAGTTCTTACTGACTAACTAATAATAAGTGAAGCGTCGCAAGATTTTTCCTTTTTAATTTCTGTGTTTAATAATAGAATCGGCATTCCAAATTTTAATTTATTACCTAACACACAGGCCTATAAGAAATGCAAAAACAGGTTTAAAACTCAATTGCGATATCTAGACCCAAGATTATTCTTATTCTTATTATATGAATTCTTCATATATGTGTAGCATCAATATTTGTAACTCAAAACATATGCTAACGTATTCAAAAATGGAAGAACGTTAACACGAACCAGTATGAAGAGAGCAACCAATTAGGAAGACAGAAGTGTAATAAAATTCCCGGAAAGGAAATAAAACTACGAAGAAACCCAGCAATGTGAGTTTCAGAGAAGAGCAAGATAATTATAAATAATAATGTAGATAAGAAATGAAGTGCTGTTTATTGGAAAAAGGCCAACACTTGATTTACAGCCGGTTTGTTAATATGGCATTTCAAGAGAATATATCTGACGCACTACTAGAATGTCAGTACAATACGATCACTCTATAATGAGTCCAAAACATTAATAACATCTATAAACAACATTTGGGCTCCTTATGGTTTGTTTTTCTTCTTTAACGATAAACTACAGTAGGCTATATACGTATGGATGGTAACATCCGATGGTTTATACAATATACTATCTACAAAAAAGTTCACTGAATTTGTTAACTTGGAAATTATTTTAAACTAAATTATATAACGATAACTTGAAAAAAGTTCCCTTCCATATTATTATTACTTGAACCGAAAAATGTTACAACTGCTGGAGCTAAGCACTGTTCAAGTTTTGGCCCAAGACTATTCAATTCATATATTACCAACCATCCTGATCTAAATAGCTTAAACAACAAACAATTTAGGTCTAAAATTAGAAAATTTATATAATTATTACTTCTGTTTTCTACTATTGCTGTTATAACATTTTTCATATTAAAATTTAAAATTTGGATAGAACTTAATTTTTTTTTTGTTTTTTACTAAAATTTGAACAAATAAATTGTTATGTATTAATATTGTATTACCTCGTACCTTTGTATTGTAAAAAGAACATGTTCTAACCTTTTATACATGTATTCTGTCATACTTCTCTAAATTTTGTATTGTTTTAAGTAATTATTTAGTATAAGTTTTTCTCATATATAGAACTGAACCACCCCCGAACACAAGCTCTGCTTCTTCGGGTGGTGTATCAACTTTTTATGTATATGTAATTGTAAATTGTAAATTGTAATTGTAAATTGTATATTGAAATAATTCTACCAATAACCATCAAATTTAGCAGTGGGGCCTATTCTCGTCACGTTTTCATTAAGTTCTTCAGCGCTCAAGAATCGCTGTCCATTTAGATTATATTTTAGCCAAAGAGAAAGAATCTAAGAATCTACACTCAACCTGTGAATAAGTTTTTTTTAACGTGAAATAATATACTCGCGTCTCTACCCCAGGAATAGACAACGAAATCCTGTCGATTCCCATTTCACAAAGCGTAAATGACAGAAGTGCGGGATTTTCATAATCAGTTGTCTCAACATCACACAAAACCTTAATGATCGCGATGGAAGACTTAAAAGTTTGAGTGTGCAAAAGGCAATTGGCTTATAACTACCATTCAGAGAATTTCAACAAATATGACTCAAACGTTTCTGGTACCGGTAGGCCTACTTGTTTATGCACTTAATTATTTATTTATTTATTGAATATCCAAAATTGGATTAAACCTTATTTCACCCGAAGGTATACTGGGGTTAGAGATATAATACATTTCAAATATCTACAAAAATGTCTAAAATTCTAATCTGAGCACAAGCTGCAAAGAAAGTAATAAAGAAACATAAAGAAATAAGCATTAACAAAAAGGAGGCAAAATGTACCTAGTACTATTTACAAAAGACGAGAAATATTTATATCCAGTCTTATTTGAGAGTGTGTGTAAGGAGGGGAATGTTCAGTTGGTGCAAACAGGATACGAGTTTAAATCTTTCGTATGTGTATGGGTATATGGGACAAGAAAACAATGTTAACTGATGCAGTTAATATAAACATTTTAAACAAAATACTAGGGGAATTTTAAAGAAATTTCGAAAACAAAAATGTCTTCATGTAAAACGGCAATATGAGCAAGAGAAAGTAGTTAACGAGTTTACACAGGACACGTGCCACATATCACAAGTTTAACACGTTCCCAGGTTCCTTACGTTTGCTAGATATATGAGCTTCGAGTCACATCCCGAAATATTTTTACAGACAAACGCGATTCCTAAAGGTTATTTTTGGATAACTTGAATTATATTAGAACTTCTAACACAAGAAACTAGAAATAAAAGAAGCACATTATCACACTAATGATAAAAAGACCATTGTAACCAAATTTGGTTTCAAGCACACAGAAAATACTCTTTTTAGTTAAGGGATAGTTGTATATGATTAATTATTAAATACTCTGTCTGATAAATATCATAAATGTTAAAACTCATTACGCCTTTTTAAATGTTAAATTTTTCACGGTGGTCGCAAAAATCGTCATACTCAATGAATGAAAATCGTTGTTGACTCCATTCCTAATGTTGGCAGCCATGCACCAGAAATCAATAACCTCAGTCTGCCATGTGGATATGTATAGTCTATATAAGGTAGTGAGGGCAGCTAGAAGCTCCAATATGACTCCAGACACGTAAATCTTTACAATAAATCAAATATTATTATTTCACAACATATTAACGCCTAACTAAAAAATAGTCTATAATGCACATGGTAAATTATTTTATTTTGCCCATAGGATTCCTACAGTCGCCTTTACGGGTTCGTTTCGCAAACATACATAGGCTACTCGCAAAAACATCCCTCTTTTATCACATGTATCATAAATAACTATTCTGGTAATCAGGGTGCCTTAAAACGTGTTTCAGTGTTAAAAATACGCGACATCGAATATCAGGATCGAACACAAGACTCTACCTACAGTAAGTCTACTTACAGTAGTATCCTATGACATCGGTAAATAAAGTAAAACCCTATAATGAACTTATTTCATGGGTATATTGCTTCTTCGTCTTTTTGCGCCCCCTTTTTCCAAGCAATTTAAATGAAATATGACGTAAACTTGGTAGATCGTACAGAACAAGAAATGCAAGAACATTACACAAAAGCTAGTTGATGTCATTCTGCTAACAGTTATCTGTCTCCATCAGGTTACGTGAGAACAATTTGCTTGACGTAAACAGAGGCTTACATTAAAAAAAAAATGCTGAACTAATTTCAATGCACCAGATCATGAATTAAATATGATATTCGCAAAACTAAATGTGAATAAGCGAATACTCTTAAGTAAGCAAATATGTCTTAGAGATTACATTCAGTAGCTTTACAGTTGACCTGTCTTCATCATACACAAGAAGATTCCGTACGTGCTTCGATTCCAGAGCTGGATGTAGATGATCCTGACTGGAATAAATATGTGCATTTTCTTGTCTATTCCATTAGATACGCAATGAATAATATCGGATTTATCCATTCTGAAGTCGTCAGAGGTTGAGTTATATCAAAAGACCTACTTGCAGGCCTAGGAAATAAGGAAATAGAAACACGTAATTAAATCAGCATTAAAAATCCACGTCACTCTTTGCAGTTGTGGCGGTGTTGGTGGTCCTAGTAATTATTACGGAAGTCATTAAATGATGGTGAAATGGTGGATAGTGCAGTAACTAAAAAGGTAGAAGCAGTTGCTTTGGTGTTCAAGACAGTCGAGTCGAATACCGATGAATTTGAAATGAAAGTCGACCTTGGTAATTCAATTAGCTGCATGCTGGTGCACGATCTCTGAACCCAAGTGTCGGGGTTCAAACCCTGGGAAAGGAAAAGAGACATAACCCGCATGGGCCACCATCCAGGAAGGATAGCCCAAGGGTTATAGAGGCCCACAAAGTTTAGATGTTTGAAGGGGGCAAAAATAATTTTTTGGCATTTTAATTGTGCATCACATACTTATCTGTGATGAGTTAATACAAAATATACATTTTATGTCATAATTAGTTTGCTTGTTTGAAGGAGTGCAATAGTACGAAATCGGGAGACAGCGTAGTGTGATTTTCCCTTCTCCCTTCAGCGTTCATGGTATAGGACTATAGGGGATACCAATACAATCATGATATGATATTTATTGTACTAAGAAAAATTACAAAAGAGTTACCGGATTCGACGTTTGTCGTTTTACTGGTAGACAATCTTAAAACACAATTTACACATTTTTCGTGGATGTGTGTGTGTAAGCATAAAGGGCTACTAAACAATATAATACAATCATATGAAACCAATACCCCATGTTTCACAAAACATTATTTACTTTAATTTGGAGCATTAGTAAGGCATGTGGTTCAGTCATGCAATGTAGTAGTCTACACGGTTCTACATAAAACAATAACTTAGTGATTTAATTAGTTTTTAAATAGAGTTTAATAAGAACAACACATTTAAGGGGTTACATACACCTCCTATCGTAAATAATATAAAAAGTTCTATAAATTCTATCCCACAATTTCCCCAAGTCCTATTACGAAGAAACTGCTGGTACTAGTATGCTAGTAGTAGGCTAGTGTGCTAGTGCTAGCAGTAATAAAATATTAGAAGTAGCAGTACTGATAGAAGTGGTAGATTAAGATAACCAGGAGAGGGAAGGAGAAGGAAGTGAAGTAATAGAATAGCAGTACGAAGCAAAGAACTATATTAAAAAATTCACTTACTTCAAAATTAAACAGTGTGTTCTACTACTTACATTCTATACAGGTTGTTCTTAATATCCCTTATACAATCTCAGAAGAGAGTAATTGATTATGTTGGAATATGATATGTCAAAACTTTGTTTAATGAACTATAATTTGTATTGTTTGGCTGGAGGAAAGCCTCTGCATTGAGGAAACCCTCAAGATAGATAGATAGAAAAACAATAATTGCATTTTGTTTCAGTAGAATTTGCCGGTCATGTAATGAATTCAGTCTGTTATATTCACATCTTATTCCTTCCAGAAGTTCAATGAAATCCTTCTAATTTTACTATAGGCTATTAAAAATCATACTGGGAAAAAAAGGAAATTTAAACATCAATAAAGGCAGAGTACCGGATGCATGCGGCGGCTACTGAAGTTCAACTACGGTTGCTATAAATTTATATCAAACAATTCATCCTCTTTTTTTTTAAGGAATGTTCTAAACACCGTGAATCTCGATCAGAATTCGTGTGCTCACGATTTCGGTTCTGGTGTTGACTATTCTACAAGTCACAGATCCCGCGGCCAGAACTAAATCTAAAAGCAAACTGGATGGGAAAAAATAGCAAAACTAATTACAGCTATAAAAGTTTTGAAGCTCGAATATAACAAAGCAGTATGTATTCACTCTTGTCCGAAAACATTTAATATAATATCCTAGACTACTTTGCACTGAACCAACTTTATTAAGGTGCACAATTTTTACATTCTATAGAAGCTAATGCTTAGCCATACCTGAATTTTCCGATAAGCAATCTCACCGGATAACATGTTTACTGTTAAACAATGTTCGCGGGCTCAAACCCACCTGAGGTATAGCTTTATTCGGAAATAAAAATCCACACTTATCTTACTTTCAGTCAGTGCAGATTTACAGCAGTTAAAGGGACCAATACCCAGAATTAGCGGGACCCCAAGCATAGGCGTAACCAGGCCGACCATATGGGGGGGTTATAACATCCGGGAGAGGGGAGTCCGGGGTCTTCCCCCGGAAAATTTTAAAAATTAAGACGCAAAATAACGAATTTTAAGCTTCCCACGCTTTATACTTGTATTAAGTAATTTATGGGCAGACTTAAAAAAATTATACAATTTTCCTTTTTTTAATTAATGGGGGGGGGTTCAAACCCCCAAAACCCCCCCTCGGTACGCCTATGGCCCCAAGCACAAATTGGACCTTAACCTCTTTCTTCCTCTCCTAAGGTTCTTCTACAAACGATAAACAGATCATCAATGAGTCTAACGGATGGACAATCTTTATAATCAGACTAGTTCAAGAGATACAAATTGAAGTATTTTAGAAGTCGCGTTATAATAAATCGACGATGATTAGTTTCTTTTACGCACGCATTAACTACGTAGGCCTACTGGCCATACTGCGTGGTTAGGATCTTTTGGATGTAACAGAATGCTGTGTAACTATAAACAGCAGCAATATTGCACTAAAGGGTCAGAAATGCAAGAATAAAACCAATAAAAACAACTAATTGAAGATAATGCTCATAAAATGAATTTCTAAATTCATCTCGTAACAAAATGACATTTTTTAAAACAGAGATAAGTGATCTCAGAGCGGAACAATTATTTTGCCAGACATGTCATGAAAAACTCGGGGGGGGGGGACAAGAAATATTATTCTCTCTCTTATGTGAACATAACTAGGTGTGGAATCTTTCTTCTTTGTCACAGAGACTGTCGATAATATATGGCGAGAATTTATCAGCCCGTGAATCTTGGTTGAAGAGTTTCTTCTCTCATGGTGTGGAGATTTCTCGTCAGTCTCGACAGGTAAGTCAGAATAATGCAGCAAACATGTCCTATACATATCACAAAATACACATCCTTCAAGGAAGAAATAAAGATTCCTTATCTTGGTTGGAATCTATCCGTGGATTAGAGAGACACCACGATATTATGCATAAGGCTGCAGTAGAATAGTGCAAAGGGATATGCATTACAAAGAAAAATATAAACCAACGTGAAGACAACGTATTGGAAAAATGTATTGAAAATAAAAGTTTCAGCTCTTGGTATACAGTGTATGCAGTTGTTTACAAAATTTTAACAAAACCATTACAGCTGTTTTCGAGAAAATAGCCCCCCCAAAAAAATCATTTGTAAGTAAGTACAAGAAAGTCTCTGTCCCGCTTCAAGTCACATCCCAAAATATACTTTGAGAAAGAAAGAAAAGATACGCGAATATTAAATTTTATTTTCTATCTAGCCTACTTTGTTCACAAACACACAGACAAACACAGATCCACACAAGGAAAGACTAAATCAAACACTTTTCTGTCTTCTTCTTTTCTGATAATTGTAATTTTGGATTCACGGGACCTCATAACCTGTAGGCCTAAGTTAAAACTTCCACAGTGAATTTCAGTACTTCCTTGACCTATAATACGATTGGTAAGGATGTAGAATTTAAATAGAATATATAGGATTTAGAAAAATCCATTAATTACTTGACGCGTATGATTGCGATTAGTCATAAAACGTGACCGAAAATTAAACTATGGTAGATGATGCAGCGGTCGGATGGTACGCCAGTCCCTCAAGGGATGTAGTGCCACCGAGTTTAGTTTAATAACTGTTGTCATAGAATCATCTTCCATTTGTTCTTGGTGGGTTATATTTTAAATCATTAGTGGGGAAAAATGAGCTAGAAGTTCTATACTAATAGTTACGATGCTACGTTTTTATCTCTATGTTGTGCAGTCCCAAGGTCTTCATGAAGTAAGGCAGCACTGGGCACATAAATTAATTTTTAATACCAATTAATGACAGTAAAATGTGATTACATTGCATTAATAATTATCAGCAAGCAAGGTCACTGTCGCAAGATACACATAGTAGCATAAATTTAAAATAATTGGAAGCTTCTGATGATCCCACGTTGCAGACGTAAACGAAAATAGGGATCAAGTACACAAAGCAAACATACCTACATAAACTACATGTAAATCCCATCAATCTTGACACCGACAACTACCAGATATAAAGAATAGATCTCTAGCAGAGGTGGGGACAGAATATCTTGCTTTGGATCAAGCTACATTCATCCTAAATGCCACAAAAATACTCGTTATAAAAGGAATGCGAACGTTCAGTGGTGTATTAAAAATCGATAGTTATAAATTAAAGTATAAATAAAAAATAAAATTTATGAAACCTAAAACAGATTTCAAAGTTAACACTCTTTCATTTATAAACGCCATATGAAATACAAGGGAAGAGCTGTCGCTGATGAGTTGAGAAGTGGTGCTTCATATGGCCAGTGAGAAAAGTATGTTACTTTTTAAGAAGCTGGCATAAATGAAGAAATATGTGAGTTTTACAAGAAACATGAATAATACAGTCGAAAGACTTAAGTTTTTCATAATCTGGTTGTAACCGACAACAGGATGATCAGAAGAGAAATTAAATCCCCATCTGTCAGTTGGTTTCTAATACTTCTTTCCAGAAGATTCGATGTCATAAACAACCGTCCACATATATGCAAATTCGTGTCATGCATGATATATCAAACTTTGAAAATCCATATCTCAACAAGGATTTATAGACATCGGGTTTAAGACACGAATGAAAAGCAACTCCATTGTTAGTGCTTACTAGATAGAATAACCTTCAATATAGTATTAATTACAATTTCCTACATGGTTTGCCAAATAATCATTATCTGTCCACTTTTCAAAAGCGATGAATCAGTAATACATAATTTTATTAATAATTACAAAGTCTCGGCTTAAAATTTTAAAGAGCGAGCTAGTCCTCGGACCATGCCTATTGGCTTTTCAGTTTCATTAGAATTCACTAGAAAGGTATAATATTATTATATAATGCAGTTAGTACCACTGCCAGAAAGAGTAGGCCTAAAGATAAACAGGCAGGTAACAGATAGGTAACTTATCTTGAAGTTGGGCAAGAATTGCGTACTACAATCTCCAGGCAAAACTATCTGGAAGTTTAACTCCCAGTCACGCTATTGGGAGGTTGGAGTGGCTGATAAATAGGCTTCGGATGTTTATGACATGTCATATTTTTATCCTGACTTCCATTCTCGCCGCCAACTCAAATTAAACACGAATTGCACGCTTGTTATCCTAATCGGACCGTTTTTATTTTGCATATAAGTCATATTTTGGTCATTTTTGTGGTCTTGATCATATTTTAGGTCCACCGCTGTGGCTCAGGGGATGCGTCCAATCCTCTCACGCAGCGGGCCCGGGTTCGATTCCTGGTCGGGACAAGTTACCTAGGTGAGGTTTTTTCCGGGGTTTTCCCTCACCTATGAGACAAATGTCAGGTAACTTTAGGCCCTTGTGGTCCCCGGATATCATCTGGCCGTCATTATCATCTTCATCCTCATCCTCGCCTTGTTCTGAGTTCTGTGTTCGTGTTGTCTCGGAGGTGGCCCCGGCATTGGGCTGATCACTCATCCGGGGAGGCCCTCCATGTCCTTGTCTGGTCAAAAAAGTATGTATGTGATCCAAAGGTAATCCCTCTCCCGACAGGTCGCGGCCCTGTAAGGCCCGGGCGGCTTGGGTCGCTTAAATCCTAAACGGGAGAGGTAAAACTACGAAAAAGAAAGAAAGAAAGAA
The DNA here is from genome assembly GCA_964059195.1 of Ectobius pallidus. Classification (NCBI taxonomy): domain Eukaryota; kingdom Metazoa; phylum Arthropoda; class Insecta; order Blattodea; family Ectobiidae; genus Ectobius; species Ectobius pallidus. The sequence continues at coordinate 114,952,080 of CAXKWD010000007.1, read as the reverse complement.
AGATCATATTTTAGACATATTTGTAATTTAACGTCATATTCCAGTTATAAATTTGGTAACGGAGTACAATATTATACAGTGTATGTACTACATAGTCGAGTTAAATTTGAAATTTATTTCATTATTTTAATGTTTATGCCAAATTGGTAGGTAACTTGAATTTTAAAATTAATGCAATTATTCATATTTTATAGGGGCATGCAAGGTCTACAAAATATTTCGAGTATTTGGAGCTGATGAAACGAGCAAACAGGAACAAATTCTTTGAAAACAGTCCACTACAAGAAAAACTGTAGATCACCAAAAATAGTTAAAAAGTTATTATCCGATTGAATCCATGTGATGTGTGTTTTTACACGTTTTAAATAGAAATATTTATTTTTTAAATACGCTATTTTACTAGGCCTAGGTCATATTTAGGATTTTTGGATAATATTTTTTCATTTTTAAGGGCACATTTAAAATAATATTTTCCACTTTTTTAGGTCATAAACATCCGAACCCTACTGATAAATTATCAACTGCCACAAAACCAGACTTCATGGAAACAACATGGCTGCCCAATGGAAATTCGAAACCATCTGAATTTTAGGGGAGATGCTGGAGGGTTTAACTTATAAGCCCGTCTTTGTTCACATTTGAATGATATAGAATTGCACAAATTGATTAATGTACTTAAAACATATGCTCTGATGCAATTTAATTAAACAACTAGAAAAAAAACATTACGATCGAGTGGTCGCTCCTAGCGTAGGCGGCTCGAACTGAAAGAACACACATCGGTGCTCACCGGTCTGCTATTCAAGTTACAAATTTTGAATGCACTCTTCCCGATACTAAATCGGAATGGTATTACAAGGTACTGAGACAGACCCTAAGAAAGCCCCTAAGACAATGATTGAGAAACTTTCTACTGAGGGGAGGGGAAAGTAAAAGGGAACAAAAAATATGAGGTGAAACATTAACTGATTTTTTAGCTTATAGCCTAGCAATTTGAGCCACACTGGCTACAATTCGACCAATGGAGCAAATAATAAAGACATTTACAAGTTATGAAAGAGAGAAATAAATTGTACGGTTTCTTTCAATAGCATATTTAAAAACAATTTAGAGTTAGATCTAAATAAAAAGAAAATTCATGAAACCTATATGTAGTTCATAGTAAACACACTTTCCTTTACACCATATGAAATAAAACGGAAAAGCTGTCACCGATGAGTTGAGAAGCAGTTCTTCACAATACCAATGGGTACAATGTGTTACTTTTATTCATGTTTCATAGCTATCATAAACGAAGAATATGTTAGTACTACAAGTAAAATGAATAGTTCAGTCGGGGGATCTTCACTCTACTCGACAAGTACCGGTACTAAAGCTTGGCAGCTTGATATTTAGTATTCAATATTATGATTAGCCTAATAGAATGCTGGAGTTTGATTACAATCGAGAAGAGTAGAAATAGCGGTTTATAAGTCAAAATGGTCTTTATTGGTGGCAACTATAAGATGGAACAACTTAAGGAAATCGCATTCATACTTGTAAAATATTTATAAATTGTACAGGTAGGAGGAAAAAAAAGCGGACCGACTAAAATATCTAAGTTGCCGATATGAGCCACTGCGCATGCCTAGCGGCATTCACAGGATAGCAGAGAATGTATTGAAATTTGTTCTAGATAATATAGACAATCAATTGAGAAATAATTTCACGTAATTTGCAACGTTTCCGTTACATCTCTTACATTTATTTACATATCACAAGGCTCTGAAATCAGCTACAAGAGTAGGTCCGCTTTTTTTCCCTACCTGTACAATTCCTCAAAATGGCAAAATAAGGATTTTATGCATTGAAATCACAAAAGGATATGGGCCTAAACGCCCGAAACTCATATTTATAATAAAACATAGCCTAGGAATGATCATATAAATGAAAAATAGAAATGTGCCAAATTAAATTAAGAAAGAAAAAGGTTAAGAAACAAATAAGGAGGCCAAAATATAGAAATAAACTAATATTAAAACAAAAATTTGCACTAAGAAAAAAACATTTCACATAACGTGAAATATAAGCCTAAAGAAATCAATAAGATAAAAGATATTAAAAGCGAAATTAGAATAGAAAAGAAAGAAATCAAGGAAAACAAAAAATAAATAAATAAATAAATAATGAACGAAAAAAGAAATTTGTGTGAAGTTAAGTAATCAATTTACGTAATTTCTTCATAACATGAATAAACTGAAACTAGTTTCTGAAGCCCAGGTCATAGATGTCATCCATAACAGATTAATTAGAATTTCTAATAGGCGTTAGAGTAGTAGTGAATTGGCGAGCGAGTGCAGATCGGATTGAGAGATGCTTCCTGGATGGCATGAAAGACACGACGCAACACAACTTAACGCGCTATTAATTTTTATTAAACCTACCTTTAAGCTGGAAGGTTAACACTACTAGTATTCTTCTGTCAGATTAACCAGCAGAGCTACTTTCAAAACCTCTAGAATTTACTAAAAAAAATTATATATATACACTACACTATCAAGCACTGTTGTAACGATCGTTCGCTTGCAAAAACCTGATTATGTAAATGAATATATTAGAACTAAGTACAAGCTAGTTAGATCTCGACGTGCAAACAGAACTTTTTACTCGAGATGATGAAAGCACGCGTCAAACTGCTTGAACCATGGTGTCTGGTCACGTGATCATTATCTCAAGAATATGATAAAAATGACGGGAAGCTTCCCCACAAGTGGCTACTTAGAAGATAAGACGTCCACCAACCATGGGCCGAGTTAAATCACTGATAAAGCCTGTCCCCTCCTCTTTTTTTAAGTCGTAAAGACCACGTGAGGGAGTCAAAAGCATATCTCCTCTTGTTTTTGTGCATTCAAGATTTAAATTATTCCGTTATGAGAACAAAAAAAATTAGACATCGTCAGACAAAACAAGATTACACACTGATTCCAACAAGTGTCGCAGTAAATTATGTTCATGCCTTCATTTATTTCTTGAACTAAACTTTATCATTCCAAATGACTATCCGCTTCTTTACGGTATAAGTAACGTTCTGTTATCTGCAGCGCCAGTCATATCCTGTAGATGTTTCTCATAAAACTTGCTGCTCTGTAGATAGACCTATATGATTCCTTACAACAAAATAAAATATTACGCTTTGCTTTCAAGATTAAAAGTAACTGTTTCAGTTCACCACAAAAAACGTTCAAAACTAGTGTCGGCAGGAGTGGTGCGATCTCTACAGCACTGGCTTTCTATTCAGAAGTTGGCGTATTCGATTCTCCCCCAGAGCGATGGCGTTTAGGTGGTGTGCGAAATCCGAGTAGCACACAAAATGGTGGAAGTGAAGAAACGATAACAACAATCATTAACAGAGTGACACACAAAGGAAACATGGAGCAAATCAAACTATTGGCTGCGGATAAGTCAGTCAAATTATCAAAACTAATTTGATAACAATGAAAGATTACGTCAATATTATATCCACCACAATCTATCTATTCAAGAATAATATAATCAGATGTTTAAGAAACATTTATTAAAGTAGGCCTACTTAATTTTTAGTAATGTAACAGACAAAACTTACTCAAAATTAAAATTGATGAAGCCGCTAGTGAATCCAGAGTTTCACTCGTTGATTATGTACGTAGCCTACGAACTAAATAGACAGATGGAATAGTTTTTAGGTTGTACGACATGCCACGAGCGGAAGTTTGAGAATTGCAAGTGAGTTATATTTAAATGTTTCGGCTCACATACAGATTTCCCTGGATAGAGTTCTAACATAAAGAAGTCTACAGAGTTTGATCTTTCGGAAATTCTATAGTACTGTCTCCCAGCATGGCGTTAATGAAGTTTAGGATGAAACATAAACACGAAAGTTTTTCAATGCTAAATGCCAAAGAGGAATGGCTGATAAAAAAATCTGGAGTCCCTAGGACATCATGAGTGTAATTGAGGTTTAAATCAAACTTATCTTTATATACGCGCTTTCGCGACATAAAATTACTATAATCACCACAACGCCTGGGCAGTCAAGCAAGCAGGCCTTTCTCTCAAACGGTACAAAAGATATTCCAAAGGCAAAATATTTCACAACAGATTGCTATATAGATAGAGAAATAACAAAACAGGCCTATTGTAAATTAAATATAGGCCTACTTGATAGGAAACAAAAGATTTCGTTGCTATAGTAGATCTCCAAAGAGAGCCATTTAAAATTTCGCAAATTGAATTTCTCGCGATTAAGTGTTGATTCCATATTTTTACACAGAAGCTGAGAAGACACCAAACTGATTAAACTTTATAATTTTTTATTGAGTGTTATAGGAAGCGTCTTCTGAATTTAACCTTCGTTTGTCAAAACGGAATAACAGGAGTAACATATCAAAATGTAATCGTCGGTTTATTGGGGGACGCTATCAGTAAAAAAGTAAGTAAAAAAAAAATCAAGAACAGTGGGTTTGCTTCGCTTTGGTCGAGCTTCTCGTATTTCAGCCTAAACAAAACAGTGAACGTTTTACAGTCCAACTTTGCGACACACCACAAACTTGGAGGTGATAAAGTTGTATTTCCAACTTGCGACATGTGTAAAACAATTTAATTTTATTCTAACTCATAAATCTTTCCAGTCCAATAATTCTCCCATCTGACACCCTACTCTTCGCTACCTTGATTTACAATAGAACAATTCTATTAGATCCTATAATATTTTATGGAAACGTGAAACCTCTACAATATTTATGGTCTAAATAAAATATCATTTATTACATCGGACGGAGAAAGCGTGGACTAAGTTTTGGTGTTGTCTCGTGTTGCGTCATAGCCTAGTCATAAGAGCTGGCAGTTTGGGATGTCCACGTCTTCAGATCTCAGACATTTTAAAACTGAGAAATAAAATGTAAGCTTAAGGGATACAGAGAATCACAGATAATGCTCCACCACCGCAACTTCCATTATGGTACAGAATTTTATTACAACATTGCTGTGGTATCGATTAATGTCGTACACGAAAAATTTTCAACCCTGGAAAGCAGATTTTCAAACTGCACAATTAACAACCTGTATTTAAAATAAAAACAATTCTGTTCGTTTAATTTTAATATTATACTAAACTGCGTTCATTTCGTGCGTTTCAATGTGCGCTGCTTCGAGGTTAAAACGCCAAGAAAATGTCAGATCTGTCACCTGCCATCTATTGCAAGATTCGAGAACCTACTAACAGTTGAGTTCAGCCGATGAATTACAAGATATTTTTAAAACTCAAAACTTAAGGTATTTAATTACGTCGAACAAAAGCAGTCGTAGACTATGCAACTTGCCTATAAAAGTAATTAAGGCACCTGTATTAAAATTATGAAACTCGCTCTTTTCATAAACATACTCGTGTAAATGGCATTAAAGGCTCGTTACACAATGAATTATTATTCGCCACAAACGACCATAATGAAAGATTAAACTAAATTAGCCTTAACAGTGTTCGTCAGACTCTCTAGTTAATCAAAATTCATAAGGCACCTCAGCGAAGTTCATCTGTACCCACTGCCGAAAACATTAGGCTCAACAATTAATTCCATAGGTTGATAAACGCTGATCTAATCGTTCCTGTTTTCCCCAACCGTTAAAACAAACTTCGGAAAATATTTTTGACAATGGGAAGACCTCGGATACATCCCGCAGTCTTCGTCTCCCATCATTCATTCACCTGACGGAAGGCAACCAGAAACCAGAACGATCACAAAGATAAATTATATGGAGCCTTAGTGGTTGTTCCATGTCCCTAGGGCAGCGGTTCCCAGCCTGTGGTCGTCGAAACTCTGGGGGTCCGTGGGAACGTGAAAGGGGTCCGCGAAGAATAACTTATTTTCTTACTTCTCGAAAATTTTCACAGCTTTTATCTCAGATCATAATCGGATTTCAGCTCTCCCCTAACTCATACTTCTCTTTGAACAACAAAATAATTAACATTTTGGATGGCAGTTTTAGTCTTTCTTGTTTCAGTGGTAGGTGTTTCATTCTTTTCGTATTAGTAGTTTTCCATATTCTAAATAACAGTTAATGGTTAAAATCGGTCGTCGGACTGGTTACCGTACTGGAATGAATCTGTGATTTACACATCCAGTGTTATGAACAAGTATAGAACGGATTTGACGTTGAGAGTATTTCTATTGAGCCAAATCTCGTGAAACTGTTTCAAGACAAACCTAACCATCGGAACACCATAGAAATGTGACACATTAACCTAATATTACTCTCATGTTGTCAGAAATATTTAATAACCTGAATCATACAAATATTCTATGGGACCCTTCAAAACAAATTAAATATTTTAAAGGAGCTGTGACACGCAAGACTGGAAACAGCTGCTATAGAAGACATGGCACCATAAGAAGTTTTCGTAAGTAGAGTGAAATAAAATAAGCACAAGCCCTACACACACTGACTATACCGAAAAAGAAACGCTAATGGTCCTATTCAGTTACTTCTGAAATACTGTCCCATTTTAAAACTGAACTAACCAAAGATTATAGTCTACAATATAAGTCTATGCCGTTCGTATGGTAACATCACGAATAAACGCTTAATTCCACCAGCGGCTGAAGCTTTCTTTCTTTCTTTCTTTCTTTACCTTAGTTTCACCTCTCCCTTTTAGGGACATTTAGGCGACCCAGGCCGTCCGGGCCCTACAGGCCGCGATCTGTCGGGAGAGGGATTATCTGTGGATCACATACATACTTTTTTGACCAGACAAGTACATGGAGGGCCTCCCCGGATGAGTGATCGGCCCAATGCCGGGGTCACCTCCGAGACAACACGAACACATCGGACGACACACACCATGCACACACACACATTCACTCTGTACAAGACGAGGATGGGATGAAGATGATAATGACGGCCAGATGATATCCGGGGACCACAACGGCCTAAAGTTACCCGACATTTGCCTCAAAGGTGAGGGAAAACCCCTCATCTAGGTAACTTGTCCCGACCAGGATTCGAACCCGGGCCCGCTGCGTGAGAGGAGCGGTGGAAGCGGCTGAAGCTCTTTACGTAAAATAAAATACCAGTATGTATCGCAGAAATACGATTCTTAATAAGTTGAAGATACTGTAAATCTAAAAGATGGTGCACTGAAATCAAGACTATAGATCACTTACACCTACTGTTGTAGTAGAAGATACGTATCACGCAGGAGAACTGTGACGGTAATAGGGTAGGCTCCACACAGTTCCCATCGTTAATCTTATGCCATATGTAACAAGATAGCATTCCACTTCACTAAAGACAACATGACACCTCCATAAGCTACATAACGGTGCTGTCCAATGCTAAACATCAAACGCCTACAATTAGCAATGGCACTCAAAGTGTGTGGTCTCCAATCCTCATTGCTATTTTAAATATTTCAATGAGAAACTCCGGCATGAATTTTCCTCCTTATAAATTCCAGTAATTGTTATTGTTCTTTTAATTAAATGAAAATTGATTTAGATGCAATGACATAAAATACGTAAATCTGACAACATTTTATAATAATAATAATAATAATTATTATTATTATTGTTTATTATTATTATTATTTATGGTTCATATTAGGGATGGGTCGATACCAGATTTTCTCGATACTCGATACCGATACATGATTTTTTCCTCGATACTCGATACCTTCAACATTTCCAGTTTCAATAAATAGGTTCATTAAAAATTAAAGTTTGAGAGAACTGTGTAATACCAACTAAATTAATTAAGTCTGCATATTTAATGAGACAAAATTTAAGATCATCAGTAGCCTATAATTATTTTTAAACTCTACAATAAAACTAAAATTAGTTTTTTAAACAGTCCACTTACAAGTTTTTGTTAAAAAATACTAGCATTCTCACTTAATTGCAGAATTGCAGAATTACAAAAGTATCGAAAAAGTATCGAGCGAGTTTTCTGAAGTATCGTTCGATGCCGATACCATGCAAGTATCGAGAGTATCGAGGTATCGAAAGTATCGAGGACCCATCCCTAGTTCATATCTAGATGTCCAAAAGATTTACATGAATTGTATATACAGGGTGTTAAACACTGAAATATTTTACCTGTGTATAGAGAGAAACATAGACAAGCAACTTGTATTAAGAGATTCTTGTTCTATGGATTCATTTTTTTCCTGTTATAGCATAAAATCTCTCAGGGCACGAGCACCACTGACTTTTAACATTTAAAAAAATTCAAAACAAAAGAACTTCGTTGGTAATACTGGAGATGTGAATGGAATCTTGTGCAGTGACGGCCAGTGATGTGATTAGCCTGTAAATTTTGCAGTTTATGGAAACACTAAATTATGATACAGCTGTTGATGAATGTTTTAAGAATCAGGTTTTTATCGATCATTAAGAAGGCACGAAGTCAATTTACTGAACATTTAACCCTTTTTCGCTTCATTATTGACTTATCAGCACCAAATTGTAATGACTTTAATACCCTGTAGCATACACATTTTACGTCATAAAGCAAAAGTTTCCAACTAAAATTTGCTTGTTGTTTGTCTATACACAGGTTAAATATTTCGGTGTTATTAATTAACACTCTGTATTTTAAACAAAAACATAAAACGTGTACAAAGTACTATCAAAATAACATTAATTGCAGTGTATAATTCTCATTTATAACTTATTTCTTTATTGCTGTAGCAGTCAGTAAAGCCTCCTGGATGGGTTTGTGAACACCACCTTTTCACATCCAGTTGTTTAACTACTATTATGAAATTCTGGGTGCGTTATTATTAAAGCTCGGAGCTTGATGAAAAGTCTCCCCCCCCCCGAGACATCACAGACAATGCAGGATGTAGTATAAATTCGTCCCGCCTCAAAACAAACAAAAATAGCTTACTTTTATTTTCCTTTGTATTTATCATGATTTTATTTTCTACTGGTCATTTTTAAGGAAGTTTTCATTCTTTCGTTGAATTTTTCCTGGGATACGCCGTAGCGTAGTGGTTGAGGAGCTCCGCTACAAACCGAAAGGTCGCGGGTTCGATTCCCGTTGAGATCGTTGGAGTTTTTCAAATGGCCTAATCCTTCTGGTGGCACTACGGCCCTGGGGTCGACTCAGCCTCCAACAGAAATAAGTACCAGGAGCAATCCTGGGGGTAAAGGCGGCCGGTGCGTAAGGCTAACAACCTTACCACCTTCAGGTGCGGAATGTCCAAAATCTGGGAGCCTCAACCTCCTGGAACCCTCTGGACCTCCATGGCCTGTATAGGGATCACTTTACTTTTTTAAGGTTGGTGTCAATATGGTCTCATTCAAAACTGGCTTAATATTATGTAAACATGCTTACATACATAGGGGATATAGCCCCGCTGCCGGTCAGGCCTCTTTACCGGTCAACCAAGTAGATAGGCCTACACGTTAAGACGCCAGATAGCAGCAGAAAACAGTGGTAGGCAGTGTTTCTGTTATGTTTTTATGCCAGTTCATTAAAACAATTGCCAATTCATTAAAACAATTGCAAAAATTCCAACATATCCCACGTAAATTGTCTGTATGACCCCAGTGATGACCAGTGTAACAAAGATAACATGGTAGTAGGAAGGTTAACGATCGGAATCATATAACTTACCACCATTATCAATAGGTACCGCACATTAAGGAATTATAACCTTGTTTCAGTCTCTAGCAATGAACGCACAAACGACAGTTATGGAGAGAATGATGTGATGATATAGTAATTATTATTATTATGATGGGCCATGACATGAAGAAGTTCCTTAACAATAAATAATGATATCCCTGAGGGCCCTACGGAATAGCCTTTCTCTTTCTTAAGCACTAAAAGGAACGCTATAACTGACGGACAGACTGATGTCGGTGTTTTCACATAACAAGAACATGCTGAACATGTAGATGTGGTAAAGCTTATTAGAGAAGACCATTTCGTGCTATGGTTTTAAGCAACAAAGGCAGTTCTTATAAGGTTAATAAGGGGTGAATTTTACTGTTTTATTTCGTAGGCTGTATTGTAGCAATTTGGCACAATAAATAAATGACCACTCTCGTAAAATGAGCTAGCTGAGTTCTCACAAATTAAAAGAAATGAAAATTCTTTTAACGACAACTTTTGAAGTAACATGTGCATCAAATCGAAGCAGAGCACGCCACCAGAAGTGAATATCCCGCACTATATTTCGTCAGAATTTGAATTTCCCGCACTTAATTTTGTCATATTGTGCTAAGATAATTGCCACTACACGTTTACATGCGGAGCTGAAATCTATCTGAATCCAATCCCAACTCAATACATTCCCTGTTTACATGGACAGTTCTAGGAGTGCATTGAGAATTGTTGTACCATTGGCTAACTTGGTTACATGTGGCTAACCTGTGAAAACAATTGCCGTGTTTATTCTGTGATTAAAAATATTTAAAAATTTCTGTTCTTTAACATTTTCTTATGACCATAAATAAATTATAGCTTAAAAGAGTAACATAATATTAACATTATAGTATGAATGAGGGTTTTTTTTAGGTAGATTTTCGAAGAAAAATCTACCTATTGCAATGGATACCACTTTATGATTTTCGAAAAATTCTTTCATATCTTTACGTTTCATGCTCCCCTAAGTACGAAACCACCGCCCGTTCAAAAAAAAATTTTGTGATATTTATATATATATATATATATATATATATATATATATATATATATATATATATATATATATATATATATATATATATATATATATATATATATATCTTTACACGATAGCGGCCGTAATTTTGAAGATATTTGAACCAAATTTTATTATGTTATTTCTAGGCCCAATAGTTCGGACAAGTTCGTTAATGGGCAAAATTGGCCCAAGGGGGTGGTCGGGGGAGGGGGTTGAAATTTTTAAAAATGTATATCTCGGCCCCTATGAAGTATAGAGGGAAACTTTGTTTGAATAAATTAGAGTACTCCCTATGGAGTTCACAGTGACACCAACGATTCGGGGGTTCGAGTGAGGGTGGGGGTGGAGGTGGGGGTGGGGGATGAAAATTCGAAACTTTTGAAACCACGTCTTGTGGGGTATCGTTGAAAAGCTCTTGATGAGTACTCTACAAATCAATAAATAGTTTCTTGATAGCTCTCATATTACGCGAGATTTTAATGTTTGAAAATAATAACACTTAAAAGAATTATTATAATATCATAATTTTGTCTTGTTTAGCGGCTTTGCTAATTTTATTCATTGCTGATCTTGCGCACGGCCTCCCAGAATATTATATCCTATTCTTGTTGTCAAAACAAATGATTGTAGGCTCTTCCTCTTTACCGAATTCAGTTCTTATTACTGCAGGTTTACCATGCCAAGGCTAAAGAAGAAGAGTGCTATGCAGCGACAATAAATTAAACCAAAAGCACTTCGAAATCTACCTCCGCCTGTAGGCCTGCCTAAAGGGATTTTTTTTAATTTACCATCAGCTAACAGAACAAATGAAGCACGGGGATCGGACTCAGATCAATCTAAATCCTGCATATAAACGTACTAAATGTTACCTGGCTTCTCTGGCTTGCATAATTTCTACGAAAGATCTTTCTGTGTTGTTATGTTGTATAGAAAAGATTTGATACTTTCGAATTTGCTAATGTGTTGAAATAAATTTAGTGTTCTATTACATAAATAATAATATACGGCACTTAATTAGTATTCTGATCTAACTTATGTGATAACTCACTAGTTTAGTGCAATAGGGTGAAGTCATACGAAACATGGAAAATTAGTTTACGACTAATAAAATACGAGAATTAATATCGTTTCCTATTACTGTGACGCAGCATATAGGTAAACACGCAATGTTGGAAGAATAATGGTAAACCTGCTGCCCTTGGCGGAGAATAATGTAATGGACACACCCCAATGTACGCCTGCTATTATCTTATAGTCTGAATCACAAGCGCCGCTTTGATAGATGGCAGCGTGAGAAACATTTCATACGACGACCAAGTCCTGTGCGCTACATTATTATTACCATTACTATTATTACTAATAATATTAGTAGTAAAAATTGTTTGTAGCATCTATAAATAAAAATTAAATGATTATTATTTGTAAAAATTGTTTTAACATCAATAAATAAACAAATGAAAATCAAATTATTACTATTTTTTTTATGTTTCTCAACTTCTAATGGCATTTTATGTGATTACGACCCTTAAGCAAGTTATGACCATGAAATTCTTAAAGGGATCTTCAGCATTCGACGTTCTATTGAAAGTGCATTTTGTTATTGTTACTTTTGTAATTGATCGCAGGACGATTGCGGTAAGCCAAGTTTTTTATTTATTTATTTATTTTTTGTTGTTGCAATAATTATTATTTTATTTATTTATTATTTCATACATTCATTATTAAATCGATAGCTTTGTCATCACTCATCATTAATTAATGATGCTAAGCATCGTGCAAAGTCGCAGTATTTCGCGAGAAAAGGCTATGTTTGATAGCTCCAAGATAATTGAATCACATAGGTCTTTTTTTTTTTACATAAACAAGTTATGAATGAAACAATTAAAATATAACATAAAGGTTGCCAGTAATGATGGGTTTCCGTATTTTATGTTTTCCGTATAATGCTTCCAACATATAAAATCAAGTAGGCCTATTAGGATATGAGTTTGAAAAATAATATATATATATATATATATATATATATATATATATATATATATATATATATATATATATATATATCACCTGATAATCACAAGATGATAAATCTGAAGGCGGTATGTGTTTTCAGCCTTGGAAATTCGTAGATAAAAAAAAATCAAAGTGTAATGTTATTCTAATTTAGTTTAATTTATAATATATAGGCTACTTGACTTTATAAATTAAATATACTGCAACCCCTTATTAGTATTCACAGACGTGAGCAAGAAACTAGGCATTTCCGGTACTATGAAAACAAAGTCATTATTAGACGTCAATAGAATATATTTATTTTAAAAAAATAATATACTCTCATTAATTAAACCAACGGTTTTGTTATTATCTTTAAATTGTTATCACTATTTTCATGTAAGCCAAGTTGTAATTATTTAATTACTACGACTATTAAACTTCGTTAAGAGGCAGCCTTTAAAATTTTACTCCAGGATATTAATAATGTTATTTTAACAAGACTTATTTCATTTGCCCTTAACTATGTTGATCCACTGAATAATTCTAAGGGGCCTGGTTTCAAGTTGATTCTGCTAGGACTTGTTAATTAAACATTAGATTCATAGTTTATTGACATACCGTTACTGATAATAAAATGATAATTTAATGAATTGAATCTGTTGGGTTTCTATTTGAAGAGTATGCAATTCTGATCCTAGAAGATTACTATTTTATCTATAACTGTGGAGCATTAGGCCACAGCTTTAACTTATGCAGGAGAAGCCGTAATTGGGGAATGTACAGGGAAGAATGCAAATTTGAATGAAGGGATAAGGGAGTGGCTGCACTGTATATTCAAATGTAGAATCCCGGGAGGACAATCGTGCTAGATAGCGGTAACGGTCGTGTTCATTTAGATGTACAAAAATTAATGTAGGCTCACTCAAATTGCCAGGTATTATTGAAAATTCAAATAAATAACACTTGTAATATCTAAGAGATTTTTTTAAGCAATGAAATTCGCTAAAATGTATTTCAGAATAATTATTAGAAAATATGGGCTTCTTTGCATAGTTGATGTTTCCCCATTTTTTATTTTTAATGAGTAATACATGAAACAATAAACATGTATAGTTCTGACTCATACACAGACAACTATGCAGCGTGATTTGAAATTTTGACTATTTTAGCATAGGATTTCTATATAGCATATGGTAACCAATGAAATAAATTACTGAAATTCCTGGCAGGCCTATATAAATATGTTTAAAACTGTACGTCACCCAAGAAGTTATTCATTACTTCGGAATGTACATGATAATTCTGGTTTTTCATCCATGTGGAAACTGTATAATGTATCAGGATTTTAAAAAAGTAGGCCTACTAATAAAATAAATCAAGAATCGCTTTAAGTAAAATGCCAAAAGAAAATCCGTCACTTTTCAGTTTTATTCAGACATTAAGATTGACAACTAATAGAGCCTGACAAGTAGTTTATGGTAGTTTGACAAACTAAGTTACCGGTATAAGAAATTAATATTCGGCTCGTTAAGAGATAAGGACTGACCTCTTTAAAAATGCAAAATAACATTTAGTTCAATAACACAGCATGTGTGTTTGTAATAAATAACTCAAATCTACCTGCATCAACCATAAATAAAACTTTAATAAGATAAATATGTCGACATTTTTGTAAGTTTAAAGACCTGCAATCAAACAAATTGCAACAATACTCTTACTTTTACATGAACAATTCATAGCGTAATATTTTACTATTGATTTCTCGTGAAGTACCACTACAATTCTATGAAAATGAGTTCTAACCATAGGCAATATATTTTTATTTAAAAATAACATGTATTGCATAATATGACTGATTCTATTGTCTGTTTAGTAATAAATAGGCCTACGTAATACGCTTTCATGCGTCAACAAGTATGTGTCGGCGTATATTTACTCAACTGCTAGATGTTGTATTTAAATAATTTATTTTAAACACAAAAATAATTACAAAATTATATTAATTAACACAGCGTTTTTACATAAATTGCAAGAATTACATAATTTTATCCTTAATTATATTTTTTCCGTAACAAATATAGGCTAAATAATTAAACGAATAGAACAAATCTTGTGCTTCCGCATGAGCATAAAGATTCGAAATGAAACGATTAAAACGTGCCACAGCCTCATGAACCTTACCCTAATCACGCATCAACAATTAAAACAATTTATAATTCTCTCTCTCTCTCTCTCTCTATCTTACTTTTACCTCTCCCTTTTAGTATTTAAGCGACCCAATGTCGCCTCGGCCAATTGATAATTAAAAAACTAAAATCCCGGTTTCGACGTACATTTCACGAATAAAGTGCGATGCCCACGGAAAAAAAAAGACCTCACATTCGAGTTCCCTGACACCCCCCCCCCCGAAACCCCGCATAGTGAGTTTCGTCCAAGTCACTCAATGCTTTTTTTTTCCTCCGGTTGCTAAGGCAATTAATATCGCAATTGAATACTGTCTTGTTAATAGGTGGCGTTTGCTCAGCGTCCATGACATATACACGCAGGATGGGTTTTATCTATCAGATAACGACATGTTAAATTGCAAGAAATTCTATGGCATTTGAATAGTAAGAAGCTTCCTGCAGTGTACAGTGCATAAAAATGAGTCTTATACGTTGCTGTAGTTTAAAGTCTACAGTAAAATACTCATATATTAAAAAGCGTACAAACTAGATGATGTGTAGAGAATAAAAATGAGTAAAATTAAGTATAAAAGATAAAATACACTTTGTAAATGAAGCTAGAATGAATACTGGCGGTGAAAAAACTATTAATACTTTATTCACATAAAACGAAAATTACTTATGCACAGCGAGAAAAGCATATTTTTAACTGCATCATACAGTACTTAGAGTATCGTTAGATATAGTCACAATAACATGAGAATAAAGCTTTTATTTTTACTTCTCCATATTACTGGAGTTCCTGGTTTCTTAACCTTACTTACTTACTTACTTACTCAATGACTATAGACAATTCCTCACTGTCAGCAAGCAAAAGGAATATTATCTATTTTATGGAGCCCGAGAGTTCATTGCCGCGCTTACCTGAGCCCGCCATTCAACCCTATTCTATGCTAACTCTATCCAATCATCCCTTGTAAATCCTACTTCCCTTAAATCTATCCTAATATTGTCCTCCCTCCTACGACTGGGTCTTCCACGTGGTCTTTTCCCTTTAGGTCTCCTAGTCAATACTTTTTAGATATCTTTCCTCCCCCATGCGCGCAAATGTCCAGCCCATTTCATCCTCTGTGACTTAATTACCCTTACTATATCCGGTGAAGCGTACAGGTTATGAAGCTCGTCGTTGTGCAGTTTTCTCCAGTCCCCATTTTCATTTCTCTTAGGCCCAAATATTTCCCTAAGCACCCTGTTTTCGAACACTCTCAAACTGTGTTCTTCCCGAAGAGTAAGAGACTATGTTTCACATCCATATAATACAACTGGCAGGATAATTGTCTTATAAATCTTTATTTTTTGATTTCTTGACAGAAGACGAGAAGATAAGAGTTTCTGAACTGTATAAAAACAAGCATTTCCTGATTTTAGTCGACACTTAACTTTTGCCTTAGTATTGTTGTGTCTGTAATTATTGCTCCTAGATATTTGAATTTTTCCACATGTTCGAACGATTTACTGGCTGTTCTAATATTCTGTAGAGCATTATTTTGACGTTCCATGACCATATACTTTGTTTTTTTTTTTCTGTATTAATTTCCAATCCAACATTCCTGCAGGCATCCAAAAGACTTTCTGCATTTATCTGGATTGAGTTTATGTCATCGCCCAACAAGCATCAGCAAAAGCTAAAATCGGGTGACTACCATTTAATTCTAGGCCTACCTTGTTTTACTGAACTTTCCTAATGTCATATTTTAAAGCTAAATTAAAAAGTAAAGGCGATAGTGCATCTCCTTGCTTCAAGCCGCTCCTAAAGGCAAACCTATCTTATATAAATTTCCCTACCCTGACTCTGCTATAGGTTTCATTTACACACATTTTGATTAGCCTAACTAACTTCTTTGGTATCCCAAACTCAATGAGGATATTGTACAATTTATTCCCTAACTGAATCATAAGCTTTTTTAAAATCTATAACCTTACAAGAAGTATTTCTAGCTAGATGTTTAATTACTTATTATATCCCTAAACTGTTCTGAAAGTTACGTGATATGTCGCAATTGAACTAAATAATATTATCAGAAACGTTCGGGGTACCACAGTGAGTAACGAAGTTTTGTTAACCAGAACAAGTGGCAGCTAAAATTAAGGTATTACATTGAAGGCTTAGCAAAAGTATAAATAAGCAACATGGATGCATTTATAATTATATTTATTTATCTATTTAATTTTCTAACGCAATCTATACATTATACATTTTATCATTTAAATATGGCAAACATTGTAAATCTTAGTATGAACCTTATTTGAAAGCCCCCCAAATGAGCAAAATTCGTGTTTAGGTCTGAAATAAACATATCTATAATAAGACAGAAAAAGAAAATACGGTGTACAAACATTTACAAAAGTTAACATATAAGTGAAACTCACTTAAACAATTTGTTTACAACTGAAGAACAAAAGTTAAGTCTGAAAAAGGAACATGTATAATGTTTACTGTAAACATGGCCACGTGGGTAAAGGTGCATTGTATCAGAATTACAAAAATATTAATTCGCGGAGAGAACAGCATTGCTAACAGAAGGAAGTACTGAGAATAGCATGTAGGCCTATAAGATCCAAAATACAACTTGCATTTATTTTCTGCAGTCTGGAGCACCACATCCGACGCGTCCTGATGTATTCCTTAATATCACAAAACGACCTAACAGCATAAAGTAATAGTATCCCTCCAAAGCTGATAACGAGGTAAATCGATTTCAATGTTAGTGACATTTTGATAACTTATTTATGATTCACTTTACTTAGACCAAGACATGTGACAAATATTAAATAATACGTGCATAAATAATTTATTAGAATAAATTAAAGCGGCTGCTTATTAGTAAAACAGTTAATATAACTATGATACACTTCACTTTATTGTATATTTGCGAATTATTGTAAAATAAAGATATAAATATTTTGCAGTTTAGGTTCAAATGTATCAAAGAAAATGAACATACTAGTTCAAAATTATATTGGTTTTATGATAAGAATAATCTACAAAATATTTATTTATCATAATATGTTATGTTCTGTTTAGTAACACAGCAATAGCAGTAACAATTTAAAATGAAGAACTCACAGGCAACGTATTCATTTTTTTAAAAACTGAAACATTAGTGTAATAGTTCATTTGCGCTTTGGTAGCAATCAAGATTTCTCTAAACAAGTCCACACTTTGGTCAAAATTGCATTAAAAGGCACTATAATAATAGCCAAATGTTACTCCTAAAGTATTGCGTTCTTCAACAATTCCGTCGTAAATATTATTCATAGAGTAAATTCACTCGGTATTCTTTAACAATGGGTGAATATAACCTATCAATAGGTAAGTATAGTCTATGATACAAATACGTAACTTATTGTTAGATCATTATTTTTCATCATAATTTATCTCAATTTTCGCAACTCTAAAGAATTAAACTTTTTCGACTAACCTCAAAATAAAGGAGAATCCACGGAAGATATGAGCAGGAATGAATGATGGAGTGTTTTTGACACTAACACGAGCACTGAACAAAAACTTGGCACATTCTGAGTGTCACTAGCACCACGAGGACCACATCGCCGGGCGGACGGCACAGTAAAAAACTAGGAGAACCATACCACCGCTAAAACCCAGCACGTTTCTAACCAAGTACGTCGCCCTCTTCCTCGCTTGTTGCAGACCAACACAATCAACGCTCGGCCACTCCCGCCGCAGTTCGGCTCATCTTCGGGTCCGGTCTTGAGACGGGAAATAAAAATCATGATTGGGGAGTATAGCACAAGGGTCTTCAACTTTAATTTTCAGAGGACTCGTGTTTACTCTCAAGGACCTGTTGAACGAGGTACAGACAAAAAACGTTAACTGGAATTAATGTAGTACTTTGCGAAAAGGGAAAACCTGATATTAGACCGCCTCTTTCCACACTTCCTATTCAAGGCAATGCTCATCACAGTCAGCTGGATAGCAGGACGTCAATAAAGCCACTGACAACGTATTGTATCTGTCAATGTCAGGCTGACATTATTAATCACAGTACCTGCCAGTATTTCACTGAGGTATGCCAATACTGGTAATCCTTACAGACAGGCTTAGACTATACCTTCAAAAATTGTACTGTCGAACTCTCAAAGAACTTTACTATAAGTTTACTTTACTATAAGAACAAACTATACCATTCAGGAAAGCACTTTCTCCATTAAGGTGTTGACCAATAATAAGTAGTTACAGGCAATATTTTGACTTTTATCAAGTAATTCCATGAAAATATAAATAAATAAATAAATAAATCATTCATAGAATCTTTCATCCCACAATAGTATCCAAAATACAAAATAAATGGATGCTTTGATTCACCCTAGCTAGATGTTCACAACAAGATTCACAGCATATCCGTTTAGCATTAGTAGATTACGTCAATGAATTTATGTACGTCTTACACATTTGAATATTTATGATGAAGAAAGAAGACGCAATGAAAGCATCACACACGCAGCAGTGACAAAGAATGCGTTTAAGAATGTGTCTTTAAATGTTGAAGTTAAATTATCACATATTATAACATGTATGGGTTTAATTTAATAAATATCTATACTACCCAAATATTAATAACTTTCTCAGTAAGCAATTTTCAGAGTAAGTTGAATAAGTTAACCCTAAGCTTACTTAATAATACCCCTCACCTAATAAAATAGTGTATTCACTGGAGTTAAGAAATTGGGAGCTTTTGGGGGTGTAGATATAATTTTTAGAGTTGTCATTTATCATTGCAGACCATAATTTTATTTGACATAATAACACGCTATATACCAGGGCCGCCCAAACGTTTTTACATGCAGAGCCACTAATTAACTTAAGCGATTGGTCGAGAGTCATATTCTATAATTTAACAAAATTAGGCTATATAAACTAAAAGGGCCTAAAGTTACCCGACACTTGTCTCACAGGTGAGGAAAAACCTCAGAAAAAACCCCACCTAGGTAACTTGTCCCGAGCAGGATTCGAATCCGGGCCCGCTGCGTGAGAGAAGCAAGTGGGCCGTCTAAAAACTTAAAAATTAAAATTTGTAATCATGCAATTTATGTAAAAACGAAGTCAGTGCTAATACACATGTTTTAATTATTTAGCTGTTAAATAAAAGATACAAAGCATCTACCAGTTGACTTAATAAAAGTGGGCGAAGACGTGGGCACCGGCTAGTTCTAGTAAGTTATAATTTATTTTACTAAACTCCAGAACACAAGCTTTGCTTATTCGTGTGGAGTTAACAATTTTGTATTGTAACTTGTAACAGTAAATTTATGTTTTGAAAAAAAATGTGAGCCTCAACACTAGCGACCAGGAATAAAATCTAACATTTTTCATTTATCTAATAAATGCCAATGCCTGAGAAAATAGGAAAAAACTGGTTTGAATGTCTTCGATAGGTAGTAAAAATAATTATTCAATATTCCAGTTAGGTGTAACCTCCGGGAATGTGACTAGAAACATTTCGACGATTTTATCTTACCATTAATTTTCATATCTATTAGAAACAAGTGCTTCTGTTTTAAAAGTTTAAGTGCAAACATTGCTATATAGTAGAGTCCCGCTAATCCGGACTAGATGGGACGGACCCTGTCCGGACCACCCGAAGTCCGGATTAAACGGAATGCGGCTTAAAATGCACATACTGTAGGCCTACTGTAATAGAAGTTTTAGATGGGTTAAAACTATAAAAATCTATGTTTATATATATATATATATATATATATATATATGTATACATATATAGGCCTATATATATATATATATATATATATATATATATGTATATATAACTTTTCCTACAACTTAATTTTAGTCTACTGTATATGTAGATCTAAGTTTTTAACCCACCAACGGATTAACAAAACAATACATTTTTGTGATTAAAGTTCAAAATTTATTGATTTTTCAGTACAAAAAAATCCTGCCGCATTGATCGAATGTCCTGGTGAGCGGGGTTCGGATTAGTGGGACACCACTGTATTTGGTATCTTTCACTATATTTTAGGTGTAAGTCCTGTCTCCAGAGCAATGGCTTGACGTGAGACTGACAACTGAATGCGCACTTCCACAATAATGACACTTTGCTTTGAGAAACGAGAAAATCCCATGATCGATGGTTATGGTATAGAAAGTAATGTGTTTACGCGTATTAAGTTCATTTTCGCAATTTGTGTCACACATGTTGAGAAAATACATTCTACAATAAATCAATATGCTGCAGAAAGGCTGCAAAATGTTTTGCTATGTCAGATACCCTTCTATGTTGTTCCTGACAATATATAAGAGTACGAAGTTCTAAACATCCTTGCACCTTTGAAGAGTAATGGTAACATTCTTACAGATCCCTAAAGAACCTTTTTCAATGTCAGTCCCTATTTAGAGCCCATACTTGCCCATGTCCTGCTTTCTTTCTTTTTGACGATAACACGTTGGTAACAATACCTTAATAACTCTCAGAGTAGAAGTTCACTTATACAGTATTATCTTGAAATCTCATTTCAGGGGTAACAAATGTAAAGCCAAGCAACTGCCGTACATTCTATAGTGTCCAAAAAGTCCCCACACTCAGCAAAGAAACTCGAAAATACTAGGCTAGGTAGCGAATGTCGTAAAATAGACGGTAGTAATTCAGTTGTATTAGTAGGCTACAAGAAAGTAGGCAGGGCCGTCGCGTGGGCGGGGCGCCGTGGCAACGGCAAAAATAAAACAACAAAATTTGAAAAAAATAAGTTAGATGTACATAAGTTAGGTATAACTGAATTTTAAATATTACGTTGTATGTATTTATTGAACAAATAAATATTTGACACCCATTACTTTAGCCTATATTTGCTAAGTTATCCCACAATAAATATTTGCTCAAAATTGAGCAGCTAGATTTACTTGTATACTGTTAATAATAATAATAGCCTAATAATGAACTCTACTGTGGGCCTTAAATCCTTGAATCCTTAGAGATAGGTGGAATGTCGGGTGGGTGCACGTGGGATTCAGTTTGGGGGGGGGCGCCTGACGAAATCTTGCCCCGGGCGCCAACAAAACACGCGACGGCCCTGAAAGTAGGTAACGTAGAGAATTTATACATCAAAGGATTGACATAAGTTATATTATCCAATAGACGAAATGAAATTCTCTCTCTTAATGGAAGGGAAGTTCTTGCGGCTCACGTCGCCCAGGCCTTACAGGACCGCGATCTGTCGGGAGAGGGACTACCTTTAGATGACATACGTAGGCCTATTTTATGAGCAGATAAGAACATGGATGGCCTTTCTGGATGGGTGATCAACACAATGCTAGTACCACCTCCGACAACTCATAGAACGAGAGACACCAGTCGCACACGCATATCCATTCCCTACAAGACGCGGTTGGGATGAAAATTAAAAGGGCCAGATGTTATCCGGTAACCACAAAGGCCTAATGTTACCCAACTGTCTCAAAGGTAATCCGGAATCAAACACGGGCTCGCTGCGATGATAACAATCATGACACAGAATTTCATTATAACACTTTTGTGGTGTCAATTAATATCGTACACGAAATAATCTTCAGCCTTCAATGCAGCAATTTCAACTGCCCAATAAACAACCTACATTTAAAATAAAATTAATTTTGTTATTTTTAATATTATAGTAAAATGAGCTGATTTCATGTGTTTTAATGTGCCTAGTTTTTAGGTTAAAAACCTAGAGATGCTTTGAGCTGCTGAACGCCGTCACCTGCCATCTAACGCAAAAGACGAGAAGTCAATCGTTTGAGTTACAAGAAATTATAAACAATCAAAACTTAGACATTTCATTATGGTTGAACAAAAACAGTCGTATGCAACTTGCCTATAATGGTAACTAACACAGTCGTATAAATTATAAAATTCTCTGCGCTCATTTCATAATCATACATGTCTCTTAATAAATGTCATTATACTCGTTGCATAGGCCTACTGTACTATTACGCACGATTTTTTATGAGCTATAAATTATTTACATACACGGAAATTAAGAACGTTATAAATGGTGAAATACTTACACTTACGGAATGTAAGTTTCTTTTTACCCCAGAAGTAAAGTATAATAGACCAGTCCTTATTAAAATCCCAATATCCCTTAGGCCTGTATTAAAAATATAACAAAATATAAATATGAGCCTGTTACTCCAAAATCCGTAATGCCCTAAACTTCTAAAACAATGTGATAGGTATATAAACATTACTATTCGTAACTAAAATAAACAAGGCAAACTCAGATGTATCAGTTTCTGTCAGTAGAAATAATAGACGAAACTACTTACTAAAGAGCATGCTTTCATTTCCAAAAGTTGTAAAGATAAAAATGATGCTATTGATATAATATTGTGCATTCTATCAAAATGTACGGCTACCGATATCAGGAATATGATTTAATGTGAGAATTTTTCACTTTGAACTCTCCTCATTTTTGTGCAAGTAATAGACCTAATGTAATTCCTGACAGATTGAATTTGATTCATTCATAACCTATAGGCCTATGGCTGCTTTAAACCCTTAACCAACATATCAGTGAATTTTAGGCCTACACTTAAATCATTAATATTATTGCCAGTGCATTTTAAGAATGTATTTTATCAGTGTATACGAGTATGCATTATGGTTAAGAAGAAGCACAGCTATATTAACTATGTGGGTATGCATTGCGCTGATATGTACTAATTTCAGTCCAAAAACAAGTTTATACAAAAGAAATAATATTACTATTATGGCTATTATGAATATAATTTTAAACAAGTTTGTAAACGTAATTTTAATAAAATACTTTATGCCAACAAAATACAATATCATTCCTGTTGTAGTTTCGTGTCTGAGTAGATGCACTACGTCCTACAATTTAAATTCATTTAATAAAAAGAATCACGCCAACATTAGCAATGTAGGAATTTAGCTAGCACGAATTGCTAATATTAATATAAATTCAGCTCTGGAAGGTTAGGGGTTAAACTGTTAATATGTATGAAATTAGGATTTACTGTCTCAAACGTTCTCATACCAAAAGATGACAACATTATCCTCTTGCCTTCTACGGTAAAATACCACGTGCGATAGTAAAACCCTCCCTCTTAACTTCAGTCTTCGAACTTATAATAGGCTTCAGTCTTCGTACAAAGTAATGTACGTAGTGACAACTGTTAGTACATGAAAAATTATGAACAACTACAATGGTTTCTTATTTATCCTTGTTCGATGGTAAAGTTAGAATCTAGAACAAAATTTTCATTTCTTAAGGAGAGATGACTGTAGTTTTTTCGTCTGTTTCAGCCTGCAATATGCGTCACCTGTCAGGGGAAGGGATATATATTGAAGGGTGCAGATTCCCCTTCTGCCAAGCCTGGAAGATACAATATTAGGTTACAGTTCGCAGTGTGGTCCAGCGAGGAACATCCGGCTCGCAGACTGCAAGTTGAACGGACCGTATCTTCACGATCCACTCCTTGCTGCGTCTCCAGTGTTTACCATAGTAAATAAGGATAGGGCGGTAATTTCTGTATGGGAAGGAATTCTCTGATGCGAGCATTACGGGTTGTAAGCCTTACAAAACACGATTTGGTTAGGGGAAAAAAGTAGACACGCCATGGCCGGCCAAGTACTGTGGCGTTTAAACAATTGGAGATTTCACCAGGGATGTACAAATTGCACTTATTCAAGATTCATGATAATATATTCAGCGAGTAAACGCAAAGTTCGTCTCTCAATTTAAAAAACTGTCAACTCTGACAACTAGAATAACAACAAAATTTCACATACGTTATACATGAAAATATTATCTTCCATTTATCACCTCTAACTTTCTCTTAATTATTTAACAAAACATGAATTTGTAATACATCTGAATAAAAAAAAGAAATGAATGTTGGGAAACCTATACAAGTAGGTCTAGGCCACAGATATATAGAGATGGTCTAGGCCTATGCAGTCGAAACACCTAAAGTAAAGGAATATTGTCAGAAACGTTTCGGTAAATTGTCTACAAGTACCAGCTCGTTTACTTTACAGTCAAAATGAAGCCTATTATCCGATATTTCAAATGATTCGAAGCTCTCACAGCTCGTTAAAACAAGCTTTCTAGGTGTTTAAATTACATAATATGACCAAGAAATTGTACAAGACTCACAGATTGAAGAGGACTGTTTCAGAAACCAGCTTGCACTCACCTGAAACAAAGCAAAATATCAAAATAGATACAATTCGCATTATAATTTGTATTTACTTATTTAAAGTTTTATTTATTTTTCTTTTGCAAAACAGTTAACGAAAGACCTGATAATAAGTTGGAACACTGAGTGGTTAAATAATAGCAATGGTTCTCTGACAAGAACTTTTTTTCTTCGGTATTTGACTAGGTAAAGTACAAATACAAAGAACCAAGTTTTATACAATTTATAATTGGTCACGGTAAATTTGGACACTATCTGGAACGTTCAAAATAGGAACCAATATGTGTATTTGCATGGACACCAATCAGACTGCAACACATCTTATATTTGAATGCTCTGCTTTAGAAGTCCTAAGACAAGAAATTATTTTTCAATTAGATTAATCATTAATTAATCATTAGATTACAACAGCCTTTGGCAAGAAGATATGTGACTATTTAAATTATATTTTAAAGAAACTTTGATCTAGTATTTAGTATTAATTGAATGTTAAGCTTTTCACTGCAATCGACGTATAAATTAGACACCTTAAAAATTTTATAGAAGCAGAAATATAACATCGACAGAGTAGTGCTTTATACATACTGTGAGGATTTCATACTTACAAATTAGGTTTGTCATTTATAGAAACCAACTATTCGAATGAAATTGTCCTCATTGATTTCAAACTTAGAGCCCACTGATGATTTCATTTGACGCTTACATATACTGTTATTAATACATACATTCTGCACTGAAGGATCAATTAATTTTATTCTTGTGATGCAGCTCCAGAAATTAAGCAAACTCTAAATGAATGTAAATTGCATAAATTAATATTTTAACTAAAAGTTTAGCATACCGAAAAATAAAATTAAGCTGCTAGTATATCTACGTACCTTGATTAAGCTGTACTTTGATGATGATGATGATGATGATAATAATAATAATATTAATAAATAATAATAATAATAATAATAATAATAATAATAATAATAATAATAATAATAAACCATTATAGAAATACTGCTGATTATTATTATTTAAATATAATACATAGTTATATTTGAATATATATGTACAGTTCAACGTGATGCATGCTCTCTAAACTTCAATAGTTAGTGATACAGTTTGAAAACCTGCAAGAAACTTTACCTACAGTTGAAACCGAGTTTGACAAAAACACGCCGGAACAACATTAACTGTGAAAATTCGGTGTGAATGTTGTAAACCACTGCAGAAATAAATATATTATTTCATGAAATACTGGAACAGCTTTTTACCCCCATGAATACTCCTTTCTGTTAGAGGCTGAGTCGACCCCAGGACCATAGTGCCACCAGAAGGATTAGGCCAATCGAAAAATCCCACCGACTTCATCGAGAATCGAACCCGCGATCTTCCGGTTTGTAGCGCAGTACTGGTGCATAAAATTTCTGTTTCAAACTGTAATAGTACAATGAAATACTTTATACCTGAATGCCAACTCCTCCCCACTCTCAGGTTATGGCGCATTGTTCTAAAAGAGCGTTACCTCAAATGAAAAATGTTCTCATGGCATAAAATGATTTATTAAGATGTGTCTTTCAGTCTCACTGAAGCAATCAACTAGCACTCACTGGTATAATACAATGATTTGAAATCTTAAACGTACCGCTAATTTATAAGTTATACACAAGAGAGCGAAATTAAGTTTAATGACACAATCAAATATCTTATGCGAGGATGTCGAAATAAATAATAGCAACTTACATGCAATATTGGCGGAGGGGGGGGGGCAGTCGCATCATCCGTGTAAAGTGTACTTAGCTACACAAGCGAACAGAGCCAAATGGCTCACTTGCTTGACAGGACTAAGTTCAAATCCCGCAGTCGATCGAAAATAAGATAGACTTTTTCGAGGTTTTTCAATATATCAAAAAATATTTCTAACATACTTTTTTAAAGATGCCTTACAGTAAACAGAGACAGAGCTTAAATAGATGGTACAAGAACGTAAGTGCAGAAATATAGTCTATTGTCTGAATAGCACATCCTGAACTACCTGGTAAACCAAAACGTTTCTTAGCAATATGACGTGAGAGCTGAACAGATAATAAATATGAAATAATAAAAAAATAAATGAATAAATAAATAAATAAATAACGAAGAATGAGTGATATAAAAAACAAAAAAGAGGAAGATAATGGAATAACTCATTAATATTCAAGATTGGTTATTAAAACGATGACGGACAAGTACTGAATTTAAAAGTCGTTTATATTATTGTGCTTCTTTCTCAGCAAATGTATATTTAAAAAGTTGCAAATTAAAAATGAATACCATAGGCTGTATACATACGGCATAATTGATTTATAGAAACGATAATAAAATGGCAACGAAGGGAATACAAACGAAGAATGTGGCGTAATAGTTAAACGATATTTGCAAAATACGCTTAAAATATTAATAATGTATAGCACACAGAAGTTTATCTTAAATTTGTAATAACATTTAAGTTACATGTAAAATGATACAATAAATATAGAACAATTAAACTATAGTTTAATCATTGTAACTGATTCATTTGCAGTCCGGCATGGGTTCGTATACTGTGTGAGAAATTTAGTCTCAGCAAATAAATGGTTAAATTAGATTAGATTAAGCCCTTCGGCTGCTCAACACTGCGACCTTCATAGATCTATTGTGAATACCCTACACCTATTCCAGCAGTCACCACTTTAATTGAAGATTTTTTTTAATATAGCTTATAATTTTCCTGGGTGATGTCCAGTCCTAAACCCGGGGATTTTTCGTTGCTGAAAAACCCACTACCCGACCGGGAATCGAACCCGGACCGCCAGGGTGGAAGGCAAGTATGCTACCTATAGGCCTACACTCATGGCGGCGGACAAATAAATGGTTACCTGGCATGCTTTTTATTTACTTATCGGCATTTGCGTAAAAGAAAAATAGGCCCGACATTAGTTAGACCTATTCACTTTTCTTAAGCTTTTGCCTCATTATTTCAAATGAATAACAAATGATTAACTTATTATTATTATTATTATTATTATTATTATTATTTACAAATCTAAGATTTATTAGAAGTTTGTTAAACTTTATGAGGACGTACTTAGATAAATTTAAAAGAGACCTGAAAATACTGTTTGTGCTTACAATCTTTCAAAAATAGCGCGGTGCAAGTTTGCATTTTTTGGATGAAAGTCGAGCCTTCTCAGCTAATCTGGGCAAGCTAAGTTCTGTAGTTAGTACGGCATCCAAAAATACATTGGGAAATGCGAACAGGCATTTTATCTATTAACATAATTAATATGATTAAAAACGACCATGAGAAAAACAATGGTACAAGCTATAACAAAATTATTTTTGCTATTTTAATCCATCCATCTAGGTTGAATATGTAGGGGATGGTATTTTGCTTTAAACCATATTGAAGATACATGGCATGAAATAATTTTCAAAATGAGGAAGCCCTTGTATTTAAAAAGCTTTAAAAAACTTCTAAAAGACTAGTTTTTTAGATCATTATCGAGTCCACAACATTACTGTAAAAGCTCTAAGGAGCAGAAATCATGCCAGAAACATTATAATAATTCCTTTATTGGAACCAATGGTCATGGTAGGATGAATGGAGCTCTGGTGGAATGCTATGCGGCTGGGGAAACAGGAACGCCCCGAGAAAATCTGCCCCGACCCCATTTTTGTCCACCACAAATTCCACATTAATTCACCGAGATTGGATCCCTGGTCCCAGCGGTGGAAGGCGAGCGGTCTAACCACTCAGCCATAGGAGCGGCCTTGTCAAAAACATTTTCACGAGGACAAAATGTGACTACTTACCTAATGTCTGTGTTTCACTATAGCCTTATTTTTTAATATTTATTGTTGTTTTACGTCAAAGTCAGTTAGTGGAGCATGTTTCTTCTTTGCACTAAAATACGAGTTATACTCTACAATAGTTCATCTCTACAATAGAATAACCCCAGATTGCGGTATGCGAAATGCTACCCTAGAGAGCAGTGACCAATTTTTTGTATTTTTTGTATTATTATTATTATTATTATTATTATTATTATTATTATTATTATTATTATTATTATTTTTTTTTTTTTTTTTTTTTTTTAATTTTTAATTTTTTTTAACTTTAGTTTTAGAAAATTACAGAAACTGCTATATTTACAAATTACCGAAACAATCTCTCTCTTGATTATTGTGAGGGTCAGTGTTATGTTTCGGGGCTATGGAAATAATTACAATAATAATAATAATAATAATAATAATAATAATAATAATAATAATGTTTTATTTTGCCTGCACAGTTAAGGCCATAGGACCTTTTCTTCCACAAGACCAGCATGAATACAAAATACATCATAACTACACCTTCAAAGAATACAATAAATACAGTAACAAAACGAAACACTAGCAATACAATAATAATAAAATCAGGTAAACTGATATAACAAAGTGCCAGTATGCTTTCGCTGAATCCAAGACGTTACCATTCGGTTAACTCAGTCAATTTGACGATGTAGTTTGATAAGCTTATGTGAAGAAATATTGTTATTTGTCAAATCTAAATATATTAGGCCTACAACTTGAAATTCTTCAAATACGTCAACATTTCACAAAATTCAGTGGCATATAACTCCGCTAATTATTTCACAGTAATAGTATTTGATAGTACTTATTTTCAACTACATCAGCCAAGTAAACAAACATCTGACTGCACTGCAGACAAAGCCCCCAAATGATTAAAAATGCGACATTGTTGTATAGATATCATTTTAAAAAATGTGACCTTTAATTACTTGTTACTCTGGTACCGGTCAACCGATTTGGCCCAAAATAAGTAGGCTTCTTGCCACGTACATTATAAATGTATATACCAATTTTCATGAAAATCCGATAAAGCGTATTTGAGTTATCGCACCTTTTGCTATATAATACCATAAAAAGGCACCAAATTGGGTATTATTCCGGTACCGGCCAACCGATTTGGTCCAATATCAACAGACATCTTCCCATGGACATTATAAATAGGTATTCCAAGTTTCATGAAAATCCGATAAAGCGTATGTGAGTTATGGCGCCTTTAAAATATACACTAAATTGGGTTTTACTCCGGTACCGGTGAACCGATTTGGTTCAATATCAATAGGGTTCTTCCCATTGACATTATAAATGTGTTTTCCAAGTTTCATGAAAATCTGAAAAAGCGTATTTGAGTTAGAGCGCGTACAGACACACGGACGGACGGACGGACGGACAGACATTTTTCGTCCCCCACACAATCTCATAAAGTACCATACTGGCACTTAATAACGATATATAGTTGTTATAACCTACACTGGAAAACAAAGAGTTATCATTATCAACGATTGTTTTCATAGTTATAATATACCGTACTGAAAAGTTGACTTTTAAAATATTGATTACTAGCATGATGTATGTAGGTTTATAAACAATCTCCACTGTATAACCTCATTTATGATCAGAAATTTTACCAATTATTCAAATATAGGCTAAGTTTAATTATTTGCTCAGAACATTTATTTACAAATATTTTAAACATACGTCTACTTTCTGTTACGCCCGAAGGACTTATGTAAAAGTAAGCATAAGCTAAGAATATTTATCTTGGAATACAGAATCTCTAACGTACTTTCTAATTATCACATATGTCACAGTGAATAAAATGTAAAATTTCTTTAAGATTAACGAACAGGGTAAGTGGCAATTATCATTATTATTATTATTGTAATTATTAAGTGCCAGTATGGTACTTTATGAGATTTATGGGGGACGAAAAATGTCTGTCCGTCTGTCCGTCCGTCCGTGTGTCTGTACGCGCGATAACTCAAATAAGCTTTGTCGAATTTTAATGAAACTTGGTATACACGTTTATAATGTCCATGGGAAGAACTCTATTGATATTGGACCAAATCGGTTCACCGGTACCGGAGTAAAACCCAATTTAGTGTATATTTTAAAGGCGCAATAACGCAAATACGCTTTATCGGATTTTCATGAAACTTGGTATACGAATTTATAATGTCCCTTGGAAGAAGTCTATTGATATTGGACCAGATCGGTTGGGCGGTACCGGAATAATGCCCAATTTAGTGCCTTTTTATGGTAATATATCACTAAGGCGTGGATAACTCAAATACGCTTTATCGGATTTTCTTGAAACTTGGTATACGAATTTATGACGTTCTTGGGTACAAGCCTATTGAATTAGAGCCAAATCGGTTGACCGGTACCGAAGTAACGAGTATATCAATATTAATTTTGTAATCAATATTCTTTCAAGGCCCACAATGTATAAAAAAACTTAACAAATTGCCAATCGTTTATTCATATTGTTAGCAACCTTGATTGATTTGTTTCTTCATAATGATGTCAGTGTGGCTAAATAATAATTTAAATAAACGATTTATAACAACTAGCCGTTGAATATTGATATTATAATGTGTATTCTATGGTTATGTAGACTACCGATATTTAGATTAGGCTATATTTTACTGTGAGTATTTTTCTTATTCGTTCCTGTGCAGCAATATACCTAATATAATTCCTGACAGATAGATTTCATATGCTTATTATTCATTCATAACCTTTATGGCTGCTTTAAATTGAAACAGAGATATCAGCGAATCGTAGGTCTATTGCATCATTATTATTATTGCCGGCACATTTTGTTTTTGGAGTTAACTTTTATGCATGAGCCTATCATAATTGCGTGTATCACTGATTTAAAAAAAAATACTGGCACTTGGTTATATCAGTTTACCTGATTTTATTATTATTATTATTATTATTATTATTATAAATAACCGAACCCCTATATCCGTAGTCTGTGAATTGTTTTAAAGTAGAAATGATATCTGATAGCCAATGTAATGGGTGTATAAACAACCTCTTCCATCGTGGTTACGCACCAATAACGACGTACACAATTATTCTTCCCACTGAACCGTGATGTATCAACATGTCTTCGTAATAGTAATAGCCCATAAGAACCATAATAATATTATTACACATAGTAAGTGTTCGATGACGTTAATCTGCTACTATCGACAACACATCTTTATGTACTTTCCCCTCCTAGTTTTTATTTTACTCTTTTCTTTTTTCCCCTTGTTATCCTTCTTCTCATCCCTCCTTATCCTTCCTCCTCCTCGTCCTGCTCCTCATTTGTTATGTTTCTCAAATTTTCAAGTTTCTTTATTTCCATCTTCACAACCTACCTCAACCATTTTCCCGTATAATGATCAGTGATCACTAATGAAATTAACATTATAAATTCACGGTGGGCTACATTCTCTCCAAGCTGAGTTAGAATTTTAGTCATTTTCGTGAAGCGGTAATAGGAGTAAGGGCAAGTCGTTGATGTGCTTCGCGAAGCAACGCCGAAAGATATTTAACCTAAATTTAAAATTTTGTTTTCATCATTTAGACCAAAAATCGGTAATGAATCCACTGTAAAAGTACGTGGAATTTCAACCAATCGCAAGCGTATATCGTCTTACTTTTTACCATTTCGTTTTAACTACTTTAATTTTATCGCACATACGTGCACTTGTTTTTATGTAAAGTCATAAGTAGAGACCGGATTTTAAAGGGAAAATTTTCGCCCAAAAAAGGACGAAAAAAGGGAAAATTATTGCCGAAAAAAGGGAAAATAATTGCCAAAAAAGGTGCGAAAAAAAGGGAAAATTATTGCCAAAAAAAAAATGCGAAAAAAGGGATATAAAAGTAAGAGAGTGTAAAAATTCAACAGAGATATACATGTTTGTTTTATGTAAAGCCTTTGCTTGCTCTGCAGCTGCTGATTCTGTAACATCTAATGACTGAAGAAATTTTTTGATCTTGTTCAAATTCTCACAGAGGAAAATAGCACACGAAATCCATGTTCCCCACCTTCTTAAAATGGGAAACTTAGGCAATGGCAAGCCTGTGATTTCCCTGAAACGCTCTATTCTGCTGGGAGGATTAATTTTTTTCAATGGTGAATCAGTGAAAACATTATTAATGTTTTCATGTTACCAAATACTGGGTATTTTACGAATTTTTCAAAATAAATTAGCAAAAAAGGTACTGGAAAGGGAAAGTTCGTAAAAAAAAAGGGAGATGAGCCTAAAAAAGGGGAAAAAGGGACGTTAAAACCAGGTCATTTGCAGTTGAAACTTACTCAGTAATGTCCTGTTCAATTTCATCACGTTTTGGACGAAATATAAAAAAAGGAATTCCCTTTAAAATCCGGTCTCTAGTCATAAGGACTTTATACCTCTAGAATCTTTGATCAATAACAATATATTACTCATTGAACACATCGAATTGGTATAAATATATTTAGCTAGAGTGCTTCAAAAAAATGTATACACACTTTGAACTGTCATAGAAAATTTACTTCCCGTTCTACACGGTTAATTTTCTGGGAGAAAGTAATGTTATATTTCTTCAACAGGTGGCAGCAGAATAGTTTCAACAATCGTGCCAATAATCGTTCCAACAATCATCCAACAATAATTTCAGCAGTCGTTTAACAGTTGGGGCACAGTAAAAGATGAGGTGTACAAACGTAAACCACGTAACTTAGACACACTTTGGAATGAAATTCCAGCGGTGTGCGCAGAAATATCATTGGACACTTTGGTACGATGTACGGAATCGTACTCAGAAATGTGTTGATGCTGAAAACCACCATTTTGAACATTTGAACATTAACAATTTAACATTTGAACATTGGACAACATTTACATCAGAAAGTCATTTATTTTTCAAATTGGACTTTAAGCTTTCCATTTCCAGAAATTTAACCTTGTAGAACGGAAAATAGATTATCTATGACACTTCAAAGTGTGTATACATTTTTTCTGAAGCACTCTGTATATTATTTATATATATAAGCTGCATATGAGGAAAAGGAGGTTTGAAAATAATGTATAAATTTTCTATGGTGAAGCTTTATACATCTCATATAATAATAATAATAATAATAATAATAATAATAATAATAATAATGTAACGGTATTATGTTGTAGAAAGGAGGTTCATCTAAAAACTAATATTTCTTATTCTTATCTACATCTTGAATAAATTCTGTACTGTCTTTCCAATGTGTATAATTATATTTGTTTCTGGAACTGATCCCAGCAAGAGCGTTTGCCCATTCGGTGTCATTAGAGACACGATTACTTATTTTAACCCTTATTGTAGTAAAATGGTTTCATAATATTCTAGTTAGACACATACCAATTTTGACTTTTATCGTAGTATATCAGTTTTGTAGAACTTTGTTGTAGGGTATTAACGTTCTTGCTGAATAACAAGGCATTGCAGAACTAGCCGGTGTTCTCTCTCCCTGTAAGAGGCAATCTACATAGTTACAAATACAGCCAAGAGAGGGATGTAATGATAGGGTCAGGTAGTCTTCAGTTTTGGAATCTTGTTTGGCAACATCTTTTCAGAAGAAAATTATGCGATGGAGATTTGCATGTGTAATTTCATGTTATTTTATCGTGGCGTAATCTAGTTACAGAACGAACAATTTGGAATATGAAGAAAGAATATTTCATTCTGGAAGGGATACATTTCCCTCTGGTGTTGCGGTTTGAAGTTATATACATTAACACCAATTACAATGTATAGCCCTCATTTTAAAGGATACCAGATAACACGTTGAAGATTCTCAAATATCTGAATGAAAACCCATGCAAACATGTACTGAGGCCGTAAATCCAAGCTGCTGC
The DNA here is from genome assembly GCA_964059195.1 of Ectobius pallidus. Taxonomy (NCBI): domain Eukaryota; kingdom Metazoa; phylum Arthropoda; class Insecta; order Blattodea; family Ectobiidae; genus Ectobius; species Ectobius pallidus. The sequence continues at coordinate 114,917,253 of CAXKWD010000007.1, read as the reverse complement.
TGCTGCTGCTTTAAAAAAAAAAAAAAAACACCACCACAAACAAACAAACAAACTTACAATTAAGAATTAGAATTTTTGACATTTAAGATTCTCGATTCTGGAAATGTTTTACAGTAACTTACCGCATTTCCTTCGTTATATTAATAAAATTATCATTTTAACACGCTGAACATTTTCACATAAATATAGCAACTGTTGTATTATTTTCTTTGTAGGTTTACATAGATAAGTCTTTTGGATATTTTTTTTGTAATGTCTTCCTAACAATACAAGCTGCCAACTTTGCAAAGATTAAAAAAAAAACATCCTCAGTTTTTTAGTTCGAAAAGGACAATACACTAGTGGAAACAAATTACTACGAGTATTTAGCTCATTAATTTGTGACAAATCCGGTTTAAGGATATGTAAAATTTCAACCAGTCAACGCTGCCCATTGCCTTCCTTTTATCGTTTAATTTTATCGCACATATGTTTTTTTTTTTTTTTTTTTTTTTTTTATTTGACCATAGTTGACCCAGAGTCCCACAGCCGGAGGCTACACTACTGGGGAGAATACAGATAATACATAGACAATATTTGTGTACAGCGCACATATGTTTACAAATTCTGAGGCTATCGATGTAATATACTGACGTAAATAAATAATGAAGCACGAAATCCACGAAAATGCCGGTCTTTTTAGCCGCGGTAGCTAAGGCGTGCCGTGGGGCCATGGTGAAGGAGGCTGTGGGTTCGAGTCCCCCTCGGGCATGCGTGTTTGTGTGTTATTAGAGAAAGAAAAATAAGGAAAACGGAAAAGTATGGAAAAAGGAAAAACAAGGGAAAGGGATAAACAAGATAAAGGAAAAACAAGGGAGAAAAAAGCACAATGTGATGCAGTCACATAACTTTCTCTACCCTGGGCATGAAGAATATTATTTTCTCACTTAACATTTTGATGTAGAATAAGAGTTCGTATTGCAGGGACAGCATTTTCAGTTGTTTTTATGTGAATTCATGTCAGCGTATTGAATACCTTTAGGCTATAGCTTCTTTGACCTAACGATTAATAGAACATTATTGCAAAATCAAGATCAACATCCTTTCATTTCTCACATATCCATAATATTTAAAGAAGAGGGACTTCCATCATCATACAGTTGTGTTTTCAGTAATTGTTCATTAAATTAGTATGGCCACATAGCCTCCTATTAAGTGGCAAACAGTTTAACATATAAAAAAAAAAACAGCCGATTTCCATAACGAAAAGTGTTTTTAATTACCGCTCTTAGCGTGACCACCGCTTTAACAAACTGACTGTCTCCGATGGTGAAAATCGATTTAATCATTACATGCTTTATTCTATATGTATTCTCTAAAGTCACAATACATATGTGGCTATTTATACCCTAACTCTAGGTCCGGAATCTCTCAAGATAAATTCGGGACCTCTCGGTAGCCTATATTAGGCCTACCTATGATAATATTAAGATGTTTAAATATTTTTCCATGGAAAATAATCTTGCTATACTGTTTGTATTACTGTTTGTTGCCGCTTCTTGCGTGCCAGAGGAATTGAAGTAATCTTCATGTCTATACTTGATTTATGAAAATTATGACGCTCTACTGTAGTTTTCACCACATAGCTTGTGGTATACAGTCTATTCTTTCATGTGGTCGTTCTCAGACTCACTTACATAATTATTTTAGAGTAATTAGTGGGAACACTAATATTAAAGCTTAATATCAAAGCTAATATCAAAGGTTCGAGTAGAACATAATTAAAATAATAGTTATATTATATCTAACAGAATTAAGGCCTTGAGGGACCGTCTCTTCCAGATAAAGTAAAACTATTATTATTATTATTATTATTATTATTATTATTAATATTAATATTATTATTATGTGACTCCTCAAATATTGGTTTTCCTAATTTGATTTACCATGTGGTAATTCCAACTGCAAATACGTAAAATCCGTCCACTAAATAGTTGCCTCCAAATCGTATTTTATGTATCTTTTTAAAATAAGCAATATCCTTTAAGTTTATATTAGAACGAGGTGAGCAATATTTTGTTTGTTCGTCAATTCTGAATTCCTACATAGTTGTTTGCCAGTTTCATTAACGTGATATGGTTAGTTTTAAGTAGGGATGGGTCGATACCAGATTTTCTCGATACTCGATACCGATATATGTTTTCCCTCGATACTTCGATACTCGATACCGTCAACATTTCCAGTTTCAATAAATAGGTACATTAAAAATTAAAAGTTGAGGGAACTGTGTAATACCAACTAAACTAATTAAGTGTGCATATTTAGTGAGACAAAATTTAATATCATCAGTAGCCTATAATTACTTTTAAACTCTACACTAAAACTAAAATTACTTTTTGAAACAGTCCACTTGTTGTTTGTTAAAAAATAACTTGCTAGCATTCTCACTTAATTGCAGAATTACCAAAGTATCGAAAAAGTACCGAGCGAGTTTTCTGAAGTATCGCTCGATGCCGATACCATGCAAGTATCGAGAGTATCGATGTATCGAAAGTATCGAGGACCCATCCCTAGTTTTAAGTTTTCGTTATGAATTTTATGATAGCACTTCTAAAGGAAAATGGTAGACTATTGAAACATTTCTTGAATTTTTTCTGTGAAAACCATACTATTTTAGCCCATGTGGTTTTTAATTTGTTGTTATACTCAACACGACCAACGCTCTCTGAAAATCAGCACAAGTACTTCACTTCCACTCTGTATGGTTTTCTTCGTAAACTACTGCACTAGGGATGAGTTCACACAAAGTAAACATGTATCTAATATGTGCCTTCTTAAGAAATCGCGGAAACTAAAATACATCTGTGTAAACACTAAATCATGAGAACTTCGAGAATTCTAAGGATTTATATATTCAATGAAAGAGATAAAACAGAAAATCGGGTGATTTTAATTTTTCCTTTAACTCAAGTTATAATACAAGTAAAAGGCACAGACCAATAATACTTAATTTACTACGGACATGAAAATTGTATACAACATCCTGCCCGAAGCGTCTTCTTGGGAGGCGGCATATTGGAACGTGAATGAATTTCACTTCAAGCATTTCTTACACCATCTTTTACGAGCCTTTAAGAAGTCGGTACTTACTGTTTATGTGACAACAAAATCGAAACGACTTTCCCTTACTTGGGCATTAAGTGGAGCATTGCACTTAAGAACTTTCGTAAGGTTTCATATTTCAAAGTTTAAAAAACTAGTTGGCACTTATTATGTAGTTCTAGATGTTTCGTTGATCCGTGACGTAGGCTATTTCATATGTTGTTACTTTGTATGTATACATACGCGCGCGCGCACACACAGACACACACACACACACACACACACATATATATATATATATATATATATATATATATATATAAACGCATCCTTTAATTCAGCTAGTAGGTATTATTTATTTTATATCAGTAGCGTAGGAACAGTATTGCATCTAGAAGTATTATTGTTAGAGGTGCATCAATGTAGGCCTAGTGAAAATTATTAAACTCTGTAATCTTCTTGGTAGAAACTGAGAACATGATTGTTATTTCAGTAATATGCAAATTATAAAATATTTACAAAACAATATCCTTAAATTTGTTAAACTCTAGAATACGTAAACTTGAATAAATTAAAACAGCAAATAGTATAACATTATAGTAAATGCACTAAATGTAAAAATTAACTATATGAATATATTCATTTGCAATATATATTTCGATTGATCTCAATACAACAATGAGACAGCTAACAAACAAAAATTCTAGAATTAAAAGGAAAACCTCTGCTGATCATAGGGGACAAGTTTAAAGGTAAACGTTTTCAAAACCTTGCATTTCAAACTATGCTGATAAAGAAAACCATCAAACAAACAAAAAGCATACACAGTTGTAAGAGTTAATTGATTCGAGCTTTTTATCAATGATTATACCAGCACAAAACCTTGTAACTTGCATATTGTAACAGACACGAGGTTTTTTCAACTAATTTAAAACTCAGTTATGTTACTCCAAGGTCTTTCGGGTTTTAGCTCTCCTGTGAAATGTTGTTCAAAAGACTTAAGAGTTTTGCACTTGAGTTAACGATATGCAATCCACACAAAAGAAAACAGGAAAACAGTTCGCACTTTTTATTTTTTCTGCGCCGTGTTATTCAGTGCTATGTTCCTTTCAATAACCAAATCAGACCAATGCTTTCTTTCACGTTTCTGAGAACGGTCAGTAGTGTATAGCCTACACAAACACAAATATCTCCCACTCCATGGGAAATTGTAGTTGAATCGATTTATACATTTGATTACTACTTTATAAATGAGCAAGATATATGAGTTGCTCTTCTCATAAGAGAGACTATACTAAAAAAAACCCCAATGAGTGAGAAAAACAAATTAAGTGTAGGTATTATTCATCACTAGAAGCATGAAGTAGCTATTAATTGAACTTGCACTGCACGGCTACTCGATGTTTTATTTCCTCATGACCAAATTAAGATTGAGTAATTGCTCTGTCACACCAGCTGTAATAGTGTTTGTAATACGTAAAGAATTTATATTCACTTGCAATTTTTTACTCTGCATACTGTAGGCGATCTAGGCCCCTTTACAGGCAGGTGCATCCATTCATATAATTTTTTTTTTTTTTTTTTTTTTCGTAAACAGAAATATAACTGAGCGAATTGTATTCGGCTGAGGGAATCAAGTTGCGGATTCGGACGATCACAGGTTCAAATTCCGTGGCTGATAAGTAAACCTGGGATTTTAGGCTCTAAATAAATTAGTTTTAGGCACCTAAAGTGGGCTTTTAAAAGATAAAATAGGCACTAAAATATGCTTTAAAAATGTGTAAATAGATAGAAAATAGACTTTAAAATATTACAATATACACTTAAACTGTAAATGATCATTTTTTGTTTTGTTTTTTTTTTTTACTCCAAGAAACGTGGTATACCTATTCTTAACAGAATTAACTGCAAAATTAGGCATCACGAACTATATTCACTTAAACAGATGTTCTTTCATTGGTGACTTGTCACAGTCATCGATATATCGATGGTCACAGTAGTCCTTCCCCCTTAATCCTCCCCCTCCCCTGTCAGTCAGCATTCCTTTAGCGACAATTGTTTGGAATAATCAAGTTTCTGTGAAAAACCCACCTCTGCTGTTCTGCTTTTCATTGAGGGATGTCCACTATAAGATTTTAAAAATTACAGAAGTTGAATTTTATTTTAAATGAACAAAATAGGCATTTCAGGCACCAAAATAGTAAGATAGGCTCTGAAGGTCCAAATAAAGATTTTAGGGCACTATAAAACTCTATAAATAAAAGTGATTTATCATGAAAAAAACTCCGCGGCGCTACATCCCTGGAGGGACTTGGCCTACCACCCGACCGCTGCGTCATCTCCCGTAGGCAGATGGCAGGATTGGGGGGCATGTGGTCAGCATGCCGACACCCACGGCCGTTAATGGTGGTTTTCTTGACCGGAGCCGCTACTTCTCTATCAAGTAGCTCCTCAATTTTGAATCACGAGGCACCCCTACCAGACCTCCCTACCTCAGAAAAATCCGAGGAGGTACCGGGAATCGAACCCGGGCCGACGGATCTGTAGTCAGCGACGCTAACCACAAGACCACGCCGGCGGACTGATTTATCATGAAACGTCCACATATTTTTAAAATTTTCATGTTATTTCATAAGGAACAAAATAGGCATTTGCCTTAAAATCCCAGGTCTACTGATAAGCTAACTATGAGTTTTTATACGTTTCCAACACTGAGAAAAGAGAATACTAGATTGAAGTTTACTTTAAATCTATCCAGTAAGTTTCTTGTGAAATGTTTGTGTTGGCCTTGCAAGAGGCCCTGCATCATGTTGATCTCACATCCGAGAATCTTTCCATGCTCTGTATAAATATAGATTCAATTATTCCCTAAATCTCACAAAAAGGAGGTAGACAAATTTTAACATTTTCGGTTATAGTTCACTGACTAGATTACATTATTATACTTGGAGAAAAATTGGTCCTGCTTCGGGAATCGAGCCCTGATCTTTTGGACAGTGTGTAGATGCTTGGGCAGAACTGTTGGCCTGGGTGACGCAGTCAGTGTCGTACTGGCTTTCTGTACCAAAGATTGCGGGTTCGATCCTCGTACAGGTCGATGGCATTTTTGTGTAGGCTACATAAATGTGACAGGCCCATATCTGTAGATTTACAGGCTTCAGAACTCCTAGGGACAAAATTCCAGCACACCAGCGACGATCATAGACGTAAGTTACAGTACATCACCACTGATAAATAACCATAAAACTTATTATAAGCAGAACTGGCAATTGATCAACTACTTCTGATATCACTACACCTAAGTTATAATTTAAAGGAAGCGTTCAACTTTGATTCAGATTCCCACGGCTGGGTAATCTGAATGAGATTTTTGGTGTAGGTTCAGATTTTTCTTACCTTTGACTTTCGAATACAAATATTTAAAAATTGCAAGATACTTCGAGTGACATATTGCTGTAGGAAAGGCCCTAAATAGAATAAGTATGAAGTACCGAAGGTATAGTGTACATAGCCAGAAGCATTGACTACCGTGTTCGACTCTGAAATTCGATATCTATTTTCTTTAATAACATGTTTTGAGGTAGGTTCCTAAGATCAAAATGACCATTATTAAAACCACATCTTTAGGCCTATATATTTTATCTTCAGTAAATCCAAACTCCGACTGTCCTTCGATCCTCGATAGTCGCGCTGATTGCGGTAATTGCCAGCATTTTTATTATATTTAATAACTATTTTATTATTAAAACACAGACATTTTTTTTACTGATCAAACTACATGCGAAACAAGAAGTTAAGGACCGTGTAATTGTCGTAATTGTCGTAAGGGCCATATATAATATAATATAATAATAATAATAATAATAATTATATATATAATATATAATAATACTAGCTTAAAAGGCCCGGCGTCGTTCAGGTTTTAAATTTTGTAATTCGAAAACTCCAGGATTTTATATAAGTATTTAGAATTTGAAATGAGAAAGAACGACTTATCACACTCAAACTATCCCCACACCCTTGAAAGAGAAAGTTTGGGCTCAAGGGAGTTCGGAAAAAGATAAAACAAAATCTAATACATTTTAGTTTATATAATAAGATAATTATTTGTGAATAAGTTTGAGAATTAGGCTACTTCATCAGTAACAGACTTCGAGCTCATATCCTTTTCTCTATAAAGGAAGAGGAAAAGACGACTAAACAGACATCTTCGTGGGAGGTGACCTCACAGAGTGAATTTTTAATGGATCACTGATAGCATAAATCAAGTTCTGGTTCTAAGATAAGGTAATGCAGTTCGTGTGCAGCTGTTTTGAATGCATAAGCTTAATAATAACAAATTAATCATATACGAATAACTATTTAACTATTAATAACTTATACTGTAAAATATGATAACTTCAGTGCTGGTTAATGGAAGTGTTAAAGCCATTCCTGAAATTATAAGAGAACCCAGGGAAATAAATAAAAAAAAAACCATTATCCACAGGAAGTACAGAACATACATGTTCCTATCTATTGGTAGTCTATTTTCCTCTACAGAAAAGTGGTGCACAAAAGTTTCTAAGTTCATAAATAAAATCAGTTTTAAAATTAAACTGATGAGCCAGTAAAGGTTAAATTCATTATAATAATCATCTCTCTTAGCAATTCGTGACTGCAATCCATAAATAAGAAAAGTGATGACACATTTATATTTTTTTTTTAAATCGTACAATTTGGAACGGGGTATTAGAAAGAATGCGATATTTTTGATAATGTACAGGCAGGGACCGACTAAAATATCTAGGTTGCATGCCTAGCGGCATTCACAGGATAGCAAGGAATGTATTGAAATTTGTTCTAGTGTTGATAAATTGCTTGAATTGAGAAATAATTTCATGTAATTTGCATTGCTTGTGAAAACAAACGTTTCCGTTACATCTCTTACATTTATTTACGTATCACAAGGCTCGGAACTCAGCTACAAGAGTCGGTCCGCTTCCCCCCTCCCTACCTGTACATAAAAATAACTATTGAAGCTGAAATTATTATTGTAGAAAACAATAACTAACTCACGCATGTTCCGGGAGTCGGTGAAATTGTTTGTACTTGAACAAACTAAGTGCGTTTGGAACAGAGGTCGATATATCGTTTGAAGCTGTTGTGAAGCTGTTAAGTTGGTACTACTTTCCGACAGAGTTCTATTAGTTCGGTTGAATTTTACGAGGTTGATTACGTTTTCCCATAGACACGAGAATAAAACACCCCACAGTCAGGAGAGTAAAACGAGAACGTGCTGTTACAGATAAGGTGCTTCAAAGATGGACTTACAGCAATAAGCATAACTTTAAACTAAGTACCCGGTAACAAATCCGCTGTGAATATCCCCTTACTGGATCCCCAGGGGTCGCTCGCGACCCAGAGGAGTAACTTCCTTTTACACTGAATGTGGGGAGCTAAAGTGTGGACAAGAGAAATTTGTCCAGCACCAACAGAAAATGTAAAGTTGTGATTTATACTGACTATTCGACTCATACACCGCGTGTTTGATATTGACCAATAACGTTTAACAATTCCTCGGAAGTAAATTAGTATAAATTTCGGGCCACGGCTATACAACAATTTTACTAGAAGAAACCCTAATCTGATATCACTAAACAATAAATTGTTTAAAAAACAAGTACTCGAATTGATTAAATCTAACTTGTAATTGAACTTTTACCCACTTTTTTCCGTTATTCATTCTTAACTGTAAATTTTTAATTTTTAACATAGGGTATTTTGTTTGTAACTTTGTTATGTTATTGTAATTTATTTTTCGTATCTTTGTTCATGTATTTTATTTCATATAAGCAATCTTATTTATTTTTATTCTTATTTTTTGCCTAAAACTATAATATGTATTTTTTTGATATATATAATGTTCAAAATATAATTTTAGTAGGGCCTATAACTGAACTGACCCCGAACACGAGCTATGCTCATGCGGGGTAAATAATGCTCTTTTGTAATTGTAATAATTTTGTTTATATTATTTATATTTGTATTTGTAATAATTTTGTATTAATTTGTATTTTCTAATTTGTAATTTGTAATTTTTATGGTAAATAATAAATAAATAAATAAATAAAAATAAAAAAAATCAATCACGATCGTTTATCTTATAAAGTGCTTGCTATTAATATGAGGATGCTATTTTCTGATAAAATCGTCTGCTAGTTACTGGACACGTGAGAATCAGAGTGCAGTGATTAATATGTCACACGCTGCCATTAAGCAGCACAAAAAAAGATTATTTTATACAACATAACCTGTTTGGAAATTGAAATAATAGAAATGTACATTGATTAAAAACACAATTTCGTTAAGGTGCAAGCCAGTAGGTGTGCTTTTATTCTGTTCTGCTAATAGCTTACCTGACTGAAGTTAACTATATGCACCATTGGTAGCACTGGTCACAACGTGGTAACTCGAATCGATTCATGGATGGTTGATTTATAGTATGCCGTGATCTCGCAACTGTTAAGTTTTGTTTTTATACAATAAAGCACGAAAGTAATCATTATTTGTATAATCCGTTACATTTTTATTCATGGAATAGTCTTAATAAATCCAACTCGAGTTGACGAGTTTCATCAGATAAATTCAACTCTCGTGGGATAACCTATGATAAATCGTTTTCGATTAGGGTATCTGGAGAGCATAATCTTCAGCCAATGACAATACATTGGACTGCTATGTACCAGTAATATCCGCTTTCCTGAATTATAACACAATGAAAAAACTTGGGAAGAAAATAAACAATCTTGCGAACGTTTGTTGGGATTGACATTGCATCTAGTCTTCTATCTATATTGATTTTGAAATGGCTATACTTGCGGCAGTGAAATACCTTTCTCACGGTGCATAATGCGATGTAAATTCACCTTATGCAAAACTGGTATCTAAAACTGTCTATATTCTCGAATTTAAGGAAGGAATATGCTAATTTCCATTGACAGGTACGGTAACTAGAAATGTTTGGACTATCGTTGTTATCGTTGAAGTCCGTGATGCTTTTACCATCTTGATTTCAACTGCACCAACAAATGACAGGATTTTTAGACTACGTATTTGGCAAGTACATCGCCGAAGATTCGTCATATCCAGCAGACATGTGGGCAGGTGAACCTTGTGAAAGTCTTCGCACTACCGACAGTTCCGAGTTTTTCCACAAAACTTTCAATAAACGATTTTATAGTCCACACGCAAACACATATACTGCATTATACGTCTTTCTATCAGTGCAACATGAAACTAAACTTATTCGATTAAAAATAATTTTCCGCAGTCAACACGAAATACAAATAAAAACAAAAGCTAGGCCTACTATTGTAGTCCAAAGCAAAGAACTTCCCTGCGGGGTGCACTGCAGCTTAGAGGGGCGAGAGGAGGTGAGGGTACCATCACAGGTGGCTAGAAAGATTCTTATTGGTTGCCGGCTTGCTTAGGCGCGTCAAGATCACATTCTTCACATTTCACACAGGGAGGTTCTTTGCGTTGGACAACAGTAACAGAAAAGTATAAAGAATACAAACGCATAAATTTGTTCCTACTACAGTATGTAAAAACGCTGGTTACCAGCTAAAGTATAAAGCATAATAGAGACGGAAACGGAAGGCTATCTTGACGAAATGAGGAAACTCATTTTAAAGTGCTTAATGATAGCAGCGAAAATGTGATAATCACTTTTATGAAATCCCGTACGGATTAATACTGAGTGGGTGCTTTGCTCCCATTGGATGCGGGTTTTAATATTTAGGTCTGTCTGACATGTATTCAGTCACCTCCTTATTTGGAGATCCATATTAGATCAAAAATGTTCTTCGTCCGTAAGAATAAATCCCAAATCAAACCCTATCGCGAAAGCAAGCAACAGACATAAACAGGAAAATAAGGAAGGCATAAAATTATAACGGAGGGATAGCCTACAGTAATAAGAGTTTAACAATAAAATAAGATAAAGGAAACAGTTTAAAATGTAGGCTGTAGAAGATATAACGGTATAATAAAGAAAGGAGTTAAGCACGTAAATAAAAGTAGACTTAATAAAACTATATGTCAATTGAGATCAATGACTATCAGCGTACTTCATTTGAAATAGGCTAAATGTAAAATCCTATGTATAAAATATGATTCTAGTAAAAACGAATAACTGAAGCGGAATTGCTAGAATTTGCATGGCAAATAAATAAAAGGAAAACCGGCAAGGGAGAAACAAAGATAAGCCAATGAATGAATGAATGAATGAATGAATATATAAGCGAATTGCCGAAAGGAGAAGCACATTAATAAACAAGGAAAGTAATACTACAAGATAGGAAAGAAAGAAAGAAACTGATTCTTGACATGAAAAAGGCTTGCATAAAAAGTTCTAAAGAACACGAAGACACAAACCACGTGAAGCTAAGAGTTATCAAATGGACTTTGTCAACTATTATCTCTATCCGTTCTGTAAGTTTATTACCAAGGTCTCCTTCAATAAAAAATTTCCCGCTCTCTTGTATCTGTAAAATACACGACAAGACGTTCATAAAATCGAAATCCCACTATTTAAGAAGCACACATTTTACAGTTTCCTTTGCGAATAAAAAATAAGGATTTGGTCGTAACTTGTAACTTCACAGAGCTAGTGTGAATCTACTCATAGTTAATAGTCTGCCGCCACGAAGAGTAGTAGTTTATTGCGATAGCAAACGCAACCAGCAGATCGGGCACCCTATGTTTCATCCAGTTACTGCTGGCTTTTCTTGTAGATGGGCTGTTCAATCTGTATGTAAATGTACTGTTCTCCTATCCCGGTTCATACGCCACACAATCAGTCCTGGCAAGCCTACAGAATCCTTTAATCAACACAGAAAAGAGATGAAGACCACCCACATAACCTTTTAAGGCACCCATTTTAAAGGAGTCTTCTATTAATGTTTATCATCTATAAAAGGATATTATTTCCTCTCCGCCTGCCTCATCATCAATTACTAGCTAGGGCGTAGAGCCATAGAAGTTGTCTACATTAGCCTACTTATAAAATGCAGGAGGGTCAGAATCGGGCTGTAAGCATGTTTGCCGGGTTCGAATCCGGCTGAGGCGGAGCGTTTTACGCGTGATATCTGAGTTGCGCTTATTAAAAGATTGGTTGTTAGGAATAACAAAATTACCCTTATAAATGACCCCTTATATTTGATTCTAAAGGAAGTAATTTCCCCCAGTCTTTCACACAAACTTCCCTCGTGATTTCAACGATAAAATCAAGAAATTCTTACGCAAATACAATTTTCAATTTACCTGACATACATTATGGGGGCGTTTAGCCCCAGTATTCGCGCCAAGTATATAAAGTAATATTACGTACGAAGGAAAGAAAATAGGCAACAGGCTTATGTACACCATCATCTTTATTTGCTGCAGAATTACGGAAAAAAGGATATTTCCATATTGCAATAGTTTATACATGTTTTGCTAGCAGGCCTATTAAAAATGCATGTAGATCTAATATTCCTCGACGATGGAAAACGGATTTCAGAATTTTAACACAATTCCACATAGAGTTTTATTATTAGACTATTATTATTATATTTTTAGATTTTATGCTACGTCATTAACAAGTAGACAACCCTAAGTCTGTAAAAATAAATAGAATTCTTCGAGTACAAATCATACCTTACAATTTCCATTTTTCCTCATTTCCCCAATCCTTTATAATGAAGATTGGATTCCTTCCGAAAAGAAGTAAAGTCACTGGTCAAGTGATGTTCACTTATGGTAAGTCAACGAATATCATGCATGATAGACCGTATCATTCTAAACCGTTCCTTCCCTAAGCGATATGGGTTGACTCGTCACTGCAGATGGCAAACCATGGGGAAACGATGAAAGTAAAATTACTTTCCTTAAAACAGTACCGACAGAGGATTGCTGTAAATTTTCTGCTAACTGCAGGCAAAAGTTTAAAATATACATATTTACAAACTCAAAGTTTGTAGCATTTTCTTTACGAAAGACTGCTGTTGAGCGTATCATTTACCATTTTTAAAACTAGGTGATTCAGGTAAGTTCAAATATCAATAATTGTAAAAAGCGTTATAAGTATTATTCCTTAATTGCATTGCGAAAGAGAGGTATTCAATATCCAACTGATTGCTTACTTTAGTTGGTGGCTCAGTTTTGCCACTGTATTAAGAAAGTTAAAGAAAGTTGGAGGGGTAAGTTTGTCGATTTCCTCTATGGAAACCGATGCTTTTTTTAACTGGCTTCACACCATTTGCTCGGTTCCTTGGGAGGGTCGCTGCAACCTTCCTCTTCTATACTTCTGCTTTGAAATGTCCCCAAGTTCTGGAGTCGCAAAGCTGAGTCGCTAAGAACATACAGAATGCTACAACAAGCAAATGAGCAAGTAATAATCAAGATAAAATCTAAGCTGGATCTAAGAGGGTTAGGAAAACGTAATGAAAAAATGGTTGTGTTGCCTGTATCTTGTATCTTCGAAATTGGCCAGTTGCAGGTTATAATTGTGAAATATTAAGAAAAACAGCTCTATGTTTCCGTTAAAGCCTCATATGCGAAAATATATCGATTTTGGCGCAATATCGATTGTGGATTAACTATTTACGTCATTACAAAGATGGAATTGTGTTTGTCTCCTGGAAAGTAATCAAATAGCAGAAAGGCCTACGAGATCTTTAATCATAACCGATGGTGTGCAATATAATACCATGCTCATTTTAATGTCCTATAGGAATAGTATGCCCAAATATCGAATGGAGCAGAATATAATAACATATTTCCAAAAACAATAATTGTATTATGTAGACATAAACATCTTGCATTTAAGCCAGAGCACAAACACAGTTCACAACTCTCGCTGATTTTTATAGTGAAATTAATATTCCATCTCTTCAATCCATACAAAAAGAAATCCAGAATTTATAACCTCGGGTGATCGTGCTGGCCAATGGTGTACCTTAATATTTCCACAACCTGCCATGTTCACAGAGCTCAATATAATTATGTTTTAAAAATAAACAAATTACCACGGTAACGGAAAACAAAGCCAACAAAAAAGAGCACCTGGATATAAGTTCAAGACCTTGATGAAGACATGCGTTATACCTTGTGACATACTGGTTGTTTATTGATATGTCAGTACTCTTCTGCCATGCTATTTATGTGTCTTGTAGTAACTACAATAAACTACTATTTCGAGCGTTTGTATGCAATGCCGCGAAGGGATCTATGTACTGTACTTAAGGCGCCTTACAGTAAATATATCTTCATGAAAGAGACGACTGCACCCGGCCGTAATGACCGACCAAGTTGACAAGGATCAAGCAGTCCTTAGTATACTGACAAGCATTAAGACTAAGTATACTCATGACTTTTATCCACACCAATTGCTCCTACCTCACGGTAATGACCATGCTTGTTGACAACCACCATTCTCATCTTTCTAACACAGACAAGCAAGACCGAACAGCCATTGCTTTTATCCACTGCAAATGATCCTATCTTGTGGTCATATCTTTGGTGCACTCTAATGATCAGAGTTGTGTATAGTTAGAAAATACGAACTATAATACTTCATATTCAACCAAACATCATACAATTTAGTAAACACATACTGTATACCTATTTGCCATAAAACCATGCAATCTAAGATAATAAATTTTGGGGGGAAAAGAGCAGCATAAATGTAAGTTGAAGTATTAGAGTAATCAGATGTTTTCAGAGAAGTAAAGAAGGTAGGATTGGAAAAAAGAAAAATTTAAAGAAATGAATGAAAGGAAGAAAGAAAGATAAAAAAAGAAGTGTGTATAGAACGCCACGCGACAGAAGTGAAACTTGTTTTTATTTTTTTTATTTTCTCAATATTGGATTGTTGGATTTTTAAATTTTGGATTGTCGGACTTTTTAATATTGAGTTTTTAGAATTTTTAAATTTGGATTTTGGATTTTTTAATTTGTTCTTTTAATCTTTTTAATTTTGGAATTTTAGATATTTTAATTTTGGATTTTTAAATTTTAGATCTTTGAATTTTTATTTTTCTATTTTTTTATAATTTGCTATTTTTAAATTTAGGATTGTTTAATTTTTAAATTTTAGATTTTAGATTTTTAAATTTTGGATTTAAGAAATTTTGAATTTTGAATTTTTTTATTTTTTAAATTTTGGATATTTGGATTTTTAATTTTGGATCTTTTATTTTTTTATTTTTGGACTTTTTAATTTTGGAATTTTGGATTTTTAATTTGGAATTTTGGATTTTTAATTTTGGAATTTTGGATTTTTTAAATTTTGGATCTTTGAATTTTTTATTTGTTTGAATTTTTGGGTTTTCGATTTTTTAATTTTGGATTTTTAGTTTTTTAAATTTTGGATTTTTAATTTTTAATATTTGGATTTTTTAAATTTTGGATAAGCCTATTCATTGAGTTGATTGTTTTCTGTGCAGTCCGTTCCGTCACACCTCACTAATTCCGTGACGATCCTGAGCGTAACACTAATTTCGTGACGATTTTGAGCGTAACACTAATTTCGTGACGATTTTGAGCGTTACACAAGCTCTCGATTTACCCCTACCACGGCTAAAGAAGTTTCACTTCAAAAAAGAAGTCAACGCGATAAAGAAAGGCGGTGACTGTTAGATGACAGCAACGACGTTATGACAACGACGTTGTGATTAATAATGATATTTTATTTATTAACGTTTACAGGCATCTTAGGTATCGTTAGATCATTCGGTCCTATATTCTTGCACAACTGTTATTTACAGTGAAGGTAAGGAAATTTCAACCAGGCATTCGCCTCCGTGACTATAAAAATCCCATTAAGTTGACCAGGCAGGCGATCTGAACCATGCTCTCTCGGGTGCAAGGCCGAAATGCTACCGCATCGATCACTTTTGCTTGGGGATGATGATAATAATGATGCTGACAACGATGTAACAGTAGCAAGAATATACTTGAATTATTTAAATTTCATAGTTAATTTATAGAGATACGAGATAGTCCTTGGCACTTAACGAGTAAATAATTTATAACTAGACTTCGGATTTTAGGTAAAAACCTATTTAAACCCTTAAGTGATATATGGACGAAAACTTGTATATGCATGTTTCATAAGTGAGTATGTCTAAAACTGATACATTTATAGAACCTAAAACAGCCTATTTTTACGTTATAGCCTAATATTGCCTTTTTTGCTTGTTTTTCCTCTCAAGTTCAAAATAAGTCATTATTTGTTATAAAATCTAGCATTTATTTTCAGTTCATACTAAATTTTTAACTCGGAATGTGCAGTACATGACACATTTGTGACGTGGTTAAATGGCAAGGAATGTTTCGTCTTCAGTTGAAAAATTCCCTGGAATTCCCAAGAAAATTTAGTGTTTTTCTCCCAACTCCCACATCCAGTAACAAAAAAAAAAGTAGTTAATCTGAATCATTGAGGGACACAAGGGGTTGAATATGCTAGTATGATATGCGTAGCTTCTGGGTGCAAGGATTAGGTTTTCACTGTTATGGTAGTAATACAGGCCCTAGTAATAGGTCTATATAATTCTGTGTACCATAGGCCTATATCTATGTTTTATCATGATTATTGATTAATGGTGACTTCAATAAATATAATATTCTGCATTGCAATTAAGATACTCCAGAAAATTGGCAACTTAAAGATTATATAAGACTATTTTACGATATTTAGAACCTATTTTCCAATTTTTAGAGCCTAATTTAGGTACCTAAAACAGCATTTTAGCGACCTAACAGTCCGAAGTCTACTTATAACTTGCAGTTCTTTATCCTGATAGGTACTCAAACCGTATAAACGTCTCAGTGTCAATATGAGTAATTATTTATGTTGTATTCTTGCACAAACGTGTTTTAATCCTAAAACTAACTATGATTTTCATTTTGGAATCTAATGAAGTAGATATGACATGTAAGAAAATATTAATAATTATTTTTTAAAAAAGCATGAATCAATAAGGACCACACATCAGGGAATTGAACCTATTTTATAAGGATCTATGCATTGAGAAAATTGCGTGAAAATGTAAAACTGTAAGGCAGGCATGTCAAACAGAGGGTTCCCTAGGGACCTATGAGTCACATATGTTTCGTCATGAGGGCTACACACGACAAATAATTATTGAAAATTATTGCAGAATGTTTTTATTGACTTAAACTTGAGAAACATACAAAGTGCATACAAATGATACAGCTAGTAGCTACATTCATGAATACATAGTAATGAAATAAAAAAAGGAAAATGTTCCCTGTACAGGCCATGGAGGCCCAGAGGGTTCCAGGAGGTTGAGACTCCCAGATTTTAGACATTCGGCTCGTGAAGGTGGTAAGGTTGTAAGCCTTACGCACCGGCCGCCTTTACCCCCAGGACTGCTCCCGGTACTCATTTCTGTTAGAGGCTGAGTCGACCCCAGGGCCACCAGAAGGATTAGGTCAATTGAAAAATTCCCTCATCGGGGATCGAACCCGCGACCTTCCGGTTTGTAGCGCAGCACCTCAACCACTACGCAACGGCGTACCCCTTAGTAATGAAGTAGATTAACAAAAGAAAACGAAATTTTAAACGGAAACATAGACCTGTAGGCTATCCAACAGCAACAAATGCATTTGTACGAAAATTAAAACCGTTCAAATTGGACATTTATTAAGTGCCAGTATGGTACTTTATGAGATTGTGTGGGGGACGAAAAATGTCTGTCCGTCTGTCCGTCCGTCCGTCCGTCCGTCCGTGTGTCTGTACGCGCTCTAACTCAAATACGCTTTATCGAATTTTAATGAAACTTGGTATACGCGTTTATAATGTCCATGGGAAGAACCCTATTGAAATTGGACCAAATCGGTTCACCGGTACCGGAGTAAAACCCAATTTAGTGTATATTTTAAAGGCGCCATAACTCACATACGCTTTATCGGATTTTCATGAAACTTGGAATACCTATTTATAATGTCTATGGGAAGATGTCTGTTGATATTGGACCAAATCGGTTGGCCGGTACCGGAATAATACCCAATTTAGTGCCCTTTTATGGTATCATATAAGAAAAGGCGCGGTAACTCAAATACGCTTTATCGGATTTTCATGAAACTTCGTATACTTATTTATAACAATCATGGCAATAAGCCTATTGAATTTGGACCTAATCGGTTGTCCAGTACCGAAATAAAGAGTAATTATCAGTCAAATTAATTATAATATTTTGGTTCATTTCGAAGCATTTTGATTGGCTCGCGGCCAACCAATCAGCGGGCGAGTCCCGTAACTAAGGTAAATAAAAGGTAATTCTGGTACAACCCTTCAATTCCTGTCGAAACCTTCTTTAGTAAAGGAGGGTAAAAAGAAGGCACCTTCTTCAAATGCAAAATCAAATTCTCGGTTCTTTCTTATAGCGTCATCAATTAATGACAGCTTATAAAGCTTCCTTCAGTTGCCATGGACAGTTGACACCTACATGAAAAACAAATGTTCCCATATGTACGATGGGAGTTAACGTTGTCTGACTCTAAGCCCTCGTAATGACTAATTATTTTGCTAAAATTGATTACAATTAGATTAAAGCATTGAATTTCACTTCAGCCTATGTCAGATTTCTAATCCCTGACCTCTTAATAAATAAAAACATTAACTTCTGAGAATTTGCTTAAGTTGGTACTCTGCTTTAGTGAGGGCTAAATTCGCATTTTTGACTCGAATATCGCGAATATTATGTTACCAATGAATGAAATTATTCTATATTGTAACATAAGATAACTAGAAGGCTCGAAATATAGCCTAATTTCGAAATACGGTGATTTTTCTTTTCTGTGAGCTACAACGAAATAGTATTCTCTGGTATTGGACACTCAGAAGTAGCAGTGTAGTTTGGTCTTGGGGTAAAATGCTTGTCTAGTAATCAAGAGATATCACGTTCGAGTCCACCCTGAAGCAATTTTTTTTTTATTATTATTATCAATTGTGTTAAATTGAGCCTATTCCATTCTTGTGTCCTATTTTGTCAATGTGCTTAAATAAGTATTACATTTTCTTAAAAAAAAAAATGGGAATTCATTGTCTTTCATTGACCTACATCATTCCTAAAGAATAACATAGGCCTATAAATGTTATTTCACGAACAGAAACTAGCTTTAAAGATATTGCGTTGCGTTAAAATTGCATAAGCCTATACTCAGAACAAAACTGCATACCGCTAGGTGGAACTATCCTCTTCTTATTGGCTTACTGTACTATTTCATTGTCAATGCATTTTGTAAAATGTTTACATATTTTAAGAATTAGTATATCAGTGTATACCAATATGAATTAAGGTTAAGAATCAAACTTTAGATCTTTGTTCTTCCGTAAGCCCTGCTTAATGAATCGATCTGGAGTTTAACTCGGAGATCTATTTAAAAAAAAAAAAAAAAAAAAAAACTTATTTTCTGTATATCATAACTGCAATTATTACTGATTAAAAAAGCATACTGGCACTTTGTTATATCAGTTTACGTGATTTTATTTAAGAGTATTTATAGTGTTACGTCCAAAGGCTTCAAATTTCTTATAAATGACAATTTTTGCTATGTCTGGCGGAAACGTCTGTGTAGTTCCGGCTTTGATAAGAGATTAAGTTATATGTATTGATCAGTCAGTCTTGATCTCTGAGAAGTTTTTGTTGATTTCATGGAGGAAAATAACAGTTCAACTCATAGGTAGAACCAAACATTACCACAATCCTTGTGAACAATTTTCTGACGTTTTAAACCCGTTCAGGAAGGTGTAAAAAGAAACTAGACTCACCCAAAGTCGCTGTTAAAATCTGAAGTGAAATTTAGACCATATGTATCCTTTGTGAGGGCCACAGGTGTGATTGCAAAATGCCGCATGTTTGACATGCCTGGCGTAAAAGTATAGATAGGCATTTTCATAGGGTAGACTTCTAATACTAATGAGAGCGATAAGATACCCTCCGAAAAACATAATAAAATTACTGACTTTTATTAGATAAAAATGTTCCCAAAACAGGATTCCTCGTTCAAGAACAAATAAAAGCCTTAGGCCTATCTCATCATCTTGGTGATATGGTGTGAATGTGTGAAGGTATAGTGGCACGTTTTTAAAACACCAACACATACTTTATTAAAGCAATAAACTGGAATAATCTTACTTTTTGTCTTTATAACCGAAGCGTAATGTGCCGAACGTGGCCGCTGAGTATTTACAGTTGAGGAGACTGCACGGAGGTAGGTCTCGGTCAGCTTTTTTACGGCCTTCTTAAATGGGTTTACCTGAAAACCCTTTTTAATATTAAAGAAATTGATAGGCTTGTATTCTGGATTGTGAGTATACAATGGAAAGCGGTATTCATAGAGAGAATAATATAAATATATCTACTTGCTATAAAAATAACGCTTTTGAAAATCATTAACGTCATTCTATTTCACACTCCAGCTGCGTGTGGTACATACAAAACATTCTCGTACAAACATGTATTTCTAGAAACCAGGGTTGTACAAGACGGTGTTTGTGCATGTAATACAAAGGTTGTCCAATAAATAAGTATCTCTAGTGTTAAAACTGTAACCGCCTGTGTGGTGTCATGGATAGCGACGCTGACTAGGATTCGCAGGCCTGGGTTCGATCCCAGGCACCTCCTCGGAGTTTTTTGAGGTCAGGAGATTTGGAACGGGGTGCACTCAGCCTCGTGATTCAAACTGAGGAGCTACTTGATAGAGAAGTAGCGGATCCGGTCACGGAGAACATCATTAACGGCTGTGACCACATGCCCCAAATCCTGCCAGCTGCCAATGGTAGATGATGAAGCCGTCGGATGATAAAACAGTTTGTTGCTGCGACATACAGCACTTCGGAGGACTTCGCGAGACAGAAGTCGAGGGCATTTTCTTTTCATGGCAGCTAGGAAATTCCACAAGACATGACAGCATCTCTCTGCATTCATTGATGGACCCAAGAGGAGCTCAGGAGATTCAAGAAGGTAATTTTATCACATCTTCCATATTCCCTAGATCTTGCTCCCAGTCGTTGTCACATGTTTCCCCAACTCAAGTTGCATCTTGGAGGTACGCATTTTCATACTCTGATGATGAAGTGAAATCAGAAATGAACAGTTGGCTACGGCAACAGGACACGGCAAGGTACAACAGTTGTTTGAGAAAACTGGTGTCACGCTACGAAAAGTTTGCAAAAAAAAAAGTAATTATGTGGAGAATGAAGCTGAAAAGTTCTAATATGTAAAATAAAAGTTCTTTCAACAAATAAATTGTGTTTAATTTCTTTTACAATAGGAAAAAATATATATTTAATAGGCAACCCTCGAATAAGATTTCAATGGAATTAAAAGAGAAGGGAGGTTCAAAACGTTCTTAAAAGTCATTAGCGTCAATCTATTTCATAGGCCTACTCGAACTGAACGTGGCACAAACCAAAATGTTTCTATAAGAAACCAGGGGTAAATAACGCATTCATCGAAAAAAGGTTCAAAAGCAAAATAGTGGAGCCAGGCCAGATGAATCCATTTTTTATTAGTTTGATACTCATCCCCTCTTCTTTGTAAACCAGGACTTGGGAGCAGCAATGGAGAACCAATAAGTTAACAGACGAAGAACTCTGTGCATTGAAAAATAGAAAAAATAGAGGGACACATCGAAGAAGATAGGGAGACGGATTTAAACAATACATGGGATTTAAAAAATGTAGCAGTTGTTGTAGAGAGACAACTTTAAAATGGGACAGGCTTTCGCTCAGCATAAGAGAAACTGTAGGAGACGTGTCGACTCGACGAGAAGCTTAGGCCTACCATGAATGGTACTTAAGAAAATTATTCAAACTGCACATAAGAGAGAGAGAGAGAGAGAGAGAGAGAGAGAGAGAGAGAGAGAGTAGCGACAACGTGTTGATTCGACGAGAAGGTTACCATGAATGGCATTTAATAAAACCATTCAAATTGTACATGAGAGAGAGAGAGAGAGAGAGAGAGAGAGAGAGAGTAGTGAGTAGTGACAACGTGTTGATTCGACGAGAAGGTTACCATGAATGGTACTTAAGAAAACCGTTCAAACTGTACATAAGAGAGAGAGAGAGAGAGAGAGAGAGAGAGAGAGAGTAGTGACAACGTGTTGATTCGTCGAGAAGGTTGCCATGAATGGTACTTAAGAAAACTATTCAAACTGTATGTAGGAGAGAGAGAGAGAGTGGTGACGTTTTGATTCGACGAGAAGGTTGCCATGAATGGTACTTAAGAAAACTATTCAAACTGTACATAGGAGAGAGAGAGAGAGAGAGAGAGTAGTGACGCGTTGATTCGACGAGAAGGTTGCCATGAGTGGTACTTAAGAAAACTATTCAAACTGTACATAGGAGAGAGAGAGTAGTGACGTGTTGATTCGACGAGAAGGTTACCATGAATGGTACTTAAGAAAACTATTCAAACTGTACATAAGAGAGAGACGAGTAGCTTTCCATCAATGCATCATTTGCCTAAAATGTCAACTTCACTACTCAAAACAGATATAACGGCAAGCGGTCGAGTTCAAGAATCGACAAACAAGCAAGCAAGAAATGCCAAAGAATCTAATAAAAACAAAGCCGAAATGAAAACAGTCACCCGGCACGCAATGAAAAAATACGGAATACATTATAAGTATAAACTTCTAGAAACATAAACTTTTTGTTGAAATCAAACAGAAGGGCTCTCACTCGGCAAATAATTTATTGAATTAATTATCAATTTCTGGCGAAGTTCAGAATTTGGATGACAAAACTTCCCGGTTTCATCTTAATGGAATTTTTTGTACTTGGACTCAAACACAGTGTATTTAACATAATGTTATATAATGTTTGATATAATGTCAAGCGTATTACGTACGGCAGATTGGCAGCAAGTACCCGTAATGTAACTGACACTGAATCAGTAATTTTTTTTTTACATTGAAGTACCGGAATTTCCAATTAACAATGGCGTAATAACTGACCATTAAAAGCAACTCATCTTCATAAATCTATTATTAAAATTGGAATACCAAAACACAGGTTCAAAACAGAAAAATAACTTAACTACAAAGTCCAATTTAAATGGCCACTTAACGATTGAAGTCACTTTGCTTTAAACATTTCTCTACCGTGGGTTGTAAAAACGAAGTAAGGTTTATAATAAAAATAAAATATAATAGCTAAGTGCATTGAAATTGTAATCATAAATCACCTTTAATGCATAGCTTAACGTAATCGTTTAAACTGGTTTATTGTAAAACTTCCATTAACGGAGTTATAGTCAACCGTTTATGACCGTTTACTGTAATTGCATAGCACATAAGCACATAAGCAGTGCAATATTTCACTGGAATTTTCACAGATTATTTCTGGGTTATGCTATGCTACCCTGTATCTACTGAAACAGAGGAAAATTACTCCAAATTTAAAATGTTCAAAAAAAAAAAAAACATTATGTACTCGGAGTTGTACACTGAGCTGCGATTCTGGGCATGTTTTCGATTATTTCCCCAAAACTTTTTCAGGGTTTAACCTAAGAACATTTTGATAACTCCACTTATAAGAGTAAAACATGGTATAGACTTAATATGGATATACATAATTATGAAACCAGACAAAGAAATCATTATTCAACTACCAAGTATCTATCTACCAATCTCCAGTTTGCCTCAATGGTAGGATAGTCAACAAACTTCCACACAGCATTTCTAGTATTAATAATCTTCATCAGTACAAGTTAAGACTAAAGACATTTTTATGTAAGAATTCGTTTTATGATTTAAATGAATTTTTTAGTTTTTAATTGTATTGTATAGTATTTGTTATTTTAATGTTATTTATTTGACGATTCTATCTGTACTGTATGTACGGCAAACAGATAATAAAAATTATTATTATTATTATTATTATTATTATTATTATTATTATTATTATTATTATTATTATTATTATATGTGCTAGTAGTGGATGACCAACCCCAATGAAAGTACAACTCCAGTAACTTATCAAGTGCAATGAGCTCGAACGCTACAGATATATGCATAACTTTAATCCTCACCTAGTTTTTTAGTGTTCACTTTAAAGTATGTTGTAAGGAAAAGAGAACTTACTTGAAGAAAAACTATGTTGATTTTTACTGCAGGCTTTCAATGTTATCTTACTAAAGAGAAATTCATAACCTATTATATTCAGCAGGAAAAAATTATCCTGGGCGAGAATTGAATCCGGCTTGTTACGTTAATATTAGGCAGCCTACCAGAGTAATTGCCGGTATAGTATAAATGAAAAAAAAAAGAGCAGATACAAATTTCAATCATCGCTGAATTTGTTGTCACACTTAATAGCAACAGACAATTCCTAAGCAAGCTTACGGAATATTATATATTTTATGAAACCCGCAGGTTCATTGCCACTCTTATATTAGCCCGCCATTCAACCCTATTCAGTGCTAATTCCATCCAACCATTCCTCGCAAAGGCTACTTCCCTTAAATCTATTCTAATATTTTCCTCCCACCTACGTCTAGGTCTTCTCTTCGGGTCCCCAGTCAATATTTTTTAGATATGTCTTTCCTCATCCATGCGCGCAACATGTCCAGTCCTCCGTGATTTGATTACCCTTGTTATGTTCGGTGAAGATTACAGGTTATGAAGCTCGTCATTATGCAGTTTTCTCCAGTATCCGTTTGTTCTCTCTTAGGTTCGAGTATTTTCATAAGCACCCTATTTTAGAACACACTCAGATAATGTTCTTCTCTAAGAGTAAGGAATCATGTTTTCATAGGTTTTCAAAATTATTTTCCAACTGAGCATTGATTAAAATAATGACATTATTAAAATCCGTACAGTAACAATGCATGGAGCAATCAGCATCTTCTCCAGGAGAAGAATTTACCTTGTTGCAGAGAGAACGCGAGAGGTTACACAGATATGAGACAAGGCTGCTGTGTTGTAATTGAAAGTGGTTTAGGAATGACCGAAACAACACTTCATGGAGATCATCTAGATCTTATGCTGATTTTCTGTGTCACGAAGTACCTCGCGCTATAAAGACACAAAATGGTCTGCTCGTTGAGATGGTGACAGCTCCCCTGCTGGGTACATCAGCGCGTACCCCCACAGCACCCCAGGGTGGCGCACGAAACAACATAAATACACCTGAGTGCTCTCCAACCCTTAGCTAAATAATTGAATTATTCATCCACAGGTCCTGCATGGGAAACTCAGTTATGAAACTATACAATCTGGGGCACTAATAAGCAATCCCATTAGAACTTTAATTTTTCCCACGGTAAAAGACCTAGTTATTACCCCCGAGGTAACAGTGAGAATGTTCTAAATTAATTGCTAAGTTGTAATCTATAATCGACACTTATTGAATTCGTGACGATGCGAGAGGGTGAGTTGTCTGACGTATCTTCCTTTTCACTTAACGGGAACCTATTATGATTTATTCAATTTATATTTTCACATTGATTTATTACCGAATATCGGAGATCTCAGATTTCCACACTAGTGTAACAGTAACTTAGTATTAGCAAACTTATTAGGTAGCCGGCTACAAAATAAAAGTAAAGTTCAAATCTCGACACCCGTCGATAACGAGGATATTTAACTGTTGAAGAATGAAAATTTAGAAGTTATCGGAATACTATTGGCCTTACCAGAATTTTTCGTTTATAATATTAGAGGAACGAAATATGCAACAAAGGACTAACAAGGAGATATGTTGAAAATATATTCCACTTCGACTGTTTTGCTTAAACATGTTATCGATTTATTGTAAATTGGATGCTTACGCAAATACTTGGCTATGGAAAAGCTTTGGAATATTTTGAGAGCTTTGATTTACTTGGGCATAACAATAACGGCATTCATAATCAATTATATTATCAAATACAGATACTCCTACTTCATAATTTACAATGAAGGAAGAACGAAAGTAGGCTATGTAATTTCAATAGAAACGAAAAAAATAGCTAATTTCTCAATTCATAATATCGCCTAACTTGATTGCAATATCTTTGACAGGCGTGTGATGAGGGCGACGGAATGCTATTAACACAGGCGCGTCAATAAGACTAGACGAAAGTATTTTTATTAAAATATATTAATATCTTCTCCAATTTCTATTCTCCCTCCTCTATCTGATCTTGTTTCACCAAGCTCTCTGAGAATGCGGACAACGTTCGGACGGGTGGCTTCTAATTAATCCCCTGGAGGAGATAACTTCGTTCTAGGCCTGTAACTACCTAACTGTTAAATTTACTTTGAATTTCTCGTGATGCTGGCAATATAGGATATTTTCCTGGGCTTCTAACTAGGTGGTAACTTGTATAAAATCCTACGTTTCGGGGCCAATCTGAGGAGAATTAAGTGCCGGCACTTGCTGGATGGAAGTTGGATATGTCAATAAGTACAGAATCGCGAATTATCATCAGACCCTTACATTATTTTCACCGGCAAAAATAACTGCATATTAACTGCACCAAGTCCTACGCGATTTATTTCATAGAAATCTGCCTCGTTCTGAGGAACAATATTAATTCATTTCTGTGCAGTAATAAAATAACTAGTGTCATAAATGAAATAGCCTAATAGAGACCTATCCGTAATTCCCATAAACAGGTAAAAAATGAAGACTTAAGGGAAGCAATGCTTTTTGCAGTGAATACAGTATGGTAAAACTGATGACATAAATAGGTATATCTGATAGCGAAGTATAGAAAATCGACAGTTCTCATAGCTTTAAAAAAACAAATTAGTTTCTTTTAAAATCTATAAATTAATGCTGGTAGTATCGTAACCTACCGATCCGAGTGAGGTTTTCGCGGGGTTTCCTCACTCTATAAAATGAATACCAGATCGGGGACACGTCCCCCGCGACAATAGACAGATAAACAAGAGTAAATTTAACTGAATAAATGCCAAAGTCAATTCATCAAACATTTTCCCTGTGTTCTATGATCAAGAGAAGGTGACGCGACGATCTTAGTACAAAATGCGAAATCGGTTGTTGTTCCGGAGATATAGCCTATGGCTCAGGTAATCCGGGGGCGAAAGGCGGGGCCAAAAAAAAAGTTTCGTAACGTTTGTATTTAAAATATAATCTACACTTTAGAATAGCTTAAGTAATCGATTATTACTGAGTGGTTTAAGAGCCATAATTATTTCTTTGTAACTCTAACACTTTGTTTTAAAAAATCGAGAAAACGTATTATATTATTGTATTACATGAGGGATACAATTTTCACAGAGGAAACTGAATATATCCCATCTTAAAAGCGCATAATAGTAAGGCTTAATCTCCTACGTAACTTAGTACCGATTCCGTTATGAAGTAAGAATATAAGAACCGTCCAGGCACATTGAATGATAGGCCTAATTAACCTAAGAAATCTCTTCTTGTGAATAAAACTTTTACGACTACACATATAGAACATGCATTTGAGGTAAGAATCAAGTACAACTGTAGATGACAAATGCCTTGGGCTAGGAGTGATGGGCACTCACGCCCTTGCTTGCTTCGTTACAAATCTGCGCCATATATCACTGCGGTGTCTAGCCTACGAGCGACTAATGAATATTCACACGCCAAACATTGCATCCTCGTCCAAGTAATCCGATCTTGCATCACGGTAATTGGCATCTAGTAATTAACCAAAACCTAGCCCTTAGATATGTTACCACCGGCCCTATGGTCATTTGTATGCCCCGACATGATCATAAATAACATGCCGAGGAGATGCAATTTTACATTTTTTAGATCGAAGGTTTGAAGGATCTTGTTTCCCCTTTATATTACATTGAGTTTATGTCTATGAAGTGGCCTACAGCATTCTGTTTTATGTAGCATATAAATTATATGGCGGTTCTTTGAGTGGGGAGGAAAATGTCAAAGGATTTTTAGGGAGTGTTGTAAATAGTGCTTTTAAATTATATGCTGACTTGCGTGCTTTATTTTTGGTATTAAAATTATCGGTTAAAAACATAAATTAGTGTTCGCTTACAATCATAAGAAGATCATCTGATTTATATCCCACCTTCAATCTACTTTCATTTAAATAAGTTTCAAATTTTTTATTTTATTATTATAATTATTATTATTATTATTATTATTATTATTATTATTATTATTATTATTTAAGATTTGTTCTTGTTTTGTTATCTTTCACCTCAGGAAAGCAATAAAAATTATAGAAATTATAAGTCAGCATAAGAAGAAAAAAGTGGCTTAGAGATCCTAAGAAATTTGAAGGTGAAGATATTTTATCAATCGGAACATAAAATTGGTAAGACTGTCAACCGTACACACCCACCCCCGTACCCCACCCAGTACTGTAATTCACTTCTGTTAGAGGATGATTCTACCCCAGGGCCCAATGCTACCACGCGTTAGTGCACAAAAAGATAAATAGGTTTATTATTTCTGCATTTAGGGTGCCAATGTATTCAGAAGTATTTGTTGAACACTATTATAAAAATAAAAATAAAAGATTTATTGTCCGAGACTAGTGTTTAGGAGATCCCAAGTTAAAATCCAATGACTGACAAATCTAAGATCTTTATCGTATTTTTCTCTTAGTCGCACTTCTTTCCTGAACTGAACATTTGAACCCACGCGAATCCTGAACTTCAAAATAGAGTATAATAAAACAGAAATAAGACCTGGCGCTCGTATAGGATGCGAAAAAAAAAACTGTCTAGCGCTCTACAAACAACGCGATCAACACTATCCATTCGTTAAATAGGCCTAGTTGAAGCAACTAAAAGTATTATACAATAAAATTAATTAGCTGTGAATGTGACTAGGGGCATGGAGAAACGTATTTTCGTAAATGCGGAAAAGAGTGGTAAAGAAAAATAAAAGGTAAGTCTGGAAGGGCACAAAACATTAACTAATACTACTGAGGGGTTCGAATCGCCGATGTCAGCAATGTTCAATCGGTTACTTTCTCGCAAAAATGTCGTGTCATTAATTTGTTTGTTTACGGTTGTTTCGTACTCGTACGCAAGAATTTAACACAAGGATCTTGCAGTTTTAAAATTTCATTAAACGTTGTATTTAATTACATTGCTGTTTCTTCAAATTTATTTTATCTACTTTTGTAGAAGAATCATCCAATAAACACGAAGGTTTAAAATTTGCTGTTGGAATAAGTTATATAACTGTATATTACAAACAAATCCTGAAATATTTAATTCTATTAGCTTTGTAGTTGTGAAGAGAAATACTTTTTCTACAAAAACTTAAATAAATAAATTCGCAAGAATTGCTATTTGAAGTTCTATAGCAAGCCTGCTTCTCATACAAGGCTACGCCCATCACTATTGCTGTAGTGTTTTTAAAAATGTTTGAAAGTACTAACGTTTGTCATACTTAAAATTACATGCGATCAAGCTACGTGTCTCTATGTCACTACTTAATCAGTCTGTGCGTACAAAAATGCCATCAAATTATGTGTCCACAGACAGCACTTTTATACGGACAGACGAATTGGGCCGACGTTGTGAGTTACCCGCCGTGCAGATTTGATGTGACAAGATGTGAACAGCGTCCTTACATCCGAATGTTTTCTTAGAACGAAAATGCCAGATAATGCCACAGGGAGCTGGTGGAAGCTCGAGGGTTTTATATGTTTGGCTAAGCATGCTTTCATACTTCGAACTTCAGTAAAGTGGCACGATGCCGTCGTCTCCCACCTCTATCCTATATCTAGTACCCATAATCTGCATCATACATACATTCCCTGCACTTTCATTTGTATATTTCAAAACTTCAAATTGCTCCTACATTTTCAAAAAATTAAAATAAAGCTGAAATTTTAAACAATGCAGTGAAATATGTCCCATCCCTCGTACATTTATGTAATTTTTAAGAAAACATTTCCATTTTCTTATTCTATGAAAAAGAAACAAAAAAATGTTCGTCACTTTTCCTTCATGGGCCCCTTAAAATTAAGGTGTTGTACATGTATGGCATATTTCAGCTGGGAGAAAATCCTGTCAGGATAGCTGCCTTAAATTAAGGGTGCCAATAGGACACAGCCAAATCAAAATAATTCTAAGAACTATATATCTTTTAAGATGAGAATTATTTTCATGATTTACAATATTCATATATTTTATATAGATTTTAAAGCAGCTATTAATAAAGGAAAACACTTTCAAAATGACATTCTTTGTTTGGACTGCATTATACTGTTCAAGATGCATTAAGACGGCATCGTAGGCCTACTATATCTTAAAAGGAGAAAGCAGTCAGGGATAAATCATGCACATAATTTAGACTACACACATGCATGCATAGACTTTATAGGAGTCATTATTGCACTAATTAAATTCTCATAAAAGTGCACAACGAGTTTGTTTTATCGTCTTGTTACCAGAGTATAAATTTCATTTTAAAGACACTATTAATTAAACTTAATTACACTTAACAGACTTTCATTTTATGAAGTCATAGCATATATCAAGTAATAACTATATTCATAATTTTTGTTTGCTTTATTTTGCAATTAAACAAATCATGGCATTTATTCGCTGAAATACAACAGAAGAGTACAACAGAAATTACGATTAGATAGAGACAGGAATGATTTAATACTAATGACAAAAGTAAATGCGTTTAAATACCATAACATGTGCGTAATAATAGCATTACGTGTAAACCACGCATCAGTAAAAAAAAAGTCTGAGTTAACGATTAAATGTCATTTAAAGTAATTAGTTACGTGGGAACCACCTTACTGGTATTTAAATAAGCATAAAATGAGTTTATACGTTTATTATAGGGATGGGACGATACCAGATTTTCTCGATACTCGATACTAGATACCGATACATGATTTTTTCCTCAATACTCGATACTTCGATACTCGATACCGTCAACATTTCCAGTTTCAATAAATAGGTACATTAAAAAAATTAAAAGTTGAGAGAACTGTGTAATACCGACTAAATTAATTAAGTGTGCATATTTAATGGGACAAAATTTAATATCAACAGTAGCCTATAATTATTTTTAAACTACATTAAAACTAAAATTAGTTTATGAAACAGTCCACTTTCAAGTTTTTGTTCAAAAATTACAATGGGGTTTGGACAGTCAGCTTGCTTGTTGGTTGTTATTGAAACGTTTGACAGGAAACGAAACAATTAAGTATATCTTCTGTTTGGATTTTAAAAGTCGGAAAGCATTTATTTATGACTAGACAAAAGTCACAGAGTGGTTTTCTCCATTTCAAGGAGAAATGGAAGTATTTACTATATTTAGTAGAATATTAAAAGCAGAAAGAGATACCGTATTTCATAAAATTGCAGAATTATTAAAGTATCGAAAAAGTACCGAGCGAGTTTTCTGAAGTATCGCTCGATGCCGATACCATGCAAGTATCGAGAGTATCGAGGTATCGAAAGTATCGAGGACCCATCCCTAGTTTATTATAATAATCACACGTCTCGATTTAAGCCTATGGATTAATGAATTGAATCGTACCTCAGAACAAGTAAAAGCCCATACAATGAGGGGTAAAGTCGTAAAGTAAACATATTATAATTCAACCATATTAAATCTGTGTTTGTCAGAAAAAGATCAGAATTAATTTTGTTCAGCAATCAAGATCCCTATAAACTAATAGTCTATAAAATAAAATAAAACAAAATAATACTATAAAAATCTGGCATAAGTACAAAATAAACATATGGGA
Source organism: Ectobius pallidus (assembly GCA_964059195.1). Taxonomy (NCBI): domain Eukaryota; kingdom Metazoa; phylum Arthropoda; class Insecta; order Blattodea; family Ectobiidae; genus Ectobius; species Ectobius pallidus. Next base: position 114,885,433 of record CAXKWD010000007.1, on the reverse strand, counting down.
CTTGAGGCTTTCCCGTAGTTGAGAATATAGAATTGTTGCTCGGGCTTCCAACCAAGTGAGTTGGAGGATCTGTTCCAAGCTTTCGGCAGCTATCTCTGCTGGAACAAATCCTCCAACTCACCCGTCTGGAAGCCTGAGAAACAATACATAAAATAAACGTAGTTTAATACAAAAAAAATTACAATATAAATACAGCCTACAGCTACTAGGATGCTTTTATTTTTTTTAAGAATGTTAAACTTAAATAGGAAAATCTGTCCTCTCCAACTAAAAAACAATTATGACAGTATTTTTTTAATAAATGGTTAGTTACGAAATTATTAACTTCGTCAGTATGTCCCTTATGTGACAATTCACTATACCGGCCGCAATAGTTGAAGACGCATACGGATGGAGTTATGGAAAACTGGCATGTATCATACTATCCCAAACTGCAAAATACTAAGCGGTGTAACAGGATCAGCTCCTCTGAGAAGCTATTACCCATATGCCTAACTTTTGCGACCAGTCTAGTTATGGCAACTTATAATTTCGAACACTATTACTGTACTCCTTTTCGTCTTATTCTCCCATATCAATTTTGGTCCAACCATTTTTATTAAAATGTATTTTATAATTATTAATTCAACATAATGGATTATTTCATCCCCATCAACATGCTTTCGATTGGATGCAAACACCCAAATACAAAAAAATAAAATAAAATAATATATAAAAAAATGATATAACAAAGTGTCAGAATGCTTTTGTTTAATCAGTGATAATTGCAATTATGATATGCAGAAAATAAGTTATTTTTGTAATCGAGTTAAGTTCCAGATCGATTCATTAAGCAGGGCTTAAGGAAGAACGAAGGTCTGAAGTATGTGAAGGAATATGTGGGTAGTATTATTTGTCAAAGCTAACTGTATTGCAACTTCCAAAGCCGTATATGAACACTGTAAAACAATATATTGTCATGAGAACTGATCTGCATTTGATAAATTCTGTATAATATTTTACCATAAAAGAGGCGCTAAATTAGGCATTACTCCGGTCCGGTTAACCGATTTGGTCCAAAATCAATGGGCTTCTTTCCATGGATGTTATAAATGCGTATACCAAGTTTAATGAAAATTCGATAAAGCGTATTTGAGTTATCGCACGTACAGACACACGGACAGACAGAGAGACGGACAGACATTATCCCGTCCACCACACAATCTCAGAAAATACCATTCTGACACTTGATAAACCGCTCACTAACACAGCACGAATGCAATTCTGTTAGTTTAATGGATTTATTAAAGGGTTTTTTTCTTTCCACTCAGCTTTAATTCGGTGCACAAATCAAGCGTTTAGAGGAATCTTTGGAAGCTTTAAAACTTTATTTTTCATTGTGATGTGACCATGATCAGAAAAAGCAGCCAGGGACCACTCAACCGATAGGCTACATTTATATTCAGGAAGGCCGCTTGACACATTAAAATTTGGTCTACCACGTCTTGATTTAAATACGTTTACATGGAAATTAAAAAAGAACAGTGTGTCCAACTGAAAAGTTTTAAAATAAAGGACAGACACACCGAGTGAAAGGGGGGGGGGGGGGGGGCGAAGCTAAATACAACACATTATAGGACCGTTAATAACAATAGGGTACAGTTTGGAGTTTGTTTTTATCACTGCTTTCATCTGTAGCAACTGAAAATGGACCTTGAACAAGAGTCTGAACAATCTGAAAACGTACAGAGTTCTTTGGAGGAAAAGTTCAGCTTAAATTTAAGTTTTTTAAGGTATTATCTATTAAATAAAGGAAATAGTATATTCTTTTTTCAAAATGGCCTCCTCTTCACCCCTCATAGCCTTTCCGGTCTAATTCTTTACTTTTTATTTTTATAAATTTATTTTCTACATTTATAATTGATTGTACACATTATACAATAACATAAGAATACAAAACTCTGCTGAAACTCGCTGAAAAAAGGACAGCACTAAAAAAATGGCAATTGAAGGACTTTTTTAATAGTCACCATTTTAAAGGACAGTCCTTTAAAAAAAGGACTAGTGGACACACTGAAAGAAACATGGAAAGTGTGTCAATCCAAGTGTAGTTATACACAGAACCCGGAAAAGATATAAAAGTAGCATTGATGACAGAAGTGATGCTTTTCACACTTGTAAAACGGTCATGTTTTTAATCAGGCGCCGCCATAGCTTTTAACACATGCGAGGCTACAACTCTCCTGCCTTGGTTCATTGAAACCACTTAACCAAAGTTACATATTCCTGCTGTAATGGAGCCAGCTGTAATTTCCCTTACTGTATAACAGGGGTGAAACACGCAGCTCTTACAGTATGATCAAAGAATTGCTCGTTGTAATTTCTGCAGTTAGGACACTCATGTGATTTAAGCGATGGGGGTTGAAGGCGTTACGTCCATTTTGTTATGAAGAGAAATTTATATAATCATTAGGGATGGGTTCTCGATACTTTCGATATCTCGATACTCTCGATACTTCAGAAAACTCGCTCGGTACTTTCTCGATACTTTGGTAATTCTGCAATTTAAGGAAATGCGGTATCTCTTTCTGCTTTTAGTAATCTACTAAATATAGTAAATACTTCTATTTCTCCTTGAAATGGAGAAAACCACTATGATTTTTGTCTAGTCATAAATAAAGACTTTCCTTCTTTTAAAATCCAAACAGAAGAGATTCTTAATTGTTTCGTTTCCTGCCAAACGTTAAGTTTTAATGTAGAGTTTAAAAATAATTATAGGCTACTGATGATATTAAATTTTCTCTCATATGCACACTTAATTAATTTAACTGATATTACACAGTTCAATCAACTTTTAATTTTTAGTGTATCTATTTATTGAAACTGTAAATGTTGACGGTATCGAGTATCGAGGAAAAAATCATGTATCGGTATCGAGTATCGAGAAAATCTAGTATCGACCCATCCCTAATAATCATGTTTAAAAAGCGAGTTTACCAACAAGAAAGACACAATACATACAGATACTAAGGTAAAGTATACCAAGGATTTTTTTTAAATCCAAATTTAAAACTGGACATCTTAAGATAGAAATAAATATCTGCGTAATATAAACAATTATTTTCTTAAATTTGTAATTATTTAGATTAATTAATTCATGGTTATTTTTAACAGTGGAATTCAATAATATGGAACCAAAACTAGGGCCGTGTTTTCGAACTAAAAATTTAAAACGTTTAGTTTTAATTAAAAGAATTGAATAGTTTTGCCTTGTATCATATTTATGGGGATGTGGATGTGATCTAAAGCTTGAGTTTCTGTATCTTAAAGAAATATATATTTATAAATTTGGTAGATACTATGTACGCTAAATTCGGAAAATACGCTTGGCTGGCTACACATAGATCAAGATAGAAAATTCAGTAATGAACAAATTTTACTATAATCATCGTTAGCATAAGCATCAATAGTAATGACTAGGGTCAGGATTCTTAAGTAAAAACATACTGTATTCCATGATTTGTAGACAACTAAAAATGTCGGCTATTTGAGCTTCTGATATGACTGTAGTCTGTTTTAATTTTACATATTTTTTACACATTCATAGAAATATATAATATATATTACATACAATATAATATATTACATATTACATATAATGTAATGAATCTAACATTTTTGTACATAAAAATCTAGGAAATCATAAAAAAGAAAGATCTTATTTAATTTTGTTTTATTTTTAGTGAATAATAAAATAATTAGCAATTGATCTTTCATAATGAAAACATTTCAATTGCCAAAGGTAAGGATTATTCTTCTAACTTTGTGAATTCCAATACAAATGCAAAATATGGTGGTTCTGGGTGCCTTAGCTATATACATTAGCTTTTAAATATGGTGGTTCTGGGTGCCTTAGCTATATACATTAGCTTTTGTTTCTCAGAACGTGGGCTAGCCAAAACTAAGGCATTGACGAATGTTTTGCAATGGACGGGAAAGTAGTAATGTTTTAAGTTTGTAACAAAACTATAGGCCTAGGGAGTTTCATGAACAGCATTTGCATTCCACACAAATGATAAATATCGTGGGCCTTCTAAACAGGTACTCTTAACTCAAATGGGACAGTCGGGTTCAAAAAATGATTTTCAGGGCACGAAAACAATACATATTTCTCCACAAACTTAAGTGCAATACATTTTTATAATTATCTTAAGCATTTTTACTATGGCATTAATTTTGTAAATCACATAAGTTGCACTCTCTGTCAATATTAGAGGTAGCATGTAGAAGCTTGGGTGAACATTTTCGTATAGGCCTATTTATTGTATTAAAATACTAATTTTAAACTACATATTTTGTGATTATTACAAATTTTATTAGGCCTATATATTTCCCTGATATTTATTACATTTTTATGTACATATTTCCCACTTTGATATTACATAAAAATTTGGCTCGTAACTACCGTAAGAACTTAAATAATGAATAAGTATGACCTACCCTATGCAAGGTAATAAAGCTGCTCTAGCTTATCAAATAATACAAAATGGGATCTACAATTAAATATGTGGGTAATGTATTCTAAGCTACCATCCCATATCTCAACCTTACGCTTAAACAGGGAACAATAAAAAGGAGATTTAGTAACATGTACAGTACAAGACGGTACCGGTTAAAGTAATTTTCTGGGTTGGGTGATAGCTATGAGAGGAAGATCTCCGAGTGCGAAACCACATAAATCAGTGATGAGGAATGCACAAGACCATAGCACACACACTGGAAACCAGTTACTTTCTACCGACCTGGCGTCTACAGACCTACTCTTCATAACACAATATTCACATATATGACCTGAATAAAACACGTGCCTCACAGTTGTATCAATCGCCACATTCTGATGATACGGATGTCATCTATCACCAGCATTCAACATTCATTAGCGAACGGTCTTCATAAACTACACGTACCGGTATCGAAATTGTACACTGTGCAACAAGCCTTTAATGGCATTTATTAAGACAGGAGTGAAACTCTTATCTTCTCGTCTTCTGTCCAGAAATCTAAAAATAAAGATTAATAAGACTATTATATGGATGGCCGCTTACTGGTCGGCAAGAACATAATCTGAGAGTGTTCGAAAACAGGGTGCTTAGGAAAATATTTGGGCCAAAGAGGGATGGAAATGGGGACTGGAGAAAACTAACGACGAGCTTCATGACCTGTACTCTTCACCAGATATAGTAAGGGTAATTAAATCACGGAGGATGAAATGGGCTGGACATGTTGCGCGCATGGGGGAGGGAAGACATATCTCAAAAGTATTTACTGGGAGACCCGAAGGGAAAAGACCACCTGGAAGACCTAGACGTAGGTGGGAGGACAATGTTATAATAGATTTAAAGGAAGTAGGATTTGCGAGGGATGATTGGATGGAGTTAGCACAGAATAGGGTTGAACAGCGGGCTCAGGTAAGCGCGGCAATGAACCTGCGGGTTCCATAAAATAGATCATATTCCCTTCGCTTGCTGAGGAGTTGTCTAATGCCATTGAGTAAGTAAGTATTATGACAGGAGTACGTTTTTATGGAACTCGCTTTGCTCGTTTCATAATTTTCGTACGAGTGTCTTAGTTACCAATATAAGCAAGTTGCATACGACTGTTTTTGTTCGACCATAAATAAATATTTAAGTTTTGGATTTTCAGAATACCTCGTAACTTAATTGATTTTTACATTAAAAATGAATAAATAAACAAATAAACGACAAAATAAAACAATATAGAGAAAGGTGGCTGAGTCATTTGAATAGGATGGACAAAACCCGCTATACCAGAATGACGTATGATTATCAACCACAAGGGAAAAGATATCATTATTTGGTATTTTTTGCCATTTTACGGTCTTCTTCATGAGCTGATGACGTATGGTCTTAACTTTCTCCAGGTTAAATAAACTATTATTATTATTATTATTATTATTATTATTATTATTATTATTATTATTATTATTCCCACATTTCATAGCTTTAAGTTTTATTTTAAAATAATTATTTTCGCATTTTTGTTGTTTCTTGCATCATACAGAGATATTGTGCATTTACTTACATTTAATATCATCAGAATTCTAAATATGCATAATTAAAAATCTCTTGTTATAATTTTAATTTGGATATAAAAAGACGGTGTTTGCATTTGCATGTAACCGTATGTAACTGAATTAGAAGCCTATAATTAGGTCAACAACATACGTGTAGAATAGACACAAATCTGACGAATTAACTAGCAGTTTCATGCCAATTTTTTGGGTCTTTTTTTAAGATTTTGAGTCATTTTTTGTACTTTTCGAGTCATTTTATCGCTAATTTTTAAAAATATTTTAGGTCATCAAAATCCGGACCCTACTTGTGAGTCATAATTTGGGCTTAATAACTTCCATAATACAAGGTAACTGTTTCAGAACCTTATACCCACGTTCTGACTGTTCCACTCAATGTGCCGATACATCAATCACCCAAGGAAGTACACACAGACGACTCTCTCCATTGCCAGTCACATAGAAGTAATAAAGAAGGCCGGCCCATGGTAATATATGGCGCCCAAGGCAATAACACAGAATGTTAGCGTATCATGTCGCTGCAATTTTCTCACCAATTGCTTAAAAGATAGGTATGCAGAGTAATAAACAAAAGTAGCAAGGACAAAACATAATTACAGAAGTAATGTTATGTTGTGTTATGTAATGTTATATTTAGGGCCTATGTATTAGGACCGGCTGCGGTGGTCTAGAGGTGCCCACCTCTAGATCCGAAGGTCGCGGGATCAAACCCGGCCGCAGTCGATGGGTTTTTCAGGACGATAAAAATCCTGGGCACGGAGTCCTCCGGGAGGGACTTAAAGCTGGGGGGCCCGTGTCGTAGATTTACGGCTTGTAAAAGAACTCCAAGCCTAAATTAGAGCCTCTGGACAAAATTTCTCGACCCTTTCACATTCAAGTAATACTGTACCTTAGTTTCCGGAGGTGGGTTAAGGGGCGATGGGCTTACCTCAAGGAAAATAAGCGTAACAAAATTCACGTAGGTACACAGAAACCTCCACTTGGAGGCCCTTCGCCCCAACTTGGGGGCATAGGATTCGAGAGGCCTATATTAATTACTCTTTAGGCTACATAACAAATTTCAAACAACCGCACGGGACTTATTCAAAACATAAGAAAAGGGAGAGAATTAACACAAACATACTAAGCCAATCCCTTACGATGCAAAAAACATACTATATTACAGATACGCCCGTTGTTTCAATTTTTATTTCCGTTAGAAATTCTCACCCACCCCCTCCCCACTCCCGCCCTCCAATTTGCCATTTTTTCGAGTCTGAGATGTTTCGCTTTCATTTAAAATGTCCCAATCCTCTCCTCAGCTTCTTTGGTATAACGCCCTCGACCATGTAAACGAATTGAGGGATCTATTAGCAAACCCGGCAATCTCCATTAAAAAAATTATAAAAAAAAAAGATACAGATGCTAGAAAGAAAGTTGAATTTCTTATTACATATTTACTGTATGTGTTGCAATATACACACTACGTAAGTAATAGGAAATGTATTTATACTTTCACTATTCAATAACATTTCGATCTTTTTAAAAAGTGGAGATTGTCGGATTTGCTAATAGACCCCTCAAATAATCAACTATACCTGCTTATCGTGACTTACACCCCTACCTCAGGGGGCCCCGTGGCAGTCACCAGGTAATTTCCTTGTTTTAAAATTAATTTAGGCTAAGGCTTCCAAGGAAGCGGCCACCATGTGTTTATTAATGTATTTACTGTATTTAAAATAATCAAAACGCTGATGGCGCTGCCATGGTGGCATTATGTGAAGGGGCTCTTACAATTTACATGAGCTCAGAAGTTCTTGCTGTAATTAATTTCATTTCATTTTGATATAAATTTCCTTGTTCTACGATAGCCTAGTGCTTTTTCATCCATTTTCAGTTCAAGCTACCATGATGGAAACTCAAATTTCCTGTAAGCAGTGCTGGTAACCTAACCTACCTGCGTCATTTTCTTTCTTTTAAGCACAAATGTGCGTGATTTATAACGAAGCCTGTAACTTCTGATACATTTATTACTGCAGACATGGAACACGATAATGCTGGCTAGTTGAATTTTACTATTTAAATCTTACCAGTGTCATTAATTCCTTATTATTTCTTAATATTGATTAACGATTTAGCCTAATTCCCATCAACTAAATATGAAGTGACTACTTACCCTGCTCATAATTAATCTTTGTATTGGTCGCTACCAAGCTTAAAATAGTATCTTTTTAAGTTGGTACGCCTTGCAACCTCAGAACAGCTGTTTTTAGTGACTAATTACTTTCCCTTTTAGTATTAGCTAAATCGCTATCGTAGAAAAAATAGTATGCAATATCTGTGTGCGAACTGTAAGCCTATACAGAATTTATATTCTGTTAAAATACGCTTCCCACTCTTATATTGCAATGTAACTTACTATTAAAAGTTGTGCTGTTCACAAACAGCTGTACACAAACAGACGTACAGACGTACAGACAAGTAGTTAGACACATTTTTTTCTGAAAATAATATTTTTTTATTCTGAGGAGTTCAAACGTGAAACTAATAGCGGTAAAATCTCGCCATCGAATTTCAATAACACTATAGAACTACTCCTTCTACCATTATTACCCGTTCCCTATGGCAGGCTATGGATACAGAAAGTGAAAGGAACAGAACAAAAAGGACGAAAAGTCACGTAAATGAAATTATCAAGTAGGAACCTTGTTGTCGTGACTTACAGTTTACATGAGACTAGAAGTTCTTACTATAATTATGATTAATATAAATTTCATTGTATTCTAAGACGAAGCTCGCTATTGAAATGCAGCCAATGCTCGGTATAGGGTTAACTGATTATTTCCCGCATATTCCCACGATTGATGATTCATTAACCGGAATAAATAATAAGCCAATGTGGACTCCAAATATAAATAATTCGAGTCTATGTGCTTGCAGATAGAACAATAGTGTAAACAACTTATGCTAATGCCATTGTGCCGGTTGTCAGAAGGAAATGAACACGACTGGAAGATCTCATCCTCCGATACCACTCGCTTCCCTGTGCACTGCTAATAAGTTACACTCATAATATTTTCAATTCAACCGACGATATTGATTCAATTAAACTAAGTTAGGAGCAGAATTGTAAATAATCGAATAAATCGGAAGACTGCTAATTGTATCGTTTCTTCAGATTTACAGGGGTGCTCACCAGGGCTAAGATCAAACAAAAAAAATTCAAGTATTATAACTTCAACAGGGAAAAATACACTTCTAATTCTTTAGAAGTGAATAAAATACACTGTACAACCTGAAGTTGTAATCAATCTAATCATAGTTAGCGAAACGCACTTACTTGTAACCAATTAAAGCATTCAATTCTCCTTAAACTTGTCTTAGAACATACGCGCTGACTTTGGGGGGCAAAGGTACTTTCTGTCCCCACCCCCAAACATTGAGTTTTTTCATATAAGGCCTATATATAACTACAAAAAATCCAGTTCTTACCCCCCATAAAAAATATTTTCAAGTCGTACTTTGAATTGAGGCCATATTTATGGTATTGTTAGGCCTGTGTAGGCTACTGTCAGTGATGGGAAGTAACTGAGTAAAAGTAATCGGATTATAGTAACAATTCCTTTTTTGGTCCCATTTACTTGTAATCAGTACTTTTAAAAAATGTAATTTATACTTGTAATTTACTTCTGGAAATAAAATTGTAATTGTTACAATTAGTAGTCGTTAGTATTAGTATCATTCTCGCTTGCTATATCGTCATCATTACTGTTTTTGCAACTAATATCCAAATTAGAGTTAATAACAACAAAACGTTACTCAATGTTTCCGAAAATATTCTCATTGGTATGTTTTTTTGTTTGTTTGTTCATTAATAATTTGGGCTTGTGCCCAAAACAAACCAAAAACAAGGAATTTTTAGGTACTGCCATTTTGTAAAGTAATTGTAATTGTAATTGTAATTGTAATTTTACTGATTACTTTTTGAAAAAATAATTTGTAATTGTAATTAAGTAAAATGTCTCCCAGGTAATTGTAATTCAGCCCAATTACTTTCTTTTTGTGCTTTTCCCATCACTGGCTACTGTATAATAAACCTCATCAGGATTTAAAATAATTTATTGTGAACATGACCACTCGTGGCGCTGGTGATGTTTTGATGATTCTATGACAGGCAAAAGAATTAATTAGAGGGACAGTTACGAAGGACCGTACATAAAAAGAAGTCAAATATTTCATACTCGGTTACAGGTACAATAATACTTCCCGAACGTTTTTCCGAAATAGCTGGGCTTCAGACTCTGCGGTCCTCATGCTCTAACATGCAAGACTCTGTAGTAAGTGAAGTAAATTTATTATAGATTACTCATAATTACACAAATACATATTACCATAACTATATACCTATAATGGGATGAGAGAGTTTTACCTTGAAGTCGAGGTGCAACAATGGAGAAGTCTTCGTCTGCTGTAATTACCATAATTTCATTACTACAAATCTAGTAGTTTAATGCAGTTCTGGTAACGAATGTCAGCTGTTATCTGTTACTACTAGACCTCGAAATTTAAGTAAATGCCTATTTGATTCCTTTAGGAAAATGTGCAAAGTAATTGCACATGTATGGAAAATTATACTCAATGGGAGCAGCTTTATAGTGCCTACATGACCTAAAATGGGGATCAGTGTCTATTTCTTCCTTTTTGTGCCTACACCTGCCTTAATTCGTTCCTGGTTTGTGGAAAAACGGGAAATCATTTTTGCCATTTCTTTGTTAGGGTAGGTAAGCCGGTAATTAATTAATTAGTTTTCAGTGGTGTTTTCAGATTATTTAAGGCTAATACTGGTCCAAAAGTGAATCAAAATCTATTTTTAAGAAATGTAAAATCTTAGACTGTTTTTGTTTGCATTATTAAAATTATTAACAAATAACAAATAACATGTCATGCTTACAGAAAAACAAAACTGTAAAAATATTTATTTTTATGCTTAACTAATTGTTTTGTGAGCCATTTTAGATACCAGAAATAAAAGTTTTCTGGTCTAAAATTAAAGAATAATGCGAAATTACATCATTTTATAATCTACTTTAGGTGCCTAAAATGTCAATTTTTCTTGCCTAAAATTCCGAGGTCTAGTTATCACGTGCAAAAGAACAGGCCGCCTAAACGAATAAAATTCCAGATTCAGAATACTGCGCATGCTCGTCTTGTCGTCGCCTGCATACACAATAAAGCATATAAGTAAACCAATGAAATTGGCTTATTCTGTTTAGCAGCCTGATATTTGTTACGAAATCGAATAGAGAGTCAATTCTGGATGCAATAGATTGTCTGAAGAATTAAATAAGAATATCGTTGAGCAACATAAAATCCACTGGAACCAACATAGGCACATATTATGGAATTATATTAAATCAGCAAGAAAAGTGGTTACATTCGTTAAATAGCTGATTTGCGAAACGAGTGGGCAATATTGGCTCTACATTCGAATCTCTAACAATCCTGTAATTGTAAACGTGAAGTCAGAACTGAAAAATGCAATACCATAGTCGGGATTTGAAACAGGATCTTCGGCTCCCCGGGCCGCTGCTCTTACCAACTGAGCCACAATGCAAAATGCCGGTAAAGCATTAAATTCTCCAACTGACTCACACATCCCAGTTGGTAAGAGCAGCGGCACGGAGAGCCGAAAATCCTGGTCAGTGTGAAAAAATTATCATTCCAATCCTGTAATTATATTATTATAAATTTCTGGTAATACTTATAGCAAGCGAAGAAGATACTAATCTTGACAACAGGCCTGTTTCCTAGGCATTTGTTTTTGTAATAAAAAAAATTAAATCCGTTTGCTTATTTAAGTTTTTTGGAAGACATTCAAACTAGAATAAAACTGTTTAATAACGAATTACCGGGAAGCGAACTCACATCTTCGACGTTTTGTCAATGAACAAACATCACAGCTGACTTCCCGTTCGTTTACACATGTGAACTGCTCAATAGGACTAATTTTCTACCGAACAAGAGTCGATCCACTCTTTTTGTAGCTGGCTGTACATTTGCAATGGATAATATTTTTGCTAAATAATACATAAGATAGTGTTTTGGTAAATTATCATATGCAGTGAATTTGCAATTGAAGTTTCATTTTACCATCTAATACTCTGGTTAATGAATATGAACATTGTGAATGGCACAAAAACGGCAAAGTAATGTTGGGATACAAATGGAAGACTCTGTAAGTCCGAAACCAGGTACGCGAGTTCTCATAATCAATAGTCTACACCCATCACTCTCTCCTTCCGCTGTACGCTATTGTCAAGATAAGAAACATCCATGATAAGGCCACTTTTTAAAATTGCTTTCAAGTGTTACCATATTCTTTTCATACTTCTTAAATGGAGATAATAATAAATAATGTAAATCCTGCCATCACAGTGTCAGCGTATGCAAAATGAATGGCAGTGAACATAATTTATAAGCCCAAGTCCTAATTCCAAAGTCGTCGTACCGCACTGAGAAGGATTTGTAAACATTAGAGTCTACTATCATCATGAACGATTGATTTTGTAGACAATGGATCTGTAGAAACTATGTGAACACGCCAGTGCTGTATGCATTATAATATGAATGAAAATGTAATTACAGCATGATCAGCTATTTTCTATGTCTCCTCACTCCACCGTACTCCCAAAAGATGTTGGATATACAAATAGTGCACACAAACTAACAACTTTCATGCAAATGAGTAATTCCGCGAAAATGTTATTGAAATTTTACCATAAAACAGCAGGAACAGCACTTCTGTTAAACAATGCTATAGATAGGTATGTTTTGATATTCTGGAAGGAGGGGAGAATCCTTTAGAAATGAGGTACCTGTGCGTTTGTAGGCGTCTGCTGAAGAGGTAGGCCTGTAGTCATCGGGCAGAGATACCCCTCTACACTCCTAACATGTGGAAAGCCTATAAGGCAAATATTCTATGAAGGGTCGTCATTACATTAGAAATATTCCTGCTGCTTGCTACTCGTTTACGATCTATTATTTTTACTACTGTACAGCATTTATAACATAAGCCTCTTTACCTTAAGGCAGGGAGCAAATTTAATTAATATTCCACTCATGCATGAAAGGCTTCTGGAAATGCTTTTCCAGTCAACTGGAACTCGGCGACATTGGTTTGGCATGCCCTTCGAGTGCTCTGGTGCTTCAGCAGATATCCTAGAGAAAATGACTTCCCTGCAAGGGAAACCTCTATGGGAGATCCTGAGGGACAAAGATCAGTACGACGTCTTGAAGGAACTGACCGAACTGGTCGCCGAGGAGACGGCGAGGGAGTATACGTACAGGATCAACAGGGTGGCGGAAAGGGGCATACCGGAGGAGACAGAAATGGAGAGAATTCCCTTAAAACAATCCGAAAGGTTGCGAGAGAGGCTCGCATACGTCAATCAAGAAGAAATACAAATGTCATCAACTGGAGGAAGAAACTCTGGCAGCCCCTGGACAGACAGGAATGAACTGATAAACGAAGATATGGTCAGAGTAAGAGCTGCCCAGCAGAGGATAAACCTTATGGAGAATAACACCTTGGAAGAAGACGATACGGACGAAGACAACTAACCGGACTAGATAAACGGCTGAAGGAGAGACAAAAAAAGTAAGAATAAAAAATATAACAGTTTGTAAAGCGTGAGAGTGACAAGGAAGGGAGAGCAGAAACGAAGTTCGACGAAGAATCTTTTCATAACAGAAATGCTCAATATACCGGCAAACTGAAAAGCAGCTCTTCCAACCTTTTTAGTATGTAGCTTTAGACATAGAATTAGTTGTAGCCTAGTTTTAGTAGATGTGAGCTACTGGATACCAGCAGCAGTAGAATTTGAATTGAATTTAGCCGTAACATTAGTTGTTTAAATGAGTAAATAAGTAAAGTAAAGTAAAGTGATCCCTATACAGGCCATTGAGACCCAGAGGGTTCCAGAAGGTTGAGGCTCCCAGATTTTGGACATTCGGAACGTGAAGGTGGTAATGTTGTCAGCCTTACGCACCGACCGCCTTTACCCCCAGGATTGCTCCTGGTACTCATTTCTGTTAGAGGCTGAGTCGACCCCAGGGCCATAGTGCCACCAGAAGGATTAGGCCAATTGAGAGTAAATAAGTATTATTGTAAAATCGAAATAATGTGTGCAGAGGAGATTTAATTTGTAAAATTTATTAATCTGTAATTCATGTTTGTACTCTGAAAAAGTAACCACACTCAGAAAAAAAATATCTTGGTTAAGCCTAAGTAACCTGAACATAATCACGCATTTTTTTTCCTCATAAAGTTGCACCAACATAGATAAATTGCTCAAATAAAAAGCAGGCGAGCACACAGACTAGAGTAAAAGTGTGGTATCTTACAAGGGCAAGCAGAAAAAGTCTTTGTCGTGACCAGGTTGTGGTACTTAGAAATTACACAGCGAAGGGGGAGGAGGAGGTGGAGGCTAATCCTAGACAGCACAATATGGCTCTTCAAGACGTGGGCTGCTCAAGGGGCAATAATGACCCCACTAACGTAGAGCAAAATGCTATTCATTCGATGGGAAACAAAATAAGGTCAATAAATTCTTACCAGTCACTTCAGGTGCTTCCAAACAAATCCTCCTTTTCATTTGCACAGTTGTGAAAGGATAAAAAGAGAGCTGTATCGTCAATTACACCGAATCATACTGACACAAGTTCCTTGATCTATCTGATCAATTATTTTAATATATGAAAGTCTCTATTCTATTATACCGCAGTAAACGAAGCCTAAAAATGCTGCCTTGCCACCTTCGGAATGTTTAGGAGAAAGCTTTGTGCCGCACTTTATTTAGCTTGTAATTCTAAATACAATAATAAAAGAAGCTTAATGAACTGGTCATGCCCTCTCTAATTCTCAACTTCCAATTTCACTTCTGATGAGTATCTTTCTGAATTTTCACAAGGATTAATGGATCTACTTTGCTTCAGCAGCAACATCTGTAGTAGAGTTCAGGACAGCACTTAATTAGCAATTTGATAATAGATTTTAAAGAGGTATCGACCGAGGGTTCTAATTAATTATCTTATTGTTAATTACCAACAAACAGAATAAATACGAGTACTTAGTCGATGCTTCCAGTAATATGAACTTAATCAAAACATGTCGAGTGAATTTTCGTATAAAAATAAGTTATAATTATGAAGAAAGATTCTGGTATCAAATCAGACACACATCCAAAAATATTTCTTGGGAATAAATTTAAAGAGTACTAGTAAATCATATTTGGTGTTGGAATATCTCTAATAGTTAATTAATTGAATGAAAACTATTGAGGGCAGCATGGCTCATGATCATGAACCAGGAGCCAAAGTACGGCATGATAATATTCTATTTCCTTGAATGAAAGGTTCCGCCTACCGTTAAATAAGTTCAATCATCCATTGCCACACAGCCAATTGTAGAGAGCAACATTTTCAGGAATAGGCCTATAAGGTTCCAACGCAATTCCAAATTGATTTACATTAATTAAACATTGGACCACCATATCACAGCATATCTAACACGCTTGGGGTTTAAAAGCAAATATAATGTTGAGTAGCATAGAACATCCCGTTATATTTGTTCTGTTCAAACAGTATCCCGTATAGGCTATAACTGTCATCTTGATCGTCATAGTAAACAGGCTAAACCTATTGCTACAGTATAATCACGAATTTTTCCCAAGTTTTCTTCAAATTTTTCGTAATAAAAGCTGAGAATACTCCAACCTGCAAAAGTACGAGGAAAGTTTTAAAGTTTTTAGATCTCTGAAACAGAGTGAGGGACATGGTTCAACTTCAGGCGGTCCTAAAACGTATGTACCAGTATTATACCTCAAGTATGGCAGCGTATGGAAGGTACAAAGGATAATATGAAAGAAATGAGCATTCTCCTAACACTTGTAATTATGAATTTTCATTCTGTATTACTTTTGGGAGACAAACCTTCTTCTCTGTCACAGAAAACAAAAATTATTGAAGATTCAGAAGTTTATTTGTATGAAAGAAATGTTATAAAAAATAATGCATAATAAAGCATAAACATAAAAAAGTAAAGCATAATGCGGGTTGCTCTGATTATGAGGCATATAATTCTATAATTCTTCTAACATAGAACATTGCAAATTCCTATTTGTGGAAGAAAAGATCACGGTATATTCTGGAACTTTTATTATATGTTAAAGATAAAATACATTTGTATAAATCTACAAATATTGTACATTCGTATGCCACTAGACATATGGATGATATTAACATTCCGATCTGGTAGACTGTCTTTAACAATGTCTAATACTGAAATTTTGCCTACTAAAGTTGCAAACAATTTCCACCCGATGTATTTAATATGAACAGACTCCATTTTAAAAGAACTATCTCTGGTTGGCCGACCATAAAGCCATTTTATAATAAACGTATTTTTAAACTTTGATTTAATTGACCTAATTTTATCTATCTATCTATCTATATTAATAAAAATGAATTACCAAATGGTTGTTGCCGCATCACTTGAGAACGGCTCGATCGATTTGGCTGATTTCTTTTTTGTTGTGTTCGTAATTGTCAGGACAAGGTTTGTATGAAAGAAAATTTTTGGAAAATCCACGGGAAAAGTCGGAAATGTGAAATGAGGCATAGTTAGAGAGACTGCTGTCAATTGTTTACATAAAAAAAAGATTAAACAAATTGAAGTGTGACGAAAGAAGTGTGACATATTCACAGTTTGAGAGTTCCGCTTTCACATGTTTTCATAACAAAACAAACAAACAAACAAACAAACAAACAAACAACAACAACAACAAAACAAAAAAAAGTTTGAGTCTTGCAACCAAGCCAAATCGAAAGTGTGTATGTATGTATGTAAGTATGTATGTATGTATGTATGTATGTATGTATGTATGTATGTGGGTATGTATGTTCCCTATACAAATCTACATTTCTTGACCAATTTGCACGAAATTTTGCACACATATCCAGTTAAACCCGGGAAGTAACGCGGTGAACACTAAAATTCAAACAAACCACTCCTCCCCTTGAAAATTTATGTAATTTCTGAAAATATTATACTGAAAAGTGAAATACAATTCAGTTATCATGCTAACATTGTACTGTTTAAAGTGTTCACATAGAGCTTTGGGAACTATATAATACAGATTCTGATGCTATCGATGTAACACATTGGTGAAAATAATAATGAAAAGTGAAATCCACGAAAATAAAGCACAGTGTGATGCAGTCACATAACTTTCTCTACCCTTAATATGGAAAATATCATTTTCTCATTTCACATTTTGATGTAGTATAAGCGGTCGTATTGCAGGGACAGCTTAAGTTTGTGCCAGTGAGTATGCTATATCAGAAGTCGGTAAAAAAATCCTATCCGTTGATTCGTCACTCATAGCTGTAGGCTTTGTATAGGGATGTTTATCATAGGCCCTAAACTTCTACAAGAAGACAATAGGATGGAAAATTTTCAGTCCTAGGCCCGCAGTATATTATGTTCCAGGTTTTGGGGGAGGAAAGTATGAAAGTGATATTGAATATATATATTTTTTTGTTAATTTCAGCTTCGAAACGGTTGTATGGTAACAAGAGAGTGAGAAATAAAATTTTCCATAAAGACAATACAATCTTATGTAATCAGAATTTATATTTCTTCTTATTTCAACCCCTCCCATGCATGGTGTGTAGAAGCAACGGAATGCAACATTCGACATCCTCTGTGAGCCATAAAAAGCTATATCTAGCGTTTTCTGAGGGAATAGTTTGAGTGTGATAAGTCGTTCTTCCGCAAGTTCTATGTAGGCCTACATATTATCCAAGGCCCTAGAGTTTGAAAATCGAAAGTCCTTCATAAGTTAATTTCAAATTACAAATAAAAACCCGGGCAACGCCGGGCCTTTTAAGCTAGTAGTTTATATATTTTATCTTATGACAATGTCTATACACTCTGTGTTCCAAAAACTATGTCATTAAATTAAATTGTACTAGTGGGGTACGCCGTAGCGTAGTGGTTGAGGCGTTGTGCTGCAAACCGGAAGGTCGCGGGTTCGATACCCGATGAGGTCGTTGGAGTTTTTCAATTGGTTTAAACCTTCTGGTGGCACTATGGCCCTGGGGTGGACTCAGCCTCTGACAGAAATGAGTACCAGGATCAATCCTGGGGGTAAAGGCTGACAACCTTACCATCTTCACGTGCCGAATGTCCAAAAACTGGAAGCCTCAACCTCCTGGAACCCTCTGGGCCTCCATGGTCTGTATAGGGATCTCTTTACTTTTACTAGTAGTCGTGCTATTTTTTGCAGTATGTTACATCGGGAACGTTCCACGAAAACTGTCGTTTCCACGTTCGTTAGAAAGCTGTCATCAGGCAGCTTGCTAGCAGCAATCATAAAGAAATTTGAAAATTGATTCTCAAGGAGAAATATGCAGGTGAAGAATTTCCCCAGATATATTATGGACAAAGGCAGTCATGTAACTGGACATAAAAACTCACAAAATAAGCCCAGATTCATCCAGGAGCTTGCATTTTCTATAGTATAGTCTTCATCACGAGCATGTTATACTGCCTTGGATATTGGGATACAAAGAAATGCATATAAATGGCAAATAAATAAGGTGTTTTATATATCATATAGTATCATCTATGTGTAACGAATAGGGCAGCATTAAATTAAATTGACTACAGACATGGCCTTATACGGATATAAAGTACAGCCGCAGCATGAGAATGTATCTTAAGTGGTATTCTTATATCTAGTAAGGACTTGCATTACAACAGTTCGCAGCATCTTGTTTGACAATGATGAGTGAGCAGACGGCGACTCCCGTGCTGCACGTAATCTCCATCACGCGGTGACAAATGCCTCACTAGCACGCGAATCCCGTGACCTCTAACACGCAGGCTCAGTGCCATATTGCCATGGTTTGTCCTATCAATACATCTATCTTACAGCTTAACGCTATTTCCCACAGGTCTCTAATGAAACCTCTTTTAAAAGAGATGGTTTTACCTCTCAGACATGAGTGTCTTTAGACGTCTCAGGGGTCACCATCACAAGACCAAGAGGGACATGCACCAAGTTTCGAGTCTCATTAGTAGGGCAAGGCATTTGATGATTTTGCATATTTTTTATATGAAGGTTAAAAGATAGCTCCAATGTATATAAATGTATATCATTAAATAATTAATTAAATAAGGGCAATTTGTTTTTGCATTATTTTGCATATTTCGTCATTTTTGAAGAGATAGGACTTTTTTGGCAATTCTTAGGTCATTTTCGGCATATTTAGGTCATTTTCAGCATGTTATGTAATTTTTGGCATGTTATGTAATTTTTGGCATTTTAGGTAATTTTCGGCATTTTAACAATAAATATTTTTTTATTTCTTTTTAAATGGCACATATTTGCTAGGGGAAATTTGATGGGCATGCCAGTTCAGAAAGAATTTATTTTTCGCTAAGGGTGTCCAAGTACTGTAGTATAAATTTACTGATTTCTTTAGTAACAAAATAAGTGTGTTTTATATTGTAAATTCATATATAAAGCATCGTCATAAACTGTATTTAGCAATTCATTACTTAAGAAAAAACTAATTATAAGTAATAATGGTAAATTTATTGGTCATTATTTTAATATTTCGGGTCATTTTTTCACTATTTTTAGGTCATAATTGCATTTTTTTTTTCATTTTTTCACTATTTTATGGTCATTAAATGCCTTGCCCTACTCATTAGTAAGGACCGGAAGTTAATGCTCTATCAGAAGAAGAAATATATATGCATATATGCTCTAAAATTTATAAAATATGTTCTGAAAAATGAAGTATGCTCCATCATTTAAGTAATTTTAATACTTTACGTATTCTTGGTAGCTGAAATTCATTACAAATTACAAAAAATAATAAAAGTTGTATGATTTATATTACATTTTTTTAAAAATGAAGTCAATGAAACGAATTTTAATAAATTTAAAAGAAAGAAGTTAAATGCCACTTTTATATTATAGACCTACAATTAGTTCCGAATATATTAGGCAGCGTTCTGTCAATTACCAGACTCGGTTCTCAAAACATTCACATGCATAGCTGTAGGCTTTGTATTAGTTGAGAAATAGGGATGTCTATCATAGACCCTAAGCATCTAAAAGAAGACAAAATGGGATGGAACATTTTAAGTCCTATGCCCGCAGTATATTATGTCCCAGGTTTTAGGGAAGGAAAGTGTAAAAGTGATATTGAATTTTTTTTATTTTTTTTTATCCCCGAAACTGTTGTATGGCAACATGAGAGTGAGAAATAAAATTTTCCGTCAAGACAATACAATGTTATGTAACCGGAATATCTGTTTCTTCTTATTTCAACCCTCCCAGGCATGGTGTGTAGGGTGCAACGGAATGCAACATTCGACATCCTCTAGGAGCTATATAAAGCTATATATAGCGTTTCTGAGGGAATAGTTTGAGTGTGATAAGTCGTTCTTTCTCATTGCAAGTTCTACATCATATTATACAAGGACCTAGAGTTTGAAAATCGAAAACCCTTCATAAGTTAATTTCAAATTACAAAATAGAAAACCCGAGTGACGCCGGGCTTTTTCAGCTAGTACTGAATAAAGACAGTTCGCTGCTAAACGCTAAAGGCCTAACACCACATTAATGGTGGGTAGGGATGGTTTGATACCAGATTTTCTCAATACTCGATACCGATACATGATTTTTTCCTCGATACTCGATACCTTCAACAATTCCAGTTTCAATAAATAGGTACATTAAAAATTAAAATTAGAGAGAACTGTGTAATACACCTAAATTAATTAGGTCTGGATATTTAATGAGACAAAATTTAATATCATCAGTAGCCTAAAATTATTTTTAAACTCTACATTAAAACTAAAACTAGTTTTTTAAACAGTTCACTTACAAGTTTTTGTTAAAAATACTAGCATTCTCACTTAATTGCAGAATTACAAAAGTATCGAAAAAGTATCGAGCGAGTTTTCTGAAGTATCATTCGATGCCGATACCATGCAAGTATCGAGAGTATCGAGGTATCGAAAGTATCGAGGACCCATCCCTAATGGTGGGACGTGTGCGATGATTTGAATATGTGCGCATAAGTCGATGCAAAATTCAACTCAGGCATTTTAACATTTCATTAACACCTTTCACGAAGAAACGTATAACAAAAGGAAAGGTTAATCACAATTTGAGAGGCGGACGTGCGTCCTGCTATTCTGTTTTGACATTTTACGCGTTATTAAATGTGAGAAAATAAAAAAAAGTCTGCTTGGGGCAGTCAACAGGTGGTTGGAGCGCACGTCGGTCCCGTCGCTTAGTGAGTTATAACTGGTTCGATGGATAAAATCTGCAGCCGGAGGGAAACAAAAACATAAACACTTCCTCCCTCTGCTTCTCTGAGATTGTATCGGCCGCACTCTAATAACTTCATTAAGGTACGTGGTTATCTCCTTCCTAACCTTTATTATTATTCATTTACTTTGCTACCCTAAACATTTCACATCTTCAACAAGCTGCTCCGTGGGTGGTTCTAGTAATAATCCATATGTCATAGGAATATTTAAACTGTATTTCTATATTTTTCAGTTCATTAATAGTTATTTATGAAATAAGTGGTAAAAACGAGATTTTATTTTACGAGTAGGTAGGCCTATACTGGCGAAACGAGCCCGTAAGGAAGAGTGATGCAATCTTACAGGAAAGCAAAGCAAAAGAATATCATTTTATTATCTGCACCTTACATTATTTTTAGACACCCGTTAATATAATACTAGTAGGGATGGGTCATCGATACTTTCGATACCTCGATACTCTCGATACTTGCATGGTATCGGCATCGAACGATACTTCAGAAAACTAGCTCGATACTTTTTCGATACTTTTGTAATTCTCCAATTAAGTGAGAATGTAGTATTTTTAACAAAAACTTGTAAGTGGACTGTTTAAAAAACTAATTTTAGTTTAAAAATAATTATAGGTACTGATGATATTAAATTTTCTCTCATTAAATATCCAGACTTAATTAATTTAGTTGTATTACACAGTTCTCTCAAATTTTAATTTTTAACGTACCTATTTATTGAAACTAGAAATGTTGAAGGTATCGAGTATCGAGGAAAAAATCATGTATCGAGTATCGAGAAAATCTGGTATCGACCCATCTCTAAATATTAGATACTTTAATATTTAATTCACACTTATTTATACTTGTTTGAAAATCGAGGTTATAATCAGGAATCAGGTTATGTTTGTATATCAGTAGGCCATGTTCATGTAACTATTGTATTGTACAATTATTATAATTGATGTTCACGTTTTTTACCGTTGATGTGTTTATGGCATGTGTTAATTTCAACTGATTTAAAACTCTTAATATGATATAGAATGAAATAAGTCATGATAAGTAAATATCCAACTCGATATTTACCTTTAAGACAGGGGAAACCATGAAAAACCCCAAGTAAAATTGATAGTGTATTTTCTTTGGGTATTCTTGGTAGTTGTGTTGATGGTACAATTACTGCAATTGCTGATAGATAAGCCTATTCCCTGTAATTTTTGCAACTAACGTGAAAAATTAACATTTAAAAAAGGCGTACTTAATTTTAATAAATACAATTTTTATCAAAATGATTCCATTAAATAATCATTTGCAAATATTTTAAACTAAATGAGTGTACACAGTAATCTTTCCACAAATTCTGATAGACATAATCATCACAGATTATCAGGATCTATGTGTTTAATGAATTTCATTTTCTGCCTACGAGAGATATGGGATATGATGTATAATTTATGTATAAAAGATTCCACCTAGGTTCTCGTTATTTTGATTTAATAAAACTCATTTCCTAATACACTAATTGATAACCTTGGAAATAAAAATTACAGTTAACAACATAATAAAAACATACGCTGAACACACGTGATGACAAAAAAAAAAAAATCTTTAAAATATTGAAGTTACAATTGGGCTGGACGGTACATTTCGGATACACAGTAATCTTCAGGTCCTATATATATATATATATATACATATATATACTGTATATTAGGACCAATACAATATAACAATACCAATACACCAATACATTATAACAAAGCTCACGCTGCGAGTGACTTTTAACACTTTTCGTTACGGACATCAGTTGAATTTTCTTGAATTAAACTCTTTGCTACCTCTAATAATAAACATTTATTGAAATCACTCTTCTCTCTTTCGTAGTTTTACCTCTCCCTTGTAGGGACCTTTATGCGGCCCGCGCCGCCCGGGCCTTACCGGGCCGCGACCTGTCGGGAGAGGAATGAACTATGGATCACAACACAGACAGACATACTTTTTTGACCAGACAAGGACATGGAGGGCCTCCCCGGATGAGTGATCGGCCCAATGCCAGGACCACCTCCGAGACAACACGAACACATAGGACGATACACACCATTCACACACACACTCACTCAGAACAAGGCGAGGATGAGGATGAAGATGAAGATGATAATGACGGCCAGATGATATCCGGGGACCACAAGGGCCTAAAGTTACCTGACATTTGTCTCACAGGTGAGGGGAAAACCCCGGAAAAAACCTCACCTAGGTAACTTGTCCCGACCAGGAATCGAACCCGGGCCCGCTGCGTGAGAGGATTGGACGCATCCCCTGAGCCACAGCGGTGGACTATTGAAATCACAATTATCGAAATTAAACTATGGAAGTCTCTCTTGCATGGAATATGTTGATACATTTACGAGTAATCATGTTTACAAGTTTAGGTGAAAGAAAGCTGTAAAGACATTTCAGTGCACTGGCACGAATTTGTATACAAAACAACGTAGGTGCGGGAAAAATAAACGATAAAAAAAATAAGGCAATGGACAGTGTTGATAGGTTGCAATTCTACATAACCTTACATCGAACAGGTCACTGATTTAGGAACTAAGTATCACTATAATTATTATCGAAGAGTCTATTACTGTTTTAATTCATACTGCGCTCAAGAAACAGCAAATTAGTCATAATTTTAACGAGTCCAATTATTCCAATTATCTCTTCCAGTAGCTAAATGCTATACAGTATCCATTACTCTCATTTCTATAGATACACTAATAAAACAATTCTTACCTTTAATTGCAGTTCTTCATTGCTCAGCAACAGTGTGAATATCTTATAGATCTCATCGCACCACAACGAAGTCTTCTACCAGGAATTTAACTGTAAAACAATGAAATTTTATCACACACTATATTTTCCATAGACGTAAAAAGAAATGATTACTCTACAAATAGGGAACTGGGTCTTACGTCGCAACACAGGTAATTTATGGTAGGCTATAGCAGTGGCGGATCCAGACATGGGCGTACGGTGAAATTTTGTTCGGGAGGGGTTCAATATATAGTCGTCTCAGCTCCATGTCCTTGCGCACATTGTGAATTATTACTTTTTTTAAATTACTAAACAGCTGTATTATTATAATTAATACACTGTAATAAATTAATATGCAGCTCAGTCTTTGAAACTGTTTTTCTTGAGATTTCTATTCATTTATCATTTAAGCTAGAGTCTACAAATAAAAACTTTCTTTTGAAAAATTATCATAATACTGTATGGTGAATAGGGCACGTTTTTAAAGTCATCTGTAAATCCACCAGTGGAAAAGCCCGAATAATGCCGATTATTTCACGATAATTTTGTGATGAGCTCGTGATTACTGTTGGCTTTACAAACAGGTTGATGGATTTCGGCAGGAGTATTCGAGTTGTCGTTTGACCAACACCACGATGTTTTGAAATTTGAATCTTAAATAAATTACGATAAATCTAAAATAATACTTTGATATGTACGAAATTGTAAAATATGTAACAACCGAATAAGAGTTTTTTTTTATTATTTATTTTTTTTTTTTTTTTATTTCGTTCCATGATTTATAATCTTCAAAATATTGCAGATATTTCGGGAGGGGTTTCAACCCCCTGAACCCCCCCTTACCGTACGCCCATGGATCCAGAGGACCGTAGGGGCCTTGGTTCTTCTTTTACATTGATTTGACCTCTTTTTATTCATAAAAAGTAATTATCTAGTAAAACAACACTAAAATTTAATTAAACACAAAACAAAAATAAAATCATTTACGTACTCGCCCTATTTCAACCGGAGGATTTTAAAATGTTAGTTGAAGAGTATTTGTATTCTAGATGCCTTGTATTAAAGGCGTATACTAGCCGTGAAAAGACGTCAGTTGTTCGAGTTCCTTATCTTTAATTATTATTATAAATGATAAATTGGTTTCTTGTGAACTATTTCAGATCAACGCTTCCTTAAAGTAAAAGGTAAAGGCTTGATATTTGATTAATTATTTTTATTTTATTTAAAACTGACAAATTTATGGGTAAGATTATTTTAAAAAATGGATCCTATTGACGTTATAAAATCTTAAATGTGATTCTTGTTTGAAACCCGCAGATGGGCAAAACTAGCGTAGAGGTGTTTAGGTATTACAGATCTTCGGAATATTCCCTCTTAGATCGCGTGATAATCAACGGTAATGTAAGAGTAATTTTGAAATTACCGATAAATGCACTATTAAAACGCATTTACGACCCAAGATCTACACTTCTTGTGAGCAAGATAAGATCGCAATGATCAACCATTATCGAAGTTAAAACGTGTATGTAATTCAGTGCTCATTGAGATGGGGTTGGGGTGGCTCCCAGAGTTAAGCCAGGGGCTGAAGATTGTATTAATTCTGCTATATAAGTAATACCCAACTAGAAAAACACTTATTCTTTGTCTTCTTCTACTTCTACTTAGTTTAACCTCTCCAATTGTAGGAACGATTGTGAGGCCCACGCCGTTCGAACCTTATAAGACTGCGACCTGTCGTATGAGGGATTATCTGTGGACCACACACATATCTTTCTGACAAGACAAGGAAATGGAGGGCCTTTCAGATTGAGTGATCAGCCCAATGCCGGGGCCACCTCCGACACAACACGAACACATAGGACGAGCCATAGCCTACCTGTCCCTCACTTTGAACAAGGCGCGGATGGGATGAAGATGATAATAACGGCCAGATAATATCCGGGGAACACAAGGGCTTAAAGTGAGCAGACATTCGTCTTACAGGTAACGAAAAAACCGCGGAAAAACCCCCACCTAAGTATGTTGTCCCGACCAGGAATCTAATCCGGGCCCTGGTCACGCATCCCATACGACATCGCTGTGGACTAGAAAAACACATTACAAGGTTAGGATTTTTAGGTGCAATTTCCATATGAAAAAGGAAGGGAAAAGATGCTAAAAATCAGGCAAAATAAGGAGGAAAAGCTACTACTTCTCTCGCTGCGAAACACACTAACAATCACGAACAGCAGGCTTTTGACTAATTCCAGTGAATTTAAAAAGAAAAATGAAATATTTTTATATAATTGTTTTTCATTGTTTCAGGAGTGCCTACAATCCCACTTTTGCTGAAAACAGACAGGGTTCACTATTCCCACGTTGCCCTACGAGAAAAGGTGCGCAATTAAGGAAATCATAAACCTGCACATAGAGCTAAAATTATTAAAGAAGATTGTAGGTGTTCTGCTCTGCTCTCTAGTGACGGGGTTCATGTACAAAATAAGTACTGGGTGTACATCCCTGGCACAAGCAATCATCTCATTGCTAAATAAGCGAGGGACGTTAAAAACACAAGTTTCAAGTTCAAGACAATTAGCGTGGTCGGACGGACGGACGGACGGACAAGGCAGATGGTGAGGTGAATGTCAGTCATTCGCTGCTATGCCTCTATATTTAGAGCTTACATGTTACAGTACCAGAAATGCCTCACGAATTTACTTTATGTTTCTGGTCAGGCAGTTCTTAGTACAAGCATGTATGTAACATACCAAACGCATGCTCTTCTCATTTGCGATAACTGGAGAACAACCAATATTGATTTTACCACAATTTCGAGGGTATTATTCCAATTTCTCAAGTGAAGGTTTTAGGCACACTCTGATTTACTAATTACTTACTTACTCATTGGCAATAGACAATTCCTAAGCAAACTAAAGGAATATTGTCTATTTTAAGGAACCCGGAGGTACATTGCCGCGCATACATGACCCTATTAGCGCCATGACATGACCGCCATTTAACCCTATTCTGTGCTACCTCCATCCAACCAATCCTAGCAAATTCTACTTCCCTTACATTAATTCTAATATTGTGCTCCCACCGGTATCTAGGTCTCCCAGTCAATATTTTTAGCTAATATCCCCCCCCCATGCGGGGAACATGTCCAGTCAATTTCATCCTGAGTGATTTAATTAGGGTCTACCCGTATTATATTATTTGTGAACAGTACAGGGTATGAAGCTCGTCACTATACGGTTTTCCCCAGTCCCCGTTTTAATCTCTTCTAGGTCAGAATATTTTCCTAAGCACCCAGTTTTCAAACACTCCCAGATTATGTTCTTTCCGAAGAATAAGAGACCAGAGTAGCTAACCACCGTGCAGTGTAATACAGTAAAATATATGGGATCAATTTCCACAACTACCAAATAAATAGGTTACAGAAAAATAAATTCCAATTATGGAAGCTTATGACTGTATAATTCTATTTATAAATAGATGAGTAATAGGGAGTGCTTATAATAAACAGAACGTTGCTAGATTATGTAAATTGATTACAGTACAGAATCATGTTGTAAAGAATCAAAGGCGAAAGAAAAGTCTCGTACATTATGGTGTTGTAACGAGCTACGTGAAAATCAGCAATGC
Organism: Ectobius pallidus; assembly: GCA_964059195.1. NCBI lineage: Eukaryota > Metazoa > Arthropoda > Insecta > Blattodea > Ectobiidae > Ectobius > Ectobius pallidus. Next base: position 114,857,538 of record CAXKWD010000007.1, on the reverse strand, counting down.
AGATAATACTTTAAAGAGTAAGTCTATAACATCATTAACATATGGGTAAAAGCTGTAGTCTCTGTGCTATAATTTCGTAATAAAGCAAATGTTGCTAAAGCCGGCTGCATAGGCTTTTAGAGGATGCTAAACAGTATGTATTAACACAATAAAACGATTGAAAAAAAATATGCATAAAGCGAGTTTTGGAAAAACGGTCCTCAATTGTGCTAAATTACATTCGTCAGTCATGTCATTTTAGCAGTAGACATCTTAAAGACACAATTAACACTTTTTGAATGGAAGTAGGTGGTGTTAAAAAATTTAAACTGATTTCCTTCTCTACAAAAAGAGAGAAAAAATAAAAATGCAGAGAAAAAAAAACAATTTTCTAACAGAATCATCAAATTATGTTTCTTCTCTGTTATCCCTTCAAACTATGCTCATAAGTCTGATGATATCGCTGTTACCATAAAGAAAAGCATCATTAAATATTGAATAAAACCGAGCTTGTGTGGGATTCATTCTGTTCGCTGGTCCCGGGTTCACTTCAATTCCACCTATCAACAGGAGAGCAATATTTATGATTAAACAAATTACTGCGTTAACTTTGCCTTCCTTGTTTGCTTGCTGTTTCAACCCCGTCTTCTTTTTTGTTCATAAAAGTTCCAATTTTAGTTCTATAAACTGCTATTTCCACGCCCATTGTCCCTTATGTCACTTTTAACCGGATCGGCAGAAACTGTCAACACACGTCCTCTCCCAACCGTTGCTTGCTTGGTACTGTACAAACTTAATACTTAATACGACTTAAGTTTGGGAATAAAATCCCCCCAAATGGTCTCTCACACTATCAATAATTGTATCCATTATTAAAATAAACAATGTAGGACTGATGAAATCGCCTTGTCTTAGCACTTTTATAAACTTAATTTCGTCTGTCAATTGTCCGTCTATATTCACCAAAGTTGTATTTTTATTCATAGCTTCTATTATTTTCAATAACTACAATCACAAATGGCTTCTCATAACTATTTGAATAAGGAATGGGAAGAAGAATGCTGTTTATTACAATGGAGAGGGATCTTGTCTCTTCGCAATTTTAGCATCAGACGACAATTAAATAAATTTTATTACAAAGAATGAGGGAAAGATACACGTTCAGGTATTATTATTATATTATTATTGTTGTTGTTGATGTTGAATGGCGGGCTCATGTAAACGCGGCAAAGAACCTAAGTATTTCTTTAGCTTGGAAATTTTCCCACTGCCACTGAGTAAGTATTTTTGCCTCTTAACATTGACCGGAGCAGACAATTCGATATTTCGGTCATTAATAATATTCTGTTACACCTATTTCTTGTGTATTAATTTTATTAATTTGTGATCGTATTAAAACAGCGTTTCTCAACCTTTTTGAACCCGAGGCCCTCTAAAATGTCTAAAAAGTTTTACGGACCCCCAATTTTACATCCCATTTTTAAAAGTAGGCTATATGTAGGCCTATATTCTTAATATTTTGGGTATTAATTATAGGTCAATATAACAAATAAATCTACATACATGAAACCCTTGTTAAGAGAGCGCCTCTAATAACAAATTCCGACAAAGTCTTATTTTTCAGGGTTTTGAATGAAAGAGGGAACCATAGACGTCAGTGCATCAGGGGTTTCAAACTGTGGTTCATAACTGCAAAAGTAAAGAAATTTGCAATAGGACCTGTATTTTCGAAGATTTTAAAAACGTTGACATCTAATATCCATTTTATGTGAAACATTTTTACTTCCTTACTTTCCAGTGGTCCGCGGACCATAGGTTGAGAAACGCTGTATTAAAGTATTTGGGGGGAGGCATGACACTTATCTCTCACTTACTAAGGGCAAAAAAAAATGATCGATGCCTATGCTCTGGTTGCAGAAAGATAGACAAATACATTTCCTTTAATATTTCTGCACAATAAGACAAATTTATAGCACCGCTTAAACAGATTAGTTACGCGGTAAAGGTCCCAGGAGCATCGTCGCATTCTGGATTGGATACGCAGTTAAATATCCAGGACATAAATAGCAGGGTACGATTACAGTCAAGTTATTTAAGTTAATGCCAGGACTTTCACTCATGACAACGCGTATCGTGTGGGAATTAAACAGATCCCAGTAATTGCTGACTTTTACTTCCGCAAGGCAATATTCCGCTTCTTCGCATTATAATCACTGGCTAATAAACGCAATGCATATAGTCGCCCTCTCAAATCCTTTCTAAACTCATAAGTAAAGTCTTATAAGGCCTATTTATTGGTAGCTTAGAATTAAATTAGCAAAAACACCAATTCTATGTATGGATATTAGTAATCTGCTGTGGCCATTTCCTCGGTTTTTGTCGAATACGTCATTTTTTTATGGGTCAGTTTTTTCTCTCCCGGTGATCTTGAATTTGGCGAAAATCCGATATATTTGTTTTATAGTAATATTAGCGTTCATAGATCAATGTTACAGCTTTCACCTGTTAAACTAGAAGTTGGGTAATTTTAATTAATTTTATCTCCATAATGACAGTTACGTGCAGGGTTTCCTCTTGGGATAAACAAACAATTACGGACTACGGACAACGGATGTTCGGGGTTGATGTTGGTACACTTAATATTCTAGCCTTCTTTATTTTTTCTTTCTTTCTTTCGTTCTTTCTTTCTTTCTTTTTTTTCCCCCGAGTGTGAGAAGCCCGAAAATTCCAATACTCAGATTAACCGGCCACGGGATTCTACATTGACAGTTCCCGAATGAGTCCACGATGTTACCGCCTAGCACACATCAAAAGGTATTATGAGTTAAGAGTTTATTCTTTGAAATTTGTATATTTCTTTACTAAATTTATAATTATAATCGAATCTTATATTAACAATAATAATTTACATTTATTCACTGATTAATTTCCTATATAGCCTACAGTAGAAATGTAAATGTAAAATATTTAAATGTACGGTGTTAATAAAGTAAGTTTGCTAAAAATGCAGCGTGTTCAAAATATTGTGATATTAATTGTATACCAGGTAGTTCTTTCCAAAGTATGAAAGACTCAGTTCTTGGAGCTACTCGGATACCATTTCCCCACAATAGACGACCCTCATTAAATGCCTAGAAGCAAAACATTCAGGTTCTCTTTCTTTTCTGCAGAGTGTTCAGTCCACTGTCCTGTATCGTGTTGAATGGTTGCACCCGCTGTGTTATTCCTTTTCTTCCGACCCAGGTGTAAAAATGGCCATCTTCGCTACATCAGAAGAATGTGTATTGTGAACACTCTAAATACACTGACTCTGTGATTTCCGAACAAAGAGCGACCCTCGTTAGGAAGGGACTCATTGCGAAAACATTCCGCAAAGTCGGGCCTCGGGCAGTGGAGTGAGAAGAGGTTTTCATGTTTTGGAATGAACTATACACTGTACTGCACATTTTCAATTTAAAGGGTAATTTAGTAAATTTAAATGAATTTATTTTTAAGAATATTTGTAATTATATGTAGGCCTATACGTGTAATGAAATACACAATCACAATACACAATTTGATAAATATTGAGTGAATCGGGTTTGTGATTTCTTGATTGCATACTCATTCCTACATGTTATTGGTCCAAATCTAAAGAAATACATATGAGCTAAATAGTCATATTAATATATGACCAAAAAAAATATTAATATTTATTTATTTATTTAACCTGGCGGGGTTAAGGCCATAAGGCCTTCTCTACCACCCAGCCAGGGCAAAAACATTAAATACATAATAATAATAATTAGGGGCGGATTTCTATGACATGTCATATTTTTTCGCTTTGCATTATTTCAGGTTTCCGACTAATTAAATCCCGATTCCAAGAATCCTGGTGAAAATGGAACGGCTTTTATTGTGCATATAACTGCATATTTAGGAAATTTTCAACTATTGTAGCATATTTAGTATGAATATGCATATTCAGGTCATATTTTTTTACATATTAAAGAAATTTTGAAGTTTCATATCATATTTTGTAAATTTTGCATTATACTGATACGTTTTGAGAATTTACAGATATTTAAAATAATTAACATTATAATTTAATAAAATGAGTTGTAATGAAACTTAAAAAAAAATGTACATAATGTGCAAGTGGTAAAGTCATATTTTGAATTATACTGGTCATATTTTAATGTTTCTTAGGTCATAAATGCATACATATATCCTATTTTTTAGGTCATAGAAATCCGCCCCCTAATAATAATAATAATAATAATAATAATAATAATAATAATACAAGTAAATGAAAAACAAGAAATGATATACCTGAATACAAGGAACGTACATTAAATATAGAGACAAAAATTCAAACATAAAGTACTTAAATTATATATCCTAATACAAATGACTAAAATAAAGAAATGAAAAAAAATGAAAGACTAAACAATTACGTTCTTGTAAATACTAAGGCCTTATTTTAAATAATGAGAATTTCCCAAAAAAAATATTTAAAAAATTGGGACATGGATAATTGTAAAACGTTTCAAACCCCATCACAGTCTTAACGCACATGGAAAAATCTCGATGCGGAGAATGAAAGGATACGCTTAAGAGATAATGAGTACTTCATAACGACTTGCGTATGCAATCAACTCAGACAATGATACCTTACCTACACGTGCAACTACCCTCACAAACAATGCAATAGTCGTGGGAAAATCTTAAAGCACTGCAAGTTATTACAGTACCGGAAACACATATCGTCTGTTTAAAAGAGGAAGTAAAATAGACAAAATGTTAAACCTGAATGTCGAACACCTGCAGGGTACAATACGATCATAACTTTAAACCTGACTCACCAGCGAAATGAGAACACTGCACGCAAATTCATGGCGTGACAAAAGAACATCATCTACTTTCCTAAGATTGATACATCCACAAAGATGAAATTGGCGATATGAACGGACCTTAATTACTCGATCAAGACAATTGGCGAAACAATGATAAAGGAATGTTACCCTCCCCACGGCCCATTTCACGGGAACTGGCCCCGTTTGTACACCAGGACAGGATTGGAGTTTATCCCCCACTTTTGTTTTAAATTTATATGGATAATCTGATCAGAGAATGAATGTTTAAAATCGATGGAGTCATTTGTAGTGCAGAAAATTTTATATTTAAGTCGATCCTATTTGCGGATGATCAAATAATTGTAAGTGAAACTTTAGACGAACTGCAAAGAGCAGAAACTATGTGAGAATTATAATTTAAAAATTTCGACAAATAAAACAAAAACAATGAACTTCCCAGGTAAGCATACTATTAGAACCAAAAGTGTAGTCAGTCAGTCATTCATTCAGTCAGTCAGGACAAAGCCGCTTATATACAGAGAGAATGGGGGTGCCAACCCAATAATTATTTTGGGGGTTCTGAAAATGCAAATCACCCCCGAAGTCCGCCTATGTCTGAGATCATACTCTCATTACCACGTACTCTCTCATCAGAAAACAATTCACAAAACCACTTACCCTAGATGGCATATCGTATTAAATCAAACCTATTAATTAATCAGCTACATTTCGATTACTTAAGTTTTATCCTCGAAATGTGCACCAATTTTTAATTCTCTCATGTTGTGGAAATCTCAGTTTCGGCAAGTAATGGATCTCCTTAGTTCTTTCATCCTACTCTTTACAATCTATACCTGAATGAAATGGTTTAGAAATTACATGAGTCATCTTGGGAAAAATAGCGTGTAATTAAATTATGATTGACGAAAGGAGTACAAGTGGACCCGCATCCTCTTTTATACCTGTTCACGTGGGAAGCCTACGCGTTCAGATGTGAGTGGGAGTAACGCTGAAATCTTCTAGACGTTCTGACAACTAATTCAAAGCCCGAAATGAATGAATTAGTCACTGTCATAGCTCTAAATATCAAGCTGTGCCTCATAGCTAGTATAAACGAGGTTCCTTACATTATCATCGAAATAGGAAAATATTAATTTTCAATATTTAATGTGAACGATGTCTCAAATAGAATTGGTTCAGCAGGATAAATCTCATGTACAAAGCAGTCTGTTTTAAGCGAACTTAGAAATCTAATTCTTGTCATTGTATCCAAGATTATCGGGTTTAAACCCAACTAATGGTGTGGGATTTTTCAGGCGTAAAACAATAGTAGTCTATACTTTTTAAGGAAGGCAAGTGCTGCCGTTGGTCCCATCACACTTTATTAATTTGTCTCAGGAGAATATGCTCTGATATGAGTTCCTAAAATAGTACGGTATATTCATAGTTACGTATTCAATTTAAGAGAAATTAAAACTTTCTTTTCTGTAGTCCTAAATATGTTGTGATCTCATCTATGCAGAAAATGAGGATTTTTCTAATCTTCATGAAAAATGTTAAACAACCCTAGGTCTATGCAGTTAAAGGGAAGAATTGCCGGCAGTTTCAAGCTAATTTTATATTCTCAATATCCCTGGTCCTTCCCTAGACGATGTATCGTGAGAGTGTCAAATATTATTAGTTAGTCGCGGCTCGTGGCTTGAAATGATGGTATGCCGCATAACCTACACCATTTCATAGCCTTAAATAAAATATTTTAAAGCCTACTTACATCCTGATTGCCATGTTACTGTGTTGTAAATATTCGCCCTGCATCAACTCGTCATTCACCTGATCACCTGATCGTCATCTTCTACATATGTACTGATTGCTTCTGATTTATTGCCATTGTACCATGTTGTAAATATTCACCCTTCGCTAATTCATCACTCACATCATCATAATCTACATTTATACCGAAGTCTTGAAACCAAGATAGCAAACTGTAGGCCCTATACAAATATTAGTCTGTGTATTATCTGTATTCTCCCCAGTAGTGTAGCCTCCGGCTGTGGGACTCTGGGTCAACTACGGTCAAATAAATAAATAAAAAAATGAAGAGGTATAAGTGTAATTATTATAGCCTATAAAACTAAAAACATTCGATAACATTGACCTTCTAAGTACAACAAAACATCTTAACACCCACCGCACGACACATCAGCCTACAACAAATGCTTTACTCATAGATGCTTCCTGTCCCTTAGCACAATCAGAGCTGCGAAGCAGGAACCCCTAGCAAAGCATGCGCAGTGGAAGTTTCACAGTATCGTGAGTGAGATCGTCGTGGCTGAAGCAAATTCAGCACTCGACAATGTTATCCCGGAGAAAGCGCTACAAAACATATTTTCGTCCGTTTTGTTTGCAAAACGGCTCGCAATCGAAGGGAACAGGAGTAATTTTAATACAGTTTTTATAGTGTGCTTTCGCACATTAGCACTTAGTCATCAGCCGCCCCTGTTATTAGTTATTACTGATTAGGTAACATATCAGTTATTTTAAACAATGAATAAAATTCATTTCATACGCCTATTACCAAGAGAAAATTGAGAAAAATATATCTGGCTTACGACTTCCATCCGCGTTGTGTGAAGTGGAATGACCAGTAGCATACTTTTCTGTAATACAGAACATCGTAAACAAAATCACTGGTAGTTAGAACTTTTCTAAAGGATGCCCACAGGCTGTCTAAAATTTATGAAGCTAAGATTTTAAAAATAGACAATCGAAAAGGTATTTATGACTTGAGGCTTTCCCGTTGTGGAACAAAAAAATAAACAAAACAAAAAAACAAACAAAAACACGAGAGTATCTCGGGAATTCGGATGGGTGAATGGATTTAATACGTCCGAGCTTTTAGATCGTATTAGATCTGCAGGGGTCCCTTAAACTAGGATCCAGTTAAAATAAATTAAATCTTCAATAATCGTTAGCCACAACATACGGAAATTCTCTCTCTAAAGGACTGATCAACCATCATACAAACATGAACAGTCGTGAAATGATTCTTACTCAAACATGAAAATGTTAAGAAGTTGTTTCTAATATGAAAAAGAAGCAGTAACAGTATCAGAAGTAGTTGTAGTAGTAGTGACCAATACGAAGAAGTATTAATAACAGCAATATTAATAGTAATAGCAGTAGAAGCAGTAGTAGAAAAAACTTCGAGCCAGTAACAACAATAGATCTAATAACAATTATTCTAGTAGTCAAATAACAAAAATATAAGAAAATAATAATATATGGCAATCGTAAACAGCGAAAGAATTATCCAGATACAGTAGAGTGAATAGTTTCCCCGTTCAAACAAATAAATAGGTCTACACAATGGAACCTAATTTCGTAACATAGGCATATTACTCTTTACTGTACCAGTTACAGGGTGGCGTGCACCATCCAGGAGTAAATCTTACTAAAGTAGTAAATTTAAGACGGAGACCTGGAGTATACAAGAACCAGTACATCTGTCTCACTCTTTAAGTCATACGAGTAATGTGCTAGAGTGAGACAGACAAACCGGTTTTTGTTGCGTCAGGTTCCCGTCTTAGATTTACTACTTTAGTGCTTCTCTTTTAGTAACTTACTCTTTTAGTTGGTGTTGGAGAGCTCAATTGATAGTTACTTCTTTAGTTGTAACTAAAGTAGTAAACGATTTTTACTAAAGAAGTAGTCGAATTCTGCGCAGAACAGAGCAGAAACGTTAGTGCAGCGCAGCAGAACACGTGCATTTCAATTGCCAGTATTATTCAAGTGCCAGATAATGAAAAGGAAAGGTTCGCTGAAACAATGAATATGAATTTGGGTTGTTCCAAATATTACTAATGACAATCTTCATGTTTTAAAATAGGTCTAATAGTAATGTTTTATTCATTACTAATTTTAATTCCTTCAATTGAGTATTTTCAGTTTAGTAGCCTACGTATGGGTACTGTGATTACAATTTTTGTACAAACTATTTCTGTATTATAATGCAAACAATTGGAATTTCCAGTTGATTTTCATAATTGATTCACTGTCAATATTATAATTATTTCTCTCATAATAATAATAAAGTTCTAAAATATATTAAAATATTTATACTTCCTAAAGTTACATATTCTTCCCCAAAAACGATAAATCAATTATTCTATAGTTGTTTATCATAAATCTCACTATAATGAATTATTAATACTTATTGACTGTTTAACAATATTAATAAGAAGTATTACACAAAATCATGAAAAAGGGGGATAAAAAGGATAACAAAACTAATAAGGGGCATTATGTTTCTGTCCTTTTTCAAATGCACAGAACATTTACTTAAAAAATATTACCTTATAAAAATAATAATATTACAACTGAGAAATGTAATATTTAAACAAAAAATGGCGGTACAATATTTCGGAAGCTATGAACTCCAATAATAATTATGTAGATGGTTGTGTGTTTAAAAATAATTTCAGTGACTACTTCTCTAGATCCTGTGCAGCTTCAACCTCCGGGCCCCTCCTTAAAATTTTCTTTCGGCACTCATGTTGGCATTTTTTTTCTATATAGTTTATAATGCTTCTCACTTTCCTGTCCACAGGGTTAATTAAATAGTTAGCAGCATACTATAGACCTGCAGCATCTGTTATAGTTTATTCCCAAACATGAAAGTCTCGTCTCACTCCACCATTCGAGACTTGGGGAGTCTTTAAGGAATGGTTTTACAATGTGTCCCCTTCTCAATGTACGCTAATCCCAGAGTCAGTCAAATTTTCTTCCGATGTGGCCTGTTTGGACATTTTTACACCTGGGTTAGAAAAAAGGACATATTATTCATTAACACTGCGGGTGCAACTATTGAACTTTTAGCTCTTATAATTATTATTATAATCTGGCATTCGCAGTGTTGTGCTTTAAGTTAAGCTATAGAAGTGTAATGTAATAAAATTAATTTACAATAATTACATTAAATCGTTTAACAATGAGAATCACCTATTGTTTAGTAATTCTATGGTTAAGTAGCAGGGGGAAGTGTTTTCTGGGTAGCTCCAAGAACGGAGGCTTTCATTTATTGGAATGTACTATACCTCGCCGATATCTGTATCCATATGATTAGCTTGAAATACATCGTCGTTTTCTGACCCAAAGTTAGGGAGAACTGCAACATCTAAAGGCCGATCCAGCTAGGAAGATATTGAAGATCACATGAGCTCCTTGTACCGTGCAATGCAAACGTCCCTTCCACTCACTCTTCCCCTCACCTTTGGTGGACCTCTTCCTAGTTGGATCGCTCTCCGCAATGATATTTCCACATTTGACTGGCTGAAATCACATGGATGTAGTGAGAATCTGACATCGTTTCTTCCAAACGCCAAAATTTCATATAAGGATTTATGAGCTTAATTATTTACGTTATTAAATGCCGTACTAGGTATGGTTCGCTTAATATTTATTAAATCACCTGCCACAACTCTCATTTTTGGTATACAACCTTCTTCATCTCAATAACTTATCCTCAGTTTGAACTATGTAATCCATTTAATGTGATATATAACTCATAACTCACGCAAATCCCACAGAACACACTTACTCCACAACTTTACTCCACCCCCTGAGTAGGAGTAAATATTGGCCTTATTTACTCCACAACTTACTACGTTAGTAACGTACTCCGTGTTGGTGCTCTCCACCACTTGTGGAGTAAGTTCATTTACTCTGGGAGTAAATAAAATGTTTACTTCTTTAGTACATTCCTCTATGTTGAAAGCCGCCGAGTTTAGTTTACTCCTGGTTGGTGCACGCCGTCCTTACTAAAAGAGTACGGTTACTAAAAGAGTAGCTTACTAAAGTAGTTAGAACTAAAGAAGTAAGGCTTACTAAAAGAGTAAATGGCATGAGTTTGGTGCACGCCACCCATAGTGTACTACAGTTCCTTGAACTATTAATGCTAGTTACTGACTTTTCTTCTGAAAGACTTCAGCTAATAAACTTTTAATGCAGATGCATATATAACTTTACCCTTTCACGCTTCTGCCATTAACATAATATAGCTCATAAAATTAAACATAACGTAATTGTCTTTCCATGAACGACACGTCACTTTAGATTAATCACAATAATTTAAAAATAATATGAAGAGAAATAATTTGTTTATAAATAAGTAATTTTACTGTGTTCATTGTTATTGCGTTGTCCATGTTTGTTTTTACTATGTAATTTTGTATGCTACATTGTACGCTATGGAACCTTTACGATATTGCTATTTAAATTGTATTTGTTTCTTAGTTGTATTTGTTTGATTTTTAACTTAGTGAAACTAACTAAGAAGTAATATGTTTGTATTCCTACATAAAGTAATTTAGTTACACTCCTGGCTGAGTGAAAGAGAAAGCCTTTAGTCCTTAACTCTGCTAGATTAAATAAAGCATAATTTATTATTATTATTATTATTATTATTATTATTATTATTATTATTATTATTATTATTATTATTATTATTATTATTATTATTATTATTATTATTACTATTACTATAACAAAAATATAATTCGTAAATTTAAACCAATTATTAAATTAGATAACTAAGTTATTTGTATCATTTTCATTTTTTTTTCTTCTTAAAGGCACGACTATTCCTAGAGTTTGTGGTAGCCTAAATTTTCCTCATGGCTGGCAGAAGTACAGTCGGTCAAATAAAAAACGTCGGGCGGTATTTGATTAAGTATCACGAACGAGCATATGCGCATGTACAGGAAGACTTAAGGTTAGGTTCACACACGCCTCTTGTCTATCCATGTATTTTCTTGATTATTTAGTCAGTTATGTTCCAAAACAAACATGTATAGGAGGCTGTGGCTATATGCCTCAAATCCGCCATATTCTTGGTTGCAAATTTTTATAATATTAATAATTAATAGATTCGCGAGGAATATGTTTATTCAAGGAGCATTTTTTAAAGATTTTATTTTATAATACCGGTACTTCTAGTGCAAAATCAATTACTTACGCTCAACTTCTGCAACCAGTCTAGCATCGAAAAACGCGGCCTTCCGCAGATCCACGCTTCCTATGAAAACTTCCAGTCGCATTATAGTAAAGTTCGCACCACTGCACTGAGCTGCTCTTTCATAAATATGGAACCTTCTCGCTGCTTCAGAGGCCGAAAAATGCAGGTCAATTACAGCCCTAACTACACTTTCTCTCACTTTAGCATTTGTATGTGGCGATGACACAAAGCAAAATGAATTATGACAATACATTAAGTTGAATATCGTGTGTTGAGCTTTTCGCGTTGTTAATTTTTTCCCTCCTGTCGCATGGCCTCATATGTTCCGAAAATGACCTGTATTTTATGTTTTTTATAGGAAACTTGTGAACTAATGCGCTAAAACTTTAATTTTAACTGCATACGAGTCCCGACGTTTTTTATTTGACCGACTGTACAGCTACATATTCTCAAACTCTTGTCACCAAATTACGAAGAGGTAAATTTCTCCATTGAAGTTAAAGGAAGAAGACGTGGATAATTATATGAATATGTAATTTACAGGAGGTAAACTAACTACAAAAATCAAAATTTTTACAGATAATTTATTTTATATATTATATCTGGATACCATGTTTTCCGGTACGTAGAAACTCCTGTACAAAAAGTTACAAAACATTTCTGGAAATTGTCTAAATTGCATCAACACTTATTTCGATTTTTCAATCATCCAGAAGTTTATAATTTTTTAGTTGAATGACCTTTGAAATAAAATATGACTAGTTATAATTTGTAAACACGTTAAATTTCTGCATTATTTAGCAGGGCAGGAATAATATGTCGACAGAATAATGGTAACAGCCTGATGTAATCTAATCGAATGTAATCTAAGATAGCCTCTAGACTGTCCTAAGACTATTCTAGCCCAAGAAGGCCTAAAAGAGCACAGCCTAAGCTAATATAATGCATCTAAACTAATTATATCTAACGTGTCCAAATCGAATTAATCTGCCATAATATAAGATAACTAACCTAAAATGAAATAAATTACTTTGATCTAAGGTGCTCTGTGTCCAAGGCTTGTAATTTACTGATCTTGCCCTACGTCAAGATGGCAATGAATCTACAAGAAAGAAAACTGAAGTATGAGCAACGGTGTATATTATCCTTATGTAATAAATCCACTATGTGAATGAAGTTTAGCTAGATAAGTTGTGAACATATATTCGTTAAATCAAAAATTTAATTTAATTCATACACTACAAATTATGTATTTACTTCATGCAGTCAAAAAGATTTATATATTACGAAAAGGAGGCTGACGTAGGCTTCCATTAAGTAAAATATGGTAACGGGTAATACATTAAATGACTTACAAGAATAATCACTTCCTAGGATATGAAAGTAGAACTTTGTTGAGATAATACTTTAGAAATCTTCCCATGGTTGTCGGAGTGCTCATGACATATGGGTACAAGCAACACCATGGTAATCTAAGCTGCAAACCCGTCACAATTGGGCAAACATTTCTATTGTAATTTAAGAGCCTTTAAGGCATGTGTATTTTAATAAAGAGAGAGTCTTGACGCGCGTATCAAATACGAATCTATGAAGTTTTTTTAGCGATCCGTCAGTGTACAACACAATTAATTACACAGGTCTTGGATCACGCCCAAGAATTAGGAAACACAACTGGTTTATCCAAGATCGCTATTTTATTACACACACCCACACTATCCATACCCATACATCTTACATCTTCTGGTTGTAGAAATGTCCTTCAGCGTCGTGAGAAAACATTTAGTATCCCTGTCTTTTGTTACTACATATCGTATTAGCGAAGCAGCCATGGAAGAAGTTCAAATTTAGCCGGTTCTTCTTCTACATCTACAACACTCATATACATGATAACCATAAGTCACGCAAACGAAATGCGATGTCACTGTTCTTGCCAAAACAATGTCAGTTTTTTTTAGATATCTACGACAAGATAGCCTATGTATCTGTGTTAAAGCGTTAGCATGCATTTTAAAGAGTGTATAATTAATTTTTGCACTCCTTAGCTAGTAAGTGGTACTTACGAACTTTGTTTGCATGGATCGTAAGTTGGCATTCCCACACAGTCTTGTTGCTAAGGCCGGTTGCGATGAGGTTAAAACACTAACGGTCCAAGCGCTACGTCATAATTCATTACGATACACTTCATAATACAAGCCTTTATGGCCACGGCCCCCAGGACAAATATTCGGTTCCCATAACAACAAACACATGCGAATCACTTTCTGAAATAAACATCTATTTTCAAGAATGTATTTACATAATATTTTCAGGTAATATCACAATTAATATAATTAAATTGATATAAATAATCATCGTGCAAAAAATAGCATGCAACACACGGGCCGTAAAGGCATTTACGGGTCTCGAAAACTTAAAAACCCTCGGCTGCGCCTCGGGTTTTCAATCTGTTTCCTCGACCCGTAAACGTGCCTTACGGCACTTGTATCGCAATATACTATATCATAAACAAAATGTCTAAATTTCAGCATTATAGTTACGTACTTATTTATTCACCCACCCTGAAACTGCAATAAACAATCTTACGGAAATACTGAGTTTTAACAGTTTTTTGGGTTCACGTTCATTGCATCACAAAATTAAGAGAATTCTCACATATAGATGTACAGAAACTTATCTGCAACTCATTACGTGAGAAATTAGGTCCATAAAGCTAGATATGTTCAGAAAATTATCTTGTGTGGAATTCTGTGGTTGAAGCCTTTTACCACCAGGATCTTATGACACTATCAAGTTATGAAAATGAAGTTACACTTAATTCAGATGACAAGAATAGCTTGAAACAGGGCAAGTTGTCGCCATGTCTCTCTACTTAGGTATAGCCTAACAAACAATAGCATTAGGATTACCATTCAAATAACTAAGTCAAGTTTGTATTTTTTTAAGCACTGTCTGTGTTTAGTAACATAATTCCGCTTCATATCTCCCAGCCTCATTGGACAGCGGTACTAGAACTATGTTATTTCTTCGGATTTGTTTTACAGATTCGTTACATTGCTGGTGAAAGACTGGACAAAAATCGTGACACGTATTTAATAGGGGTAATTCTCAAGCAAAATAAAATAGAAAACTTTACAATTACTTGAAGAAAGTGCAAACGTAGGAATTTATATGATAGTGAGAACCAGGTGCAAAGTGAATGGGATCCAAAGAATTGGAATAATTTCTGAATGCGAAGTGTAAACACAGTAACTATACAAAAAAAAAGTAATAATGGTGAAACTATACGAGTTTGAGAACGATCTGTTTCGAACCTTTCTCTACTCAATGCATACACAATTTATCTATAGTTCAACACGGCACACCAAAATGTAAATCCCCTAAAAATGTATGACAAATACTATTAATATGGTACTTAATGTAATAAATTATAATGTTAGTTGTTAATTTATTATTATTGGTATTATTATTATTATTGTTATTACTATTATTATTAGATTAAAATAAATCTTCTCTGCATTTGTAAACAACTGATAGAACAATGTAGAAAATTATTTTTCTATTAGGGCCTACTATTAAAATAAATACTGCTCAAAGGCGACTGATCCGTGGCCGAACCGTTGTCAGTATGTACTGATGAATCATATAGCCTAAATCTATCATCCGAAACAATAAGAATACCAGAACGAAACATGTAAAAGAAGATACTGTGGTGCTAAAGTGTCAGGCTTTAGTTCTCTTATTTGCATGCACATTGTAGCCACAGTTCCTTTGGATGACTTGAAACAACTTAACGAAAAAGCTATCTTTATTATTTTTTCCTTGTGATACAATATTGGTATCACTCGTGGTTGGCTATTTTCAGTGCAGTTTGCTGAGTAAAATACTTCTGTTCATTTAGAATTATCGCGTACTTAATTTCTTAATTAAAACGATCCAAGGCTACAATTTTGCACTCGTCTTAAAGAGAGTGATTCATTGAACATGGTTAGATAGCAAGGTGCTATTTCGAAAAATATGTCACTTATATGCTGTACAATAATGCAAGCACATGAACCAAATCGCCATGCTTATGTAGCCCTTGTTGCGAAGATTTTCAAAAATAGATATTTATAAGCCAAGTGTTAAAAACTAGATTTTATTTTGAGAGTAGGTTATGTTCGCGAAACGAGCGCTTAAGGGCGAGTGTAGCAATCCTACGAGCAAAACAAAATCATACACCAATTTTTAGATAGACGTTAAAATTTGTGAAATTATAATAACAATAATAAAGTTAGATTTAGCCTATTGTAATGAATTACGCACTGTGGAGCCATCCATATTGGAGCGCACAGACAGTAGTAGTAGTAGTAGTAATAATAATTATAATAATAACAACAGTAATAATAATAACAATAATAATAAATCATTTTTTGTTACAAATTACAATACAGTTATTGATTTTCTGGTACAAAGCTGCCAACTTAATGACCACGCCTTTCCCCCATGAAGTACGATGATTTTTGCATTTGCTGTGAAAAATTTGACATTTAAAAAGGCGTAGTGAATTTTTAAAATTTTAATTTGATCAAACTGAGTCTATTTAATGATCATACGCAAATATTTTAAACTAAAAGAGTATTTTCCATGTGAAGCAACGAAAATTGGTTACCCTGAAGTGTTATAATTTTACACCACTGTGTAGATAATTTTCTCCTGCCGTTAAAAGTGCTTATTTTACCTTCCACTGTTTAAAAATATATTTTTCCAATACCAGTGCAAACGCAGAAGTTATTTAAAAAAAACAGGATAAATACGACTATCTGTATATGCATACTTATCCTTGCAGGAAGACACATCGAAATTAAAATTACAAAATAGTAGTCACTATTTAATATTGAAAACCGTTAAATGGAATAATTTCAACTTCTTAATATTCAGCAATATTCAAACATTTAACGCAGTATAGAGCAACTGGAAGAACCCGCATATTACAGAAACTAGAACACTGCTGTAAAATATAGTTGTACGAAGAAGTCCACAGTATGTTCCGGCAAGCGTTAATAGGCAGCCCGCTCATCGCTTAATTGAAATTGATCAGTACGACCGAGCAGATGCGAGCGCAGACAGTGATGAAGCGCCGGCCTCCTTTTCCAATACCGCGTGAGAAAAACTCAAGTGGCCCAGCTGGGGTCACTACACTTTCCTCGCAAATACAACATTTGATAAACTTCCGATGTTATGTTTCTAATAGACGAAAAAGAAATATTAGACCAGTACGTATGTGTGAGAAACTCGTCGACTATAATCTGGCACACGATTACTATCTTCATTGCATGTGGTTCTTAAACTCCGACAATCTCTACATCAGGGTGTGAGCCATTTTCGCCTTCTAGTACGACCTACTCTGGCCGTAGTGAAGTACTAGATTTATAATCTCTAGCAGTGATGCCAAGCCATTGTGCATTGCATGCCTTATCTTAGATTACTATTGTAGCAATTTACTGAATACTGATCAAACAAAAGTAATTCATCCTATTATTATGGGGAGAACGGCAAATCGAGAGGGTATATTTTACGAAGTATTCTTACTCATATAAATAGATGGTATGATATGGAGTAATTTTCTCACATCCAATAACGTTCCATTATTTCATTCTTACGGTTCTGTAAGTCTTATATTGTAAGTTGCATAAAACAGCATAGAACCGGTACGGGAAAGGATTTTTGTCACAGTATCATTCTCTAAGATAAATTATAATATACATTTTAATAAATTATATTTTTAAATAATTGCAACGTAGCCTTATAATAATATTTCTTCGCTGTTTCCTAACTCTCTGAACTATTTAATTAAGTTTACACTATATAGGCCTAACAAATAGAAAGAAACATGGAAAAGAAAAATACACTGGTGAAAACGTGAAATATAGTAAGACACACTTCTAAAAAGCATTTTATACATTAGAAATTTATAGTAAAAGTAAGTTTATAAATTAGCAGTAATTTATAAATCAGTAATGAATTTAATTGTATTATAGGCATACTATAGGTCGTGGCGCAAGCAACTGCCTGAGGGACCCTGGGAGCATGGTGGACGTGCTATAGCTTCTCGTTCTAGCTGGATGTTGGGGAGTTCCGTTTGGGCTCGCGGTGGAATCTGCTTCGGGGGGGCCTTTGGGCATGCTAATCATCCCATTACCAGGGGTTGGCACAAAGGGCCCACATATGTGACCTACGTGCTTAGGGTCGTTCCCAACCCAACTCTCCCCCCTATGTGGGGTTCCGTACAATGGGTATGGAACATGCAGACAGAAAGACACCGGCCAGAGAGACTTCATTCCAAAACGCCTTTTTTTTTTGGCTTCTAGGCATCGTGAGACATATTTTCCCACTGTTATCTCGATTGCAATTTTTGTCACCATCACTAAGTTTTTCTCCAAACTAAGTACCAGTACCAAAATAAGAGCTAGTCCTAAGTAGGCTACCTGCACTTTAAGTTGCTTCTCATCATATCATTAAGTTTTTATGTTTATATGCTAAACATGGGACTGGAACAGTTCGAAAACGAATGAAAATAACTTTTATCGTGTATTAAAAAAGTAATGATTTTTCGTTATAATGATCGCACTGAAATAATATCATATAAAATAATTATGTGCAATAGATTTTACTTTAAATTAGTCTTTCTAAACTCAGACTAACGCTCTTTCTTGTAGCTACTCTACCATGCAAAATGCAACTTATCGGCAGATTTGTAAGCAAATGATAACAAGAATGTAATATTTTAAACTTTCACACGCCCAAACCAACACGTAAATCGGTTGCCTCCCACAGAGAAGTGTAGGAATAATATATGGTAATGTGCAGTTTTTAATTCCGAATGTACGTGTCGGCTCGAAGAAGGATATTCTTAACTCTGGAACTTTTCTCCGTAGTATTAATCCAGTACTGTGATCAAAAGAAGCTAAGAAGGTGACAAATGTTTACCAGTGGAAGCTCAGCCCGGGAGCCCAGCTGACTGCTTATAATAGAAAGACTTCAGTAAGATCAGAATCGCAGTAGCCCTAATTCAAGACAAACAAGATAATGATGAGTAAATAACAGGGCAACTCTGTTAAGTATCAGATACTCTTTAGTTAGGAGACCTAGGATCGGTCCTAGACAATCCGACTGAGGTTTCAACAGGGGTTTTCCCTTCACTCATAGGTGAATGCCGGATTGGAGATACCCCCTGTATTTTCCTTATAAGGAATCGTTAAATTTATAAATTAACTTCACTACACTAATAATAGAGATAAAGAAAACTGCAAAAATGAATGGAATAAGATCCCACAAGGAAAGACGGTACAGTTACCTTGAACTGAGTCATAAACGACGTACCCACATTTCCCAGCCTTTAGAAGGCGGAAGATAGAGAGTCAATAAGGACATTTACCTTTCGGCAAAGGTGACCGGAGCTATGGCTCATTGGAAAAGTAGGCCTAATTCTTGGATTTCTGGAAGCGGAAACGAAGAACTAGCTGTATGCGCCTTAAATCCAGATAATCTAAACAAGAAGATCGTTAGGCCTAATGTTAGGTTAAGTGTGGCATCAAACGAAATATAAATGAAATTTTTAATCAAGAAACAGAGAAATAACGTTAAGTACCATGGAACCATTAAAAAAATGCAAGCACGTCCTTCAGAATTAATCATTAATGGAATGATCGAAATAAATTTCTTCTTACCTGCATAAAGAATGGCAATTAAGTTATCCACTTTTACCAGCCGAAACTTATTTTGAAACCTGTTTACAGAAGGGGCAGAATTGGCTTAAACTACGAGTACGGGAAATGAACAGGTCTCGGACCCAATATAGAGGACATGTGCCCCCTATTTGGGGAAAAAATAGTGTAGTAGAACACAGGACATCTACGAATGCCGCTGGGCAAAGAGCACGCTGTCGATGTTTACGTCCGCATATAGATCCTTGCAGGGAGTGACAGGAGAAAAGAAGTACCATCTCTAACAGAATGTAATTCACAGTAGCGTGATTTAGAAATACTTGCAGTATTGGCCTACCATTTAATCCTGAAGTCATGCTACTGATCCTATGAGTTACGTACATTAACACTTAATGAGGGTGTCCGAAGCACGACACAATGACAACTCATCAGGCTATAGGCGACTGATATTCCGTGTAGATTGTACTGCACAGTGCGATGTCATCACTGTTGAGGAAGATAATTCGTAAACACGACACCGTTAGAGATATTTGTTATGAGTTATACACATATTGCTAAAATGTAAGCAAACAAATTGGAAAGACAGGTACCTAATCAAGAGCGGACGCACACATCTGAGTGTCTAGCTATTATTAATGAAAATCTGTAAAAGCATGAATGAAGCATTTATTAGAGAAATAGGAACATTTTAATGGAAAATTAAGGACAAAAAGGGGGGGGGGAACAAAACAAAGTTTAATAAATGAAATCATGGAATGTTAAAATAATAAGAATTAACTATGCATTGATCTTTGGATGCTGATTAAAAATGCCTTGAGGGCGAATTCATTACCCAACGATGTAATTTATTGCAAATCAGCATTTTCTATTTTATACATCTAATATCTCAGGGTCGAACAATGCTTGCGAAAATAACAACGTAGATCTTATGTCGTGAATGAATTTTAATAGTAAGATAGTATTATTTTATTATTCAGATACAATACAGAATAATCGCCAATAAATGGATTTGATTCATTATTAATTTCTACCATTTTGTAAGTCTTTAGTCTTAGTCTTTATAATAATGTGACTTGTCTCATTGAAATTCCTTGTTTTGCTCGTGCTATTATCTGTAATTTCAAAACCACAATCGGTTACATTAACTATGAATACGTAAGCA
Source organism: Ectobius pallidus (assembly GCA_964059195.1). Taxonomy (NCBI): domain Eukaryota; kingdom Metazoa; phylum Arthropoda; class Insecta; order Blattodea; family Ectobiidae; genus Ectobius; species Ectobius pallidus. The sequence goes on along the minus strand of CAXKWD010000007.1, from coordinate 114,836,847 downwards.
TATCTTACCTACATTATAAAAATGATAATATTATAATATATTTTATAGTATTGTAATAGCCTAATAATAAATATTCACACATGTAAGTGTAGACTTTAAGGTGCTGATAAGAATATTTTATACCGAAAATTTCACACTTACAACGTATAAAGCCCTTTCCTACAATCGTTCTGTAAGTGACTATATACTCAATGTCTTCAGATAGCCTGCCAGCCATTTCATAAAATATGGGAATTTTTCCCTCAAAGAGAGAAGTTATAAAATTGTTGTAATTGGGTGGTCAAATATAAGTTTAAAACCTCAAATTCACTGAATATTAAGGAATTATGTCTATTTGAAGTTGTTTCATGTGTAAAATCTGTTGATTTACTTATTTATTGCGTTGAATTGCTTTTTTGCCATTTTTAGCATGATTTTAACACTCCTTAATACCAGGTAGTCAAGAGTAATCAGCTATGTCCATTTTGATTTGAGAAAATATACATCTTAAGGTACAATTTGGTATAAGATTAACTTCAAAAAGTATGTGAGGTTAATTACTATATGTAAAATAACAAACAGTGACATTTTGTACCGCCCGTAATGTTGATAGTTTTATTAAATTATTATTAATGAGTTAAATAAATGTTCTGACAGTCTGGAAACAGTTTATAATATGTATTTAATCCCCCATATCTTCATTAATAACAACATTAAGACCCTAACAGTAATAGCAGAACAGCAAACAAACTGTTCTTGTGTATAATTAAAATCATTGTCCGTAAAAGATTTTGAAAAACAAATTTAAAATATTTAAAATAAATTTTAAATAATACTTTGCATGTAGTGTGGAGGAGAAGGCAGAGTAAATTTCACAGAATGAGCAGAAGAGTTCTAATTCTTTATTTATGATATGTAATGAACGAAAATAGTTTTCATAATATGCTAGAATGTCCCACCCGTAATTATGAAATGGCTGCTGCACTATTAACAGACGTGACCTTAGAAAGGGTAGAAATGCCAACAGTGAAAAAGAACTTCAATGATGTCATAGGGGATTGAACCCGAGTTCTTTCGCCATTGCGTTTCGAATTTCCTTAACAGAGCAATAAAGTTGGTGTCGTTGAGCAATAAACGAATAAACCAGTCAGTGTAGACCAGTAGCGAATAAATATCGGTTTTAAAGCAACGTTTGAATAGAAGGAACAGTACATAACACAACCCTGTTTTAAATTCTTCACAAGTTTCATTACAGCCTAGAATAGCAGTGTCACATTAATTACAGCAATACATGTGATGTATTTGTTATCTATGTAAATGTATACCCCCTCACACAATGAGAAGCGTTAGTTAATCAAGTATAAAATTGTTCATTAATTATGTATGGAAGATCCCACAGCTGGAAAGCCGGCTTGTTGAACAATGCAAATACTAACTTCCACGTGAACATGTAGCATTCACTACGTACAGCGACATTTTGTAGATACCCAGTAGACTTGTGTAGTATGCTTACGTGACGGGGCTTAGAAATTATTTGTTATTTTAATTTTAATCAGCATTCAGACATGGTTACCATTGTGCATAACAAAACACAAGCCAAATAACAATGGAAGCAACGAGTGAAAAAACGAATAAACAATGGATGATAATGCAGTACTTGAAGAACGTAGCACTACAAAACGCAAATGACACTCCAATAGTAATTATAAGCTCCAGGGGAACCTAAAAGTGACAGTTCCTCGAACAGAACACAAGACGCAGGACTAGGTTTTATAATACGTGCATACATATTTTTAGTTCGTTGATCTCCACTGAAATATCTTTACGAATATAATGTTTGTAGTAAGTTAATATTAGACATACTTTTATTGTGAACATTTTTTCGATATTTCTACTTTCAATAGGCCTACACAATTTTACAGCAACATACTCCTTGTACTATCTAGTATTGATCCAGAGCTTCTTTACTAACAGGAATTGATATTCAAAAGACGGCTACATAAAAAAGAACCACTAAACCTAATACAATAACTTACAGAAAAGCTGAACAAAAATAAAATCAGGTAAACTGATGCAACCAAGTGCCAGAATGCTTTTGTTTAATCAGAGATAATTGCAATTATGATAGACGCAGAAAATGAGTTATTTTTGTTATCGATTTCCGAGTTAAGCTCCAGATAGATTCATTAAGCAGGGCTTACGGAAGGACAAAGGTCTAGTTTGATAAGCATATGTGAAGGAATATGTGGGTAGTGTATTGCAACTTCCAAAGCCGTACATGAACACTGTAAAACAATATGTTGGCATGGGAACTGATTTGCATTTGATAAATTGATAAATATAATTGATAAATATATTACCATAATATATATATATTATATATATATAATATATATGTATATATATTATGGGATTATATAGGTGAATAACATCACCATTAAGGGAAGGCAGAAGTGCTGAAGCAGCTACCGTTGCCAAAAAATGCTATTTTTTATTTAAGCGTAAAACAATAAATTATACCCTAAGGTATAACTGTGCAAAATATTACGCCGTTCGGACGTAAGTAAAGGGTTCGCTTACGTTTTTAACCCTCTGCACTTCAAACTGCCAGCCGCATGCATACTTTAATCGCCAGATTTCTCAGTTTCAATTTGCATGTTCTTTTGCCACACTCAAATCTATCTTCTCCCACAAAAATAAAACTACCGCTATAATTTTGCCACAAAATACTTTACAATATGTGTAATAAAATTACGAATCATAATTTCTGTATAGACCTTAGTTCTTCTTTAAAAAAATATTTAGGACAGATTTTTAAATATTGAATTTCTCTGGGTAAAATATATTTTTTGAACAAAAAAGTAAAATAACACCAAAAAAATCCACCAGTAATTTTGTAAAGCAAGCATTAAAGAATCTCACATAAAAAAATCCCCAGGTCCAATATCTGCCGGAGGAGATGGATATAAATTTCGATTTTAACAATCGATTAAATTAATATCTCAAAGCACATTGAGATATCAAAATGAAATTTTACACTTTAATTTCGGTTTACAATTTAATTAAGTTTGCAAATGTCAAGTTTCTAGAACAAATAGTTTAGAAAATTATTCTCGATACTTCGGTCATCCCAAAATACACCTATTTATCAGTAGTAGATTATACATAACATTAAACAAATTTGTCAAACCTACAATTACGTGCGATGTTCACGCCATCAGATAATTTACTAATAGTTGTCTCTCTAATGTTGTATCGCATCCTACGCCATGGGATATTATGCTTTATGACAATCACGGAATGAAGTAATTACTTCATATTTCTTCATATGAGATCGCATCTGACGCATACGTTATCTCACTTGATTTTAAATTACATAAAAAATACTAAACATGTAATTTTGAGATCGCTTACATAAGCGAAGTAAATTCCACGGTGACGCCCAACTCAGGAAATCATGTCTGCATTAATCACCGTGATGGTGATGATGATACTGGTGATCATTGCCTTTAATTACGCTGTAACCTAGGAATGCTAGCAAAGACGATTATGCACGGAGACACTCCAACGTTAATAACTTAGGCCTACTATTAATCCTGCACGGATGCAAACTAATACAAATGACCCAAACACAAGCATAACACACAATTTAATTTCTTCAGGCTGGTGCAAATTTCTGTTTTCACCAATTCGTGCCATTAATGGTGAAACTGATGTAAAAAGTAAAGTGGTTCGAGATGCATTGACACAAATAAATATAAGATTTAATGGGAATGGTGTATTCAAAAGAAATATAAAATTCGCGACAGTATATAGGCTATATACTTTTAGAACTTATCGTGTAGACCAGCGGTTCCCAAACTTTTTGTCCTGGGACCCAACTTCACCTAGAAATTTTTTTTCGCGACCCACTACTACATAACGATAACCAATATAGGCTTAATAAAAAGATTTTCACGACCCTCTACTACATAACGATAACCAATATAGGCTATATAAAATAGAGCACATGTTTTTCATATGCCTTTCAATAGTTTTATTGTGTTCAAATGCATTATATTCCTTATATTGAAAACAAGTTTAATTTTCCCGCCCTTTTCGCGACCCACCATTGGGTCGCGACCCATTGTTTGGGAGCCACTGGTGTAGACTATAATGATTCTAGGGTGCGGCTTGATATGAAAAATGAATAGGGCTGATTTATTGTCAAAATGGTGGGGCAACTGTTCACACACGACAAAAACAATTATTCACTTCTCGGAACTTTTTTTTTCTTTCTTTCTTTCTTTCATTCAAAGTTTCATTGAATAAATCAGATTACTACATTTTAATTATGCCTATCTGTTTCAATGCAACTGAGAAAAAAGTTCACTCGTGCATCCAAACCCGCCTTGTAAGTAACTATCTTATAAGGAGTGTCCTATAATTCAACCGATAAAATTGAAAGAATTGAAGCCAATTTTAGATAAGGAACTTGTGGTCTACAGGGCAACATCAAAAACTCTCAATAACGTTATTTTTCAATAATATAAGCAGGGATTTTTGGGTTTTTGTAAAACCTATATTAGTTTATTAAATATACTAAAATTATTTTATTTTATTTTTTACTACCTTCAGACAAGTTTTTTCTGTAAGTTTCACTTTAATAAGTGTAATAAACACATTAAGACATATGTTAATTAATTTTTTTACAACTTCTATGGCCCTGAACCAAGATCCTAGTAACTGTAGAACAATTAGCGTTATTTAAAATAATTGAAAAAATTACGAAAAAGGATTAATCTCGTTTAAACAATCCAAACAAAAGAATTATACAAAACCACAAAACTATAGAAATATGTTTCGCTGCATTTTCAACTGTTATTTATAGGGGTAATTATAAAATTAATTACTATCATTTATAATTACCCCTATCATTTCCAACCCCACCACATAAACTCAACAAGAACGTTTTCAATTAATCAGCCAATTTTTAGAATATTTTACTTCAGGCGTCTTACTGGAGCAAACACTGTGACCGGGGAATTCGGTTCACTGATGATTTCCTTTACCGGGACAATGGAATACAAAGTGACAAAATTACAAAAGGCAATGCTATATTTTGTCTTACTGGCATCAATGAGGCATCAATGAGGAAGATCCAAAATGTATGCAGATATTTAAAAAGTAATTTTAGTGAACACCAATAATAAATAACTTAGATTGCATACTATTAGTTTATTAAGTATTTTATTGTATTTTAATTGAAAACCAGTTTTACACGTTTTTAGTTTTTAACGTCTTTAGCCATTTTTAGGGTTTATAAGATTGGACTATGTGATTACCATGACAACGAAACGGATAATTACGTTAAAATATCACAGTTAGCTAGCAACGAACAAAATAGTTTTAAACCTAATGACTAAGAATTCGGGCCCTAATTATAAGAGACTTGCAATCATAAGTAGCCAGCATTCATAATTGGATAACATATTGAATCAGCAACGAATGCACACTTCTATAGTAGATGTCTAGTGTAGACAACTTAGATAATGCTGTTGATATGGATGTAAGAGTAGGTCATGATGGTATTTCCTACACTGACTACATTGGTTCACTTATTCAAATTTCAATGTAAAATGTTAACAATTGAACGTGTACGATTTATGCAAATTCTGAACATACCTTGCGTTTTATGGTTCCAATGACATAAAATTATACACTTTATTCATGGGTAATTTTAGAGGTAAACAGCACCTTTAGAAATGAATCTGCTTGAGAAGACGTGGAAATGCTAAGATGAATACAAATCGAATCACCAGTAAGTCATTATCACCCTTCACTGCAATGATATAACCAAATAAAATCGCTTCACATTACACGCTGTAAGAAATTCTCAGGTAGCAATAACCAATTATCTGCACATAACAAGACAGGCGTTACAACAAAATCCCATTTCTTTGCATGCAATAACTGTGCATTTCTCGGTAGAGAGTTTCTTCAGATACGGCACATCACATCAAATTATGCATTCCTACGTATAATTTTAATCTAACTACCGTGGGATATTCAAAGTTAATAAAAGAAATTCAAGACATAAATGTTCTAACAAGAAATTATACATTTTGCTCAGTTTCAGAAAATGTAAATAAATTATATAACTTTTTTATTTGCATTTTTTAAAAAGTTGAATAAAACAAGAATACCTAAATTTAGTCCGAGCCCAATGGATTCAGAACATGTACTTCAACTTGGTTTCAGAAAAAGAATTAATTGTATTAACAAAAAATCATTACAATTTCAGAAAATAACAGTAATTTCAACAGAAGGTCGAAACAGTGAAAAATGCTAATACGAAACACATAAATTCCTATATTTTTGTGGATTAATTATATTTTTTCACTTAAATAGGTGTTGTTCTGTTAAAAAAAGAGCAATGCGAACTGTATTTGATGACGTGAAAAATACTTTTATGTATGAAGTCTGCTTATGAATTCATTAAAATTATAGAAGATAATAATCGCACTAGTTCCAAATTTACAATGAAATAAAATAAATAAATAAATAAATACTTTATTATCACATACGTCTACAATTGAGCAATGCTCGTAAACAGGTGATTCGATATGGTTTCCTTAATGCTAAACTTAAAACTAAACAAAAGTTAGATATAAATATGAATATAAATATGAACAATACAACAAAATATAATAGTTAGGCCTATTACATTCAAACACGGGACTGTATATATGATACTAGTTGCTCAACTATGATATATTTTGTGATTCGACGCCTAGGTCTTTCGGTGCCTTTACACCATCTTCAGGACATCTTTTGCCTGGCTTGGAATTCCAATAATTAAAATAAAAACTTCGTCACATTTATAGAATAAGATAAAATTTATAAAATCTCATAAAAGCACTGTCACTGAACTGTCTTATGTGCGGTTTTTATTTTAATTATTGGAACTCCAAGCCAGCAAAAGATGCCCTGAAGATGGTGTAAAGGCGCCGAAAAGCCTAGGCGTCGAAACACAAAAAATATCATAGTTGAGCAACTAGTATATTTACTTTATTTCATTGCTCGAGCTCAATATTTTACCAAACTTACAAAGTTTTACTCTCAGCTTTGGTATAAAATTTGTTGACAAGCGTTACTCTCAGAATTATTAAAAATTTAATTTGACCTTTAAGCTTTTCCAGTGTTCCCAGATACCTTACCTGTGCGCAATTAAAGTATTTTTAAATTAAACAGCTGACTGTGTGCACATTTCATGTGACCCGAAAAATGTTACGACATAAAAAAATTAAGGCGTGGGCTTAGGTCTTAACAACAGCAAGTAGCGTAATAATAAGTACCAAGTTCCTACTTTGAATGGCTGTATCTATGCGCATATTTCCAAAGGCCACCACTCAATTTTCACAAGTACACAAGACACAAAAATCCTATCATACTTCTTTCTTAAGCCGACATGTAAAACGAAATAAGACCTCACATACTATTCACCTCTTCGCAGTTAGAGAAATGGTACCTGGCTCTTAAACCGAGGTTCTGGCTTCTCGCCAGATGTAACGGATAGCTAGTTGTACCCATCCATCACACACATACATAGATATGAATATATCCACACATCCCGAAGACCATAAGACACTTCATCATAAAATGCGGGGTCAAAATAACATAAAGTCTACTAGATGTCGGCACACATAGCGGCTGTTTCTGAGTTTCAAATGTTTTCGTCATCAAGGTAATATAAACTTTAAAATCTGGTGTGAAATATTGGCTTGCATTTATCATGAATAATACTGTAATCATCTGTTCACGAATATAACAGACTTAGGTAACATCTATCCAAATTTACTCTTAAGTAACCAACAGCTAAAGCTAATCTGCAACATATTTCTAGCCAACTAGGCCTATAATGTTTATAGACCCTACATGGCCTAAGTTTAAAATATCGCAACACAATAACATAAGCATTCAAATATCTACTAATCGATCTTTCAAGTCCAGATCTACATATGAACACAACTCGAAGATCTGAACAAGTAGTAATGTACAGCGGACAGGCAGCGAAAAAATTTAGTTCATTTCTTTGTCATCTTTCTGTATGCAATAAGCACGGTTTTATAACGCAGAGGTATCCTACTTCCATTTATAAAAGCGACCCAGGAATTCACATGTTTACTGGTTTGGATTTTGATACGTCTTGCCGTTTTACACACTTCTGATTACTCACGCAGTCAGTCTCGGTCAGCAACTATTTGATACTGCGCTTAGTTGTCCGAAATGAAGAGTTTTAGGGTTCGAGAATAATCTCACATAATTCAAGAAGTTATATAGTTATTCATTGTTATTCGTGTTATTCAGTTATTCATTGCATGACCAAGCGACTTCCTTTTGTTAGGAGGAAAAGTTTGCCGACAGCTCAACCCATGCTCTTTATTTTTACCGCACCAAACAGCTAGTTACTTCAGCCAATCAAAACCTAAGACTATCCTATGATGGCTGTGACAGCTGCTCGTCTACTCCACGTGGATAGAAACGTAGGGTTGCAAGATTTAGTTACAGTAAACAATAACATGTGTGAATTGATTAAAGCTAGGGAAGAACTGAAGTCAATGATAACAATGAGAGAATATTTCAATGTTGCTTGTGTTTTGGAAAATGGAAACCAAGACCGAATTGGTCAGATCAATTAACATAAAGAAACATTGACTTAATGGTTTATTCCTTTGAAGTCGCCTGGGTATGTAATGAAAAACTCTACTATATCTATGAAGCATAAAAGATTGTATTCAAAGGAACTTTAGTAGTTTCCAAATTAAGTTATAAATATCGGTTCACTTCACAATGAGCAAACATTTATATTGTATATTTCCCAGCAGTGTCCATTAATAGGAAGTTTCATTGAATATTGTTATAAATAATTTTGACCTGTGTCCTGCATAAAATTGTCTAGGCTCACCTGCTCTTTCATACAATCAAATTTTATTCTTGTTACGTTGTAAATAGCACTTTCCATGTGAGACGCTGGTAAAGTATCAGTCTATATTAAGTTTACTCAATTTTATGAAATAAATACCAAACCTATTAAGAATGAATACCTCTAATCTTCACAATAAGAAAACCGAAATATGATGAAATAAAATAAGGAATTAATCAGTGGGAAGAAGTGATAGGAAATCATTAGGAAAATTCCGTTGTAAATTACAGTCCACTGTGCACTAAATAATATGGAAAGACATAAATGAAACTAATTAAGAAGGCTATAATGGGGTATACTTTAAAGAAAAAGTTGCATTCCAGTACTGCAACATTTAATAGATTATGCCATCTTCTCAGCAAAAAAAGTACAGCAAATATGGATTGAACTGAAAGGTAATGAACTTTATGACTTCGAGCTGCATTCCTTAAAGTCTAGACTTCGATAACCATTACACGTAAACTCACAACAGTGAATCTTTACAGACTACAAAACATATTCTCATGCCTATCGTATAAAACGTCAGATTTTTTTTTTACTAAACTAAACTAAACTTTTAAACCAAATTTGCAATTCAGAATATTATCATGAAACGTTCTCATGATATTAGGCTATATGCCTCGTATGAATTTAGCATGTAAAATGTTTTCCATATATTGACTAGTTCTACAATTGCATACTATTTTCAGAATTAATTTAACTATTACAGTTAATGGGTAATTATCATTACAAAATGGCAGCCAAATTTTGTGCACTGAAGTACCGTTTCCCTGATAACTCAAACATTTATTAACATATTGCAGTGAAATTTTGCGTGCAAGTATATTTGATATTATTGAACAACACTATCTAGAATCATTGATGTAACTGTAATAGTTTTTTTTAAATATTTCTGGTGTAAACATTTCTAAAAAAAAATTAACAAGTGATGAATTATTTTTATTTAATATTTATACTGCAGATAATCCAAAGATCCTAGATTATGTTGTTCATATGATATTTACAAATAGACAGATAAAATAATCACTCAGAAATATTGGTATTTGTGAAAATTATCAGGGAAACGGCACTTCAGTGCACAAAAATTGGCTGCCATTTTGTAATGATAATTACCCATTAACTGTATTAATTAAATTAATTCTGAAAATAGTATGCAATTGTAGAACTATTCAATATAAAGCATGCCAGAATGCAAGGCTACAGAACAATTCATTGCTGAGAAAAAAATAATGAAAGTTCACCTATTTTTCAGCATCGAAAGCTGTATGTCCCCCTTTAAAGCACAAAGTGTTTTATTACAGAATCAGAAAAATAAGATGGAACATCGTTGATGTATTCACACTAGGGCTTAAACTCGATTAAAATTTCTAATCGAGTTAACGCTTGACTTTAATCGATTAATCGGCCGATTAATTTTAATCGACAAACAGGTCGGTATTTTGAACGAAACCAAAGTGTACATTTAATATTCTTTTACACGTTTAATAACTACTACACTACAGATAATCAGAGGAAATCCTGAATTATTGAATACCATTATTGGTTAACTAGTGAAAAAATATATACAAAACTTACATTTCCGGTTACTTTTTCAAGACTTGAGACACAAGAGTTTGTTGATATTTGAATGTTCAAGAGACGATGATGTGCCAAGGCTGGAGAAGCGAGAGAAAGTAGTTTGGTCATTTGACCCATTTCTCGAAAAAGTTTTTCAGAATTCGACTAAACCGATTAATCGGAAAATGTAATTGATCGACGATTAAATGTTTAATCGATTAATCGAGCCGATTAATCGATTAATCGAGCCGATTAATCGATTAATCGGTACAGCCCTAATTCACACGACAAATTTTATATTTTGCAAGTCAGACATTAGCCATTCATTTAATTGCCACTTTTTCATGTGTGTTCTACCGTGAGAACAAATGCTCACCCTTTTCCGCAAAGTGATAGACATATGACAGAAATGAAGTGAAGTTCAATCGCCAGAGAGATGCTTAACAGCTGACAGAAGGCCCTCGACAGAAAAGCTCAACAGATAATTTGGTCTGAGTGAGATTACAACCTACGCCCCACCGTTCTCACGATTACAAGTCAGACTCCCTACCGCTTGAAACACGGGGGTCTAAAATACACACACTCAAGTGGAAGTGAGATAAATCTGTGTATTTTCACAGTGAATTATTCTTTTATTTCAAATAAGAATACAGGTTAGGGCTACTATTACAATCACAAAGCGAAACTTTTCTTATTCCTGTAGGTATTTTCATTCTTTCCATATGTTGGGATTACGACTGCGATCTTTTATTTTTGCCACCATCAATTAAGTATTGATCTATTCTCCTACCATAGGCCTACTTCAATCCAGTGATCCGGTTTTTCATGAAAAATAAACCAAATGGAATCTCAGCAAACAACTCGCTGAGGAGTTTTTTGAAGTGAAACTTCTTTAGCCGCGGTAGAGGGAAAAAAACAAAAATTAAAAAATCGAAAATTAAAGAATACAAAATATACAAAATTTAAAGATCTAAAATTTAAAAAATCCAAAATTTCAATATTAAAAAAATTAAAAGATAAAAATTTTAAAAGATTCAAAATCCAAACTTTAGAAGTACAAACAACCAATATTAAAAAGTCCAACAATCCAAAATTGAAAAAATCCAATAATCCAACATTGAAAAAATCCAAAAATTAAAACAAGTTTACTTCTGTCGCGTGGCGTTCCACGCACACTTATTTTATTTTAATAACGATTTATAATTACATTTCACATCTAAAAATAGTCGATTTTATCCTAATAAAACATAGTCACAGTTATCGAAATATAACACAAAACAATTGTCTCCTCTATCTGTTTATATTTTAATGCGGTCTTTCGGTCACAATAGGAGGAATGTGTGAATTTAAAAAAATTAAAACTCAAGAAACCAATATTAAATCTTACAATGAACTTCATACTGGGAATAATGATGTTTTACAAAAGGTAGTTGCACCGGTTGCTGTCAGTTTGAACCTAATTTTGAACGACCTCTTAGATAACTCACTGACCACGAGGTTGTATTTGCCGGTTTCCCTCTCAATCACTATCACTGTAAAGTAGGGTACGAAATTTCAAATCTTAAGTAGTAGCCAAACCTAAGAAGTTTAGTCGCCTATTGTTATTATGGTATTGCATTGCAGCCTTGGGAATAATGCAGAACTACCCCTCTCCTATTTGTTCTTTGCATAAAAATATTACAGCTTGCATCGCTTTTAAATAAGCGAAATTAAATGGATAAATCAAATAAATACCTTAAAATTAAACAAACACACTCCCACTGAACTACTTTCATTTAAAAAATACTAATTACTACTTTGTATTTTTTGCTTGGCACCAACTAATTTGTAAAAAACAAACTAGCCTAAATATTTTGGAATTATTTCAACTAACTGTAAGCATTAACAACTATAACGAACAACGGCCAAACACACGAAGTAAATGTTTGTAAGTAGAGGAGCTAGACCAGGGGAAGTCAACTACGTCTTGTGATGACGTTTGTGGAGCAAGAGCATGCGGATCCCTTGTGCGTGACGTCAGCAAGAGCGCACGGTAGTAGGGGTGTTTAGAGTACGCTAGAGCTAGGTACTAGAGGACCTATTCACTTTAGCTCTGTGGGTAGAACAACTTCTGGTTGGAAATACTGAGCATTTTTCAAAGTTATTGCAAGTACGCGATCCTGATAGTGTTCTCTCTGCAGAACATGTGTTAGTCCTGCAAAACATTCTTCTTCAGTTCGAATCGAGGTTTCAGGATGTGGAAAACCTTTCTCCAATGTTTAAACTTTTTGCTACCCCATATTCAGTTAATGTCAAAGACGTTCCTTGCCGGTATCAGTTGGAACTGCTAAACTTACAATGCGACGATCTGTTAAAGGACAAATACGAACGTAAAGTGGTCTTGGGTAACTTTTACAGAAATTTCTCTGAAACCAGATTCCAGAGACTTGCCGCACGAATATTATGTAATTTTGGATCGACATATGTGGCCGAACAATTTTTTTCACTAATGAAACGTGCAAAGCTCAAATCAAGAAGTACATTGTTAAATCACAACCTAAATGTAGTCTTCGATTAAATATTGCTCAAACATTACGTCCCAACATTGATAAACTTGTTAAAGAAAAAGAGACAGGAAAGTCAGAAAATTGTTACTGTATTCTTGTATCATCTAAGGTGCAGACGAGCTTGTATGGCAATTAATCCAGTTCATTTTTTTTATCATTTTTACTGTAGTGAATTATGTTAATTCAAATGATAGTAGCCTATTGTCTATTTTTGTCAAAGAACATAGATTTTGGGGAAAGGGAATTGTTCTCACAGAATAGAAAAATAGAATTATATATAATATGTTAAACTGCTGCTTAAATTTCATTTTTAACCGATAAACTATCAAAAAAATCGATTGATGTTTCATTAACTCGGAAACACGTATTACGTAAGTTCTAACCCCCTAAATTCCCGCTAACCGCAATACTAATGCCCCTCTCTTCCCCCCTGTTCACTGATGCCTACATTTCACATGCTCCTCGCAGAGATATAACGCGAGCAGTGAGAGCAGAAAGCAGTGACGTCACAGAGCAAGCTTCTGTCTTCCCCTGAGCTAGACAAACGATTGGTTAAAACGCAGCCAAAATCGCATGGAAAATTCTAATTACACCTACATCAATAACGCTTCCGAGTAGACTAAATTTAATTAATTTGTTCAAGTCAAAAGCGACTGCTTGTGGCAATACCTCCTATTAATTTGATTATGTTGCGGAAACTTTAATAAATTTAATAAAATAAGATAACAGTTTTTCAAAATTAAATCTTTGTCACCAGTCTCAGAATTCTGGTCGATTAGGCTGAAAAAACGAAAATTGAACTTAAAGATTTTTTAGTGCTGAGACCTTTATGTTCCCCCTCCAGATAAGTTATTGGACATCTCCAATATTTCCTCTGGCTTCGCTAAGTGTAACCCATATCTCAAATCGATACGTATACTAGCGAAACTAACATACTCCTGTCAGATGAGATGCGAATTAAAATCAAATCCTTAATTTTAACGCAGGGAACCTATCTATGGCTGGAACGTCGGACATCATGATTAGCAGTAAGATGATCCAACCACTCGTGCACGAGGCTGATCTTAGATCATACCTGAGCAACTGAGGGGAAACGTTTTAGTCCCCATCCACTGCTGTGACGTATGAGACCTGCTCTTCATGTTCAGTCTCACGTCGAGACTGCTTTATTCTGACGTCAAGGGCGACTGTAGTGGGAGACATTACCCCACCGCACAGTGGCACAATGCGCCACAGCTGCGCACCCGTGTCTTAGATGTTACAAAACAAAGTGCATACTACCGGACAGGCTCATTAGCTCATCGCAATTGCGAACCATAATAGGCCTATTTGTATCATGAACTAAAATGTCGAATTTGCTCATTTTCATTGTTCCATCCCTTCATACAGAGGAAAGTCAGGAAATAAGAACAATTTATTAAAGTCACGTTAGAAAGAAATGTGAAGGAATAGGTTCTCATGTAACATTATTACAATAGTAACAATATTTTCATTAATATATCTCGACTTTATCTATATGATTAAAATTACAATAACTGCATATTCAAATGAGCCCAGTTTGTACGGGGGAGGAATAAAGAGTAAAACAGGAGTTTAATATAATTTAGAATGTTGGGGTTATTATTTAACAGCTTCTATAACAACTGAAAATAGCTAAGAAGAATAAAAAAACTTATATGCTTGTCTTATTCTTACTTTTCAGCAACTTCGATCAGAAGTACCGAAAGGATTTATGATGTAGGAACCAATAATTTAAATCAGATGTTAGGAATTAATTATTTATGTAAATAGAAGGAAATGGCGTAACGCATTAAAGCAACTAGCATAGAACCGTTTCATGTGACAGGGCTAAAATGTTTTCAACTCTGATAGCTAGTATTAAAAGCCACAGTTCACAATGTTACATTAAACTGATAGCGATAACGTGTCGGTTTGATGTTCCAGCAATAAACCCAAAGAGATAATAATCATCAGTCCTATTCAGTATGATTTGAAATGTTTGGAGTTAAACAATGTCCATGTCCCGATTCAAAAGCAGCAGTTCACAAAGCTAGTAGGCCTACTGATAATGTGTCTGATGTTTCGTGTAATAAAGTTAATACATAATATGCTGTGGGCCTAGAACATCACTTGTCAAAGGTTTCTGAGTTCATAAATTGCTTCGAAACATGGAAATATTTAATTTACTGTAAATTTTAAAGAGTTTCCTTGATTTTAAAACGCAAAGGCTGCATAGTTTTGTTGCTAGAAGTACGTAATTGTCTATGAATATTCTCCTATTTTGTAGTACAATTTTCTTTCCTCAAACGAATAATAATTTTTTTACAACAAATTGTTTATGGAAACTGTTTAAAACTTAAAAAAACATTGATTTTAATAATACTACAATATTTCTAGCTTCCACCTATACTTAACAGAATTCTAAATGCATATTTTCTTATGTGCTTAATAGGCTACATATCACATAGTGCTTACTTCATGTTCTGTAAATTAAATTTGTGGAACGAGTTGGAAATCCTGATTTCTTAATTCTCATACTTCAGAAAGTACAGAAAGTACAGATCATTTACGCGTACATATGATAATTTACATTCTAACTTATTTTTTAAGAGTAGTGTCTGTAAAAAAATATCAAGAATCAATGTAAATATTTATAGAGTTTAGTAAGTTCCTCTGAGACTATTATCCTGCCGGTTGTATTATATGGATGTGAGACATGGCCGCTTACTGGTCGGGAAGAACATAATCTGAGAGTTTTCGAAAACAGAGTGCTTAGGAAAATATTTGGGCCTAAGAGAAATTAAAATGGGGATTAGAGAAAACTGCATAACGACGAGCTTCATGACCTGTACTCTTCACCAGGCCATAGTAGGGGTAATTAAATCACGGAGGATGCAATGGGCTGGACATGTTGCGGAGGAAAGACATACGAGTATCTCAAAAGTATTGACTGGGAGACACGAAGGGAAAAGACCTCCTGGAAGACCTAGACTAGGTAGGAGGATAATATTAGGATAGCTTTAAGGGAATTAGGATTTGCGAGGGATGACTGGATGGATTTAGCACAGAATAAGGTTGAATGGCGGGCTCAGGTAAGCGCGGCAATGAACCTTCGGTTTCCACAAAATAAATAATATTGTTTTACAGCGTTCATATATTGCTTTGCAATACACTAGGCTTGAGAAATAACACTACCCACATATTCCATCACAATGTGTGATGTCATATGCTTATCAAACTTTGGACCTTTGTTCTTCCGTAAACCCTGCTTAATGAATCGATCTGGAGTTTAACTCTGAGATCGATTACAAAAAAATATCTTTTAATAGTAAGGACAAGTTTGTTAATGAAAGTGACGGCATCAATAACAAAATGATATATAAAGTAAGGTATACACGACTTCGTCTAAGAGTTATGATTATAAAATACAAGTTCTCAGATTTATTTTATAAAGATAGGAGAAAACTTTGCTATTTGCAGACAAGAAATATTAATTGGAGTGAATTCGTGTAGGCGTTGTAATTTTCTATTCCTTTTTTAATGATTAATATCAGATAGCTTAAGCGCCGAGGTTTATGTGTGCTACGTACTTGAACTCTATTTTGTAATGGGAGATAAGTTACAGCCGCACAACTCTACCAAAATCACCTACATCGGTAGCAAACTATAGTCTGTAGTATCGAGGTCCCCTCAGATATGTTGTGTATTTTGTGTAACTGATTTGCATTTTATAAATTCTAATATACGAGGGATGTTCCAAAAGTAAGTTTCGTCGTTTTTTTAAAAGTGAAGATGGTAAAGCAGATGAAGCAAACAACTGCCATAAGAATCGACACCTATTGCTGGTTCAACGACGGAAAGAGCGTCAGCAGAGGAGAAACGATGCATGAGTAGAGTCCCGAAGAAGAGAGAGTAGCAGTAGACTGGCGTGCCCGAGGTTATTTGAGTACAAATCACGATGGCAGATGGACGTGTACCGAAAACGTGGTCGACAATGGAAGTACATGCTGTTATCCGGTATGAATGGGAATGTAGGACTAGTGTGTCCATCATCCATGGACGCCTACAGACTGTGTATGGTGAAGAGGTCATGTCTCATCAAATTGTTGGTCGCTGGTGTTGCATGTTCAGTGAAGGAAGGCACCTGTTCCATGCAATGAAAGCCGCACTCTCGGGACGTCCCTTCCAAAACAATGCTGAGGTGGAGAAGGCTGTGCGACAATTCCTTGCATAGCAGGGCACCGAGTTTTACCAGAGTGGTTTCTTCAAACTGATTGCAA
Organism: Ectobius pallidus; assembly: GCA_964059195.1. Classification (NCBI taxonomy): domain Eukaryota; kingdom Metazoa; phylum Arthropoda; class Insecta; order Blattodea; family Ectobiidae; genus Ectobius; species Ectobius pallidus. Next base: position 114,819,520 of record CAXKWD010000007.1, on the reverse strand, counting down.
GCTATGACAAATGTCTCAATGTCGGTGGAGACTATGTTGAAAATAGTGCAAGGGGTATATTTCATGATTGCATGGTGTATTTGTTTTGGTAATAAAGTTTCCATGTGAAAAAAAATGGCGAAACTTACCTTCAGAACATCCCTCGTATTATCACAAAATAGGTATTAAATTTGGCATTACTCCGATTTGGTCCAAAATCAACAGGCTTTTGACCCATGGACGTTATAAATGCGTACGCCAACTTTCATGAATTTCCAATAAAGCGTATTCGAGTTATCGAGCATACAGACACACGGACGGACAGACATTTCCCGTCCACCATAAAATCTCATGAAGAACCATACTGGCACTTAATAAAGTATAACTTATGAATTAAGATGCTTAATATTTTTATTGAATTTTTTGTTTTGTTCATATTTTCTAATACTGGATGTGACCTAATTCTGGATTTATAGAGTCTTGGACAATAACATTTGCTGTCTGGAGCCAGCAGAGGAAAAATATTTAGGTTCTATTAAAGGTAAGGTTTTATTAAGTGCCATAATGGTACTTTACGAGATTATGTAGGGAAAGGCTGTCTGTCTGTCTGTCTGTCTGTCCGTGTGTCTGTACGAATTATCGAATTTTTATGAAACTTGGTATACGCATTTATAACATCCCTGGGAAGAAGCCTATTCATATTGGACCAAATCGGTTGACTGGTACCGGAGTAATGCCCAATTTAGTGCCTATTTTATGGTAATATATTAGAAAGAATTTATCAAATGCAAATCAGTTCTCATGACAACATATTGTTTTACAGTGTTCATATAGGCCTACGGCTTTGGAAGTTGCAATACAATTCGCTTTGACAAATAACACTACACACATATTCCTTCACATATGATTAACAAACTAAGCCCTGCTTAATGAAACGATCGGAGCTTAACTCGGAAATCGATTACAAAAGTATTTTATTTTGTGCATATCATAATTGCAATTATCACTGAATTAACAAAAGCATTCTGGCACTTTGTTACATCAGTTTACCTGATAACATTTCTTCTTGTATTGTAGTTATGTGGATCAGATATGTGTACAATTTGGTATCTGTGAAATCATTTTAGAAGCGTAAACTTTAAGTCTGTTCTATTGCCATAACGTTAAATTCAGGAAATAGAAAAGTAGCCTATGGTGCATAAAGAAGTACAGTGAAAATACAAATTCTAGCGTTGATTTTGTAAAGGAAATCTCTTAAAACAAATCCCCCTTTAGTTTTAACACGTTTTTAACATAGGCTATATATTTTTAAATAGGGTACGCCATAGCGCAGTGGTTGAGGCGCTGCACTACAAACCGTAAGGTCGCGGGTTCGATCCTCGATGACGTCGTTGGAGTTTTTCAATTGGTCTAATAGACCTACTTCTGCTGCACTACGGCCCTGGGGTTGACTCAGCCTCTACTAGGAGCAATCCTGGGGGTAAAGGCAGCCGGTACGTAAGCTGACAACCTTATCACCTTCACGAGCCGAATATCTAAAATCTGGGTGCCGTAACCTTCTGGAGCCCTCTGGGCCTCCAAGGCCCACATAGGGAATACTTTACTTTTTTATTATATATTTTTAAATATGTTCAGTTCAAATATATTTTGTCGATATATATTGACAATTTCAGCGTTAGAGTTCTATAAGTCCGCTGACTAGAAAAGTGCACGGGAGATTATGACATGATGCTAATCTGTAAATTCATGTTTCTTTTTTTTCTGGGTGACACTAAAGCAAAAATTACTTTCAGTGGCGCTATAACAATAGGTAAAGTGGCGCAAACGTGGTACCTGCAATAAATTTTGGCGTCCATTGATCTGAGAGCAACGGTTTGCACTATAACACGGGCTAAACGCTCTTGGAATAGATCCTAATGGGGACATAATTCTCACAAGAAGAAGAAACCGTAAAACCAAACAACTAGTAATGAAAACTTCTCGAGAACCTTTGCCCAAGCAGCCACACTAGTCTCCTACATCCATAGGTGAAGATGACACTGGCACATACTATATTATCTCCTAGGGCAGTTATTTATATTTAAATATGAGCCACTACACTGTGGTAAATAGGAAGCAAAAGTAAATACGAAACTGTTTTCCAAATGTAAGATATGTTGTAGGCTGTCAGCGGGTCGGTCGTGGTCAGTTGAGTGACACACATACACGTATAATATGGTGTCTCGTAGCGCGATGTCACCTCTGAACCCTGTGGTAACCTCATCCCCATCATAACTCACATGTTCACTCTTAACAAGGAAACATTGCAGAATCATTCACCTCTCATAGACCAACCGGAAAGCAAGGTTACGAATCAACTACAGTTTTCTGTATGACATATTTTTAATAATTAGATTCTTGGCGCGAAAATTTGTCCTGGGCCCTGTTTCATAGAGCTTGTTAATAATATTAGTTAATAATATTAGTACTCATAATATTAGAACTCATAATATTATTTAATAATATTAGAACTCATAATATTATTTAATAATAGAACTCATAATATAATTTATTAGTTACGAAAATATGTTTGAAGTGAAACTTAGGGGGTAAACTTTAGCCGCGTTAGGGGGTAAATCGAGAAATGTGTCACGCTCAAAAATCGTCACGAAATTATTGAGATGTGACGGAACGGACTGCACAGAAAACATTTAACTCAATGATTGGGAGTAATCAGCTGCTATACGATTTAAAGGACAAAATAAAATACTCAAAGGAGAATCAAAAATTAAAAATTAAAAAATCCAAAATTGAAAAAATTTAAACATCCAAAATTTAAAACTCCAAATATCCAAAATTTAAAAAACAACAAATTTAAAATTTAAAATACAAAAATCCAAAATTTGAAAGATAATAAAATCCAAAATTTAAAAAATAAAAAATAAAAATTCAAAGATCCAAAATTTAAAAAATCTAAAATTAAAATATTCAAAGATCCAAAATTTAAAAATCCAAAAATCCAAAATTTAAAAATCCAAAAACCCAATATTAAAAAGTCCAATAATCCAGAATTGAAATGCAATAATCAAAAATTGAAATCCAATAATAAAAAATTGAAAAAGTAAAAAACAAGTTTCACTTCTGTCGAGTGGCGTTCCACGCACACTTTCTTTTTTTCACAGATATATGTACATAGGCCTAACTCATAAAATTCTCTTCACTAATATTAGGCCTATTAGTTCATTAGTCAGCTGATAATTTCGAGGTTAAGGCTGGATTTTATTTGTGTTTTATTTCTTCTAATTCTTTTCTGATTTGCTTCAAAACAGCACGGCCTACATAAACCTTCAAAAAAGTAAGTAATCTCATTATTCACATGTTTAATGGAATCTATTCCATCTATTGCCTTTACATCGTATGTTTCTTTGTTTTTTGATGAACAGCTATTTCGTGGACTGAAACATAACGGCTAGTTCTGAGTAATCAATTAACCTTATTCAAGATAGAGTTAGACAAATGTGCTAAAATCTAACCTCATTTTTTAAAATCTTCTTAAGACTAAAATTCCTTCCATGGCAATTGTAGGCTTTTCGTAATCGATTAATTGAATCAGAGGGATTCATTTTCCACAATTTTAAGATCACGAAATCTGTATTATGTGTATTTGAGAATAACTTATTAGTCCAAATACACTTATAGAAACGCACCTAATATGAGTAAATTTTATTACCTTTGCAGTGTACAAAAGAATTTACTAATAATATTAGTAATATTTACTAATAGGCCTAATTTAGGGGTATGAACTCATAACCAATACTATTAGACATTATTCCTATGAAACAGAAAACTAATAATATTAACTAATATTATTATGTATTTTCTAATAATATCAGTGTAAACATTCTATGAAACAGGGCCCTGGGCCGAGCTTTCGGCTTACAGCACAGATCGACCTAAACTCTACTATCAGCAGTACCGGTATTCTAAATGTTTTACCGCAACAATGAGATCTTAATCTTTATGATACTCGATTTTATCTTAAAGAATTTTAAAGATTTTATGACGATCATAAATATAACCTAAGTACAAATACAATCGCTGTACCTCAAAGCTCATTTTTCATTCCGAACCTGCTTGCATAGTTATTTAATTGTAATTTAAACCACGGACAATATTATACAATCAACTTGAACTCTTATATGTGTATGTAATTCAATGAGTTTCATTTTTCCAATTGCGCTTTAAGCATGAACATGGAGGAACAGCTAGTGTTCGAATTGGTTGAAGTGTCTTATTTTTTAAACTCTTGTTTGTCTTGAGGTTAACATGTCACACACTTTAAAGGTAGTCTACAGCGTGTTTTGGATTAATACCAAACTGTTGAGTCCTGGCTACTTTAATAACATCTTCAATCACTGGCAACCGTTAACTATACGTACAAAAAAAAAAAAAAAAAAAAAAACCTGGTATGTCACACTCACACAACTTTCTCTACCCTAAGATTGGTTATACGAACTTCTCACACAGAGTAAGAGGCCGTATTGCAAAAACTGTGCATTGTTTTTCAGCCTCATCGCTAAGATGTGTTGCTCGATATGCAAGATTTAATTCCTGAGTTTTGTGCAAATGATGGCTGGTTTGTATCTAACCTTCAGATAATTGGTTTGTATCTAACCTTCAGATAATTATTTCGACAAAATATTTCAAAAAGAATTTTGGCTATCAGTATAAGTAGGTCATGTTGAGAATTAAAAAAACCCGTTAGAGTAGTTGAAGAGCAAACTAAAGTAAATGGTATAAAAGTCGTTGCCAATCTTCGTGTTACATCCCTAGACGATATTTAACTCATAGGCCTATATAAAATTTACTTTGGGTACGTTTTTCGTTCTCGAGCACGCAGACTGACAGACAAGCACACGTATAAGGTTCTGAAAATTGTATTTTTATGATCATGGACCTAAAAACGTGTATTTATGATGAAAAATATATATCAATTTTCATGATCGAACTCAATACTTCTACCTATAGTCAATACCTATGGTAGGGGTAGAGAAAGTGAAGTAAATAGTCAACGGACTAGAAATAAGTAGGAAGAGGAGGAGGAAGATAAACATGAGAAGAAACGAAACGGTTACAGTGGCATTTAAGAGAAGTTAACGGCACGAACTAGTTAACAATTTTCTGAAAGACTTTTTTCAAATTTGTAAACAGTATCACATTAGACGATGCTTGAAGGGTTTTAGAGTTTCCTACAGCAATATTGGTACATAGAATACTAATGAACTCTCAACCATATTTAGTCGTAAGAAATATATTTGTAATTAATTCTAATTTAAAGTTGCAATATGTGTAATCCTGGCATGTAATATTCTACACAGAATGGGACACGCTGTTTATGATCGGGAGGGGGGGGGAAGTGAAGTTAACTGAATACTCAACTTGAATTTAAACATTTTCAGGAATTTGTAAGAAGTAGTATTTTCGTTCTGCAGAAGAAACAGCTACACAGGTACATAACTTGTAACATAATTTACAAAACACACTGTAATATATTCGCAACATGTTTTGCTATGAACTTGGTAATGGCAATGCACAAAACAACATACTCTGAAGATAACAAGCATAGCCTTCTTGAGCTAACCCCATAATCGCTGGCTTCACGTGCAAGGGTTAACAACCTGCTGTTAATAGAGTGCAATAACATTGTTTTAATTAAATTTGGAAGCGTCTTGCGTGCCAGGCAAAACGAGATCTTCATAGAAAATTGTACGAAGTGGGATTAACCATTAAGATTACGTCTAGAGCTTTAAAACTCATTCACCGACGCAGGGGTTCACTCGAGAACTTGTGTGGTCAAATTCGGCATAGTACTCTGCTTGAAAATTATGCTCAGCTAATGCAGATTGACCTATATTGAAATTACTGATTTCTAAAATCGAGCCTTTGATGGTGTAATTTACAATATAACAGTTCATTCTATTTCACTTGTACATAAATATTATATTTTACACAAGTAAAGAGAGTTCTTTCCTAAAAGGGAGAGGTAAAACTAAGATAAAGAAATAAATAAATAAATAAATAAATAAATAAATAAAGAAAGAAAGAAAGAAAGAAAGAAAGAAAGAAAGAAAGAAAGAATAAAGATAGAAAGAGAGTTCTTTCTCGCTGGAAAAGAGTAACTTTTTACATAATAAAATTGAATAGGCTAGAAAGAATTAAGCTTAGATAACTTTATTTTAAAGGCTTTCTTAGATATATTATTAAATTATATTTCCAGATGTTTCTTAATGCCAGTCTTATAAAAATCAACGTTTTTATTTTATTTTAACGAGGTACCAATAGTTCAAAATTGTCATGGTAATCGAAAAAAAAAAACTGTAACAATCCGCATAAAAAATTAGAATCTCGTTAAATATTCCTACCATAATATTGCAAAGAGAGAATATAATTGAGAATATTATTTTTAAAAATTTTGTCAACCACAAATTTTAACTAAAATCAACATTAAGCGAGGTAGGCCTACCTGCCTCACTAGAAGTCAACCTATAAAATGCCCTGATCCCATTTTGTACACAGAAAATTCCAAATAGATTCCAAATAGATTTTATGTATAATAGGTAATTCTTTTTGTCTCAATATTTACATCGTGTAGGCCTAAATAAAATTCTTTCTTATTTTTACTAACTCAAAATAAATATGATCCAAATTAAGATAATTCACACATTAAAATAATTAAATCAACGATTATCCTTAAGAAAATGGAAAAATAATTATAATATTATAATAGGTATTGAGACCAAGTTTTGAAGGCAGTGGTACTGGTACAATATTTAACTTTATGTATCCTACAAGCGCATACCTACAATTTTTTGCTCCTTATTTACCCACGTCGAGCTTGCTTTCGTGTGAGATGCAGAGCTGAAAGCCATATATGAGGATGAAGAAAATAGCAGAATCATTCAGAATAGGCCTTCTCTGTCAGAACAATACATGTCGGCATTGGATCTTCTTTCTTTGTTAAGTCATGGTAAGGTAAGATCAAGTTCATATTGTAGCTAGCAAGCAGGGTCTGTACAACAGTCTGTGGGCACCGCTACTGGCACCAGTTATGAGGAACCTCTTCCCCATAGTTAATTTAAAATATTTTTTCCGGGGACCATTGGAAAGAATCTATATAACTTAGTCTCCTGCCTAACCCTAACGAAATCTAGTGTTGCCTAACGCATCGACTTATAACTAAACAAATCTGCAATAAATTTAACGACTAACAAACTTGTGTTCTAATTTTCAATTAATAAAAAAAAAGTGTGCGTGGAACGCCACGCGACAGAAGTGAAACTTGTATTAATTTTTTTATTTTTTCAATTTTGAATTTTTGGATTTTTTTCAATTTTGAATTTTTGGATTTTTTTCAATTTTCGATTGTTGGACTTTTTTAATATTTGGTTTTTGACTCTTTTGAATTTGGATTTTGGATTTTTTTATTTTTAATCTTTTAATTTTTTAATTTTGGATTTTTTAATGTTTAGATCTTGAATTTCTTTATTTTTTGGATTTTCGATTTTTTAATTTTGGATTATTAAATTTTTAAATTCTGGATTTTCTTTTTTTAATTTTGGATTTTTCAATTTAAGTTTGGATAAGCCTAATCATTGAGTTGATTGTTTTCTGTGCAGTCCGTTCCGTCACACCTCACTAACTTCGTGATGATTTTGAGCGTTACACTAATTTCGTGACGATTTTGAGCGTTACGCAAGCTCTCGATTTACCCCTACCGCGGCTAAAGAAGTTTCACTTCAAAAAACTATAGAAAGGAAATAATTAGGAACTGGAAGGAACATGTACACCCTGGAATAAAATTAAATAATAATATGTATATAAATACTATGCTTTTTGCATAAGATCGGTTCATACTACAGGACGATGAAGATAAGCTTCAGAAATCGTTACATATATTAAATATTATTTGTAAAAAATACAATTTTCGGATATCTAGGGCAAAAACAAAAGTTATGGCATGGAAAGGAAAATACCCAATTAGAGCCAAGACAATAATTGACAATCAATCAATACAGCAAGTTTCAAGCTTCACTTACCTTGATCGTGATTTATCTTTTAACGACGATGACGAAGTGAAGAAAAAGCTTCACCGATTTCAATAATATGTGTGGAACAATTCGGCAAACATTGAAGGGTATGGTGAGAGACTCGACTAGACTCAAATTTTATAAGACTATGGCTGTGCCAACATTGATGTTTGGGAGTGAGAAGTCGGTAAACAAAACAAAGTACCGAAGCAAAATACAATCATCTGAAATGCGGTTCCTAAGATCAGTGAAAGGATACTCCCTAAAAGACAAAAAACGAAATGAAGAGATAAGGCAGCAATTAAATATATTCGCGTTGAATGACAGAATTTCCCAAAACAAGAGAAATTGGGAAAATTACATTTTTAGAATGGAGGATAATAGAATTCCGAAGCTTGCCCTTAGATATCATCCTAATGAAAGGAGAGATGTTGGTCGACCTATGAAGAGATGGCAGGAAGACTGAGGTCGTAACCGGCTAATACCCTAATCCTGGAAGAGGAAGAAAGTAAGTAACTATAGAAAGAAAGTGATGAACCCTCAATAAAACAACAAAGTATTTCTTAGACAGTCGAAGGTAAAAGAAGAGCTTTTATCTGTATATTATATTAATTAAAATAAGAAAATTATGCCACTGAGAGGCACTCTAGGGTTACCAATCTTTTTAAATTTAATTATTAAAATAAATTCAATCCTTATTATTACTACACAAGTATTAACTGCTGTCTTAAACATAGTACAGCCTACGATGCACATGGTAAATTTATTTTATTTTGTTCGTAGCATTGCTACACTCGCCCTCATGGGCTCGTTTAGCAACCATAACCTACTCGCAAAATAAAATCTCGGTTTAGTACTTGCATAATTATTTTACATTGATTATTATTAATTTTACATAACCGGACATTTAATACTCATTCCATTTACAACTTATTTATACGCCTACTTCAAGTATATAAAAATCTTGCTAAACTTGATCATTTAGCTTAGCATTTACTAATTACTCCAGACATACTGTAAACTCATTCACTTAAAGCATTGAGGACCGTTCAGTGACGGAGTTTTTTACATTTCAATTTGAAATTTTGAAAACGTTGTTCAGCACCGCTGCCAGTATTGTAGATTTTGTTTTTAATTACAATTTTTTGCTCCTTTTCAGACCCTCCCCCCAAACCACGAGCCCTGTTGCCAAGGCAACGGCAGCACCGGCCATGCGGGGGTCCTAGCACCAGTCATTAGGTCACCTTAACTGTAACATGAGGTGAAAAAAGAGGTCACCCTGATCATACGAAATTTTCGAGTAAATTTATTTACTTTACACTTAACTTTACTTTAATTTATGAGGGTCATTCAATAATTAAAGAGGCAAATTGGTCTGGGGAAAAGACGGTTGGTAGTACAAGTTTGATACATTAGGATTTTAATTTGGCATCACTAGGATGAGTTCTAATCAGCTGATGGATCAACATTCCTCTGTTTATAACCTCAAAATTAAGTTTAACGATGTCGGGTCTTCTTGAAAATTCAACATTGGTTGAATAACGTTCTGTGATTCGTTTTTTGATTGCTGAAGGTGAAAAACCAGCTAATATATACTCTAGAATGACTAAAGTGTATGGTGAAAGTTGTATGAATCGTGGAAATTTTTACAAGTGGGTAGAACAGTTCACAAGTGGTCGAGAATCAGTGACTGAAGAACACCGTTCTGGCCGGCCTGTTGAAGTTGCAACTTCCTCACTTGAAACTCGAATTGTTTGGTCCACTGACGAAGGCATTACATGGATGTCAAGAAATTTGTGGGAAATTGGCTCCGTCACAAAGATAAAGAGTTCTTTGCAGTCGGTATAAAACAAGCTAGTAACCCGTTGGGACAAGTGCATAAATGTTGATGGGGATCATGTTGAAAAGTAGGAAAAGTCTTTATTTGTAAAAATAAACTTTTTTTTTTCTCCAGGTCAGTTTGTCTCTTTAATTATTGAATGACCCTCGTACTTTACTTTACTTTACTTTACTTTACTTTACTTTACTTCGTGACCAGCCACTAAGCCTCAGGAGAGCAAATTTTTGCTTCTATGGCAACTCACATGTGACTCCGGATTACGCTGGAAACCGATTATTTTTAAAGTATAGACTACCTTGACGTTACATTACAAAACAATGAATATAATTCTCTTCGCAATGAAGTTTCTATTTCAAAGTACCTATCATGTGGAACAAACGGGTATAATATATTATTCTTAAATGCCATTGTTCCGTTCCTAATGTTTTATATAAGTAAAAAGCAATCTACGGTTTTACTGAAAGTGATCTTAAAACAGCATGGCATACAACATTATCATATCCAACAGGGAAAATGAATAACGCTTCACCGTTTCTTGTTTATTGCATAAATAAACTGTCCAGCTATAAATAATAATAAAGCACATACAAACGAATGCACGCGTATTATGAGGAGTCTTATTGCATAATATAACTTTTTGCCATAAAACAATGGGAAAATCGATTTAAGACCTCCCAACGATTAAAATTCCGTACTTCAAAGATGATAGCTTTTACGCTGATGATTTCTTCATTCGATCCTCATGGTTAGTATCGCAAATCTTAACCGATTCAGAGAGCGATACACAGTTTACAGCTAAGAATTATACGTAGGATAATACAGTATATATCACGTAATTTTCTACCTTACTTTATGAAGGAATTTATATTTTCGAAGTGTATGCATAGCCACACGTAAACTCAGCGAATAAAATATGGTAAAACATTAATGACTTTGAATGCAGTGGAGAGTAAAATATCGATAGTAAATTAAAGTGATTTCCCTGTGCCGTACTTTAAATCACTCAAATACTAGGCCTAAAATAAAAATCCATTATACTGTGCACAACATTGACTTAAATAGAAAACGCAGACACAAAGCAAAATGCCCTTTAAAGAAATTGCTACGACATTCAAAGTTTAAAATATTAAACTGACAACTAGCAAATAGATAGGGCAGTCTGAATATGATCGAAAGCTTATGATAAAAAATTCTAGCAAGTAAAATCTACAATAAGTTTCATTTCTCCGATTGAGCGTAAGTATTGATTGTATAACAACCACCATTAGCTCAATACTGTTTTTGTTTAACATATTATGAATATGTATGTAAGCTAAAATCACAGCCAGGTTACAAATTGCTAGATCATAAGTTTTAAAAAACACTAGTCACATTACATGTAAAAAAAAGGAAGAAGGGAATAAAATTTAAAAATTATACGCACGAATAGTAGTTTAGATGTAAAACTTCTCTTGGATCTACAACAAGTATCTGACTTTAAAGTCAATCATTAAATCTGTGTTGATCACGCTACTGGTCATGATCCTATTGTGCTCTATTCTATCACATCTGCCAAAATATAAATAAAAAATAAATATATTAGGATTAATATTAGGATTATTTTCAAACTCTTGACTTGCAATCTTAAGTACAAATTAATTAACTAAATGACAGGTATTTTCTGTATCAGAATTTGGAGTTTCCCTCTTAACTCAACCATTTTCATGTTCTTTTTCTTTCATTTTAAAGCTTAAAGATAGATAAACAAAAATTATCTCCATCAAGCATGTGGCAAAATAAATATTTTAAATTTACATTTAAATTTATCAATCATATTTTCAAAGTATTTCAACCCCTAAATTATTTTTGTAAGCAAAATATTTATAAGAACGGCATGGTCCTGCTCAATTTTGTTGACTACACAATGTGTGGAAACATACTCAAAAAATTTCTTAAAAATCTGTTTAGTACATTTTCAATCTCCATGGAAACGGTTCTGAAATTTATTGTTTGTTGGAAAAAGATTGTTCTAAAAGCAACTTTTAAGAAAGTGCAACAACTTGCAATGAAATTCATAATTTCAAATATAATGCAAAAAGTTAAATAACTTTTACACCAAAATGATCTTAAAAGTTGCTGCACATGTTATACCACTTGTACCGCTACACCACTTTCAGAATACTGTTTTTCAAAAACAGTTTTCGGAAAGTGGTATAGCTGTACCTACCCCCTTAAGAATAACAACAAAGCTGAATCTAGAGACAATATTTCTGCTAACGTTGGCGATCCCTGAACACAGAGAACTTCCTGGTTTATAAAAGTAACTTACATTCAGGTAAGTTGTATATCGGCTAACAGCGTGTCTAATGTAAATGTACGTTGGATAAAAATCGTGTAATGGAATACTAATGAAACAAGCGCATCGTAATTTTGGAAATTGATAAGGCCTGCAGAGGAATTACATGGTGCATGCAATGTCGACTTTCTCATGTAACGCAGAAATGTATGCGGTGGATCCTCATGACATGACTATGCTTAAGCTATAAGCCTGTAAGCTATTTTGGAAATGCAAAACATGTCATGTAACTCCATGTTAAAAATACAGACTTCATGACAGCAATGGGATTGTAAAATTATTGTTCGTATTATTTTAAATAATCAATTAGTGAGACACTATCAGAGATGAAGTTGTAAGGTACAAGTTAATTCATTTCATTTTGTCTAATTCCGTTTTTATTTATTGATGCATAGTATTCCACAGGATGAAATACTATTTACATTGGACAAAACGAAATAGGCTAACTTAATACAGTCAACCAGGCAAAAGTTACAGACTCAATTCAGCAGCAATAGGTCTAGAAATAATTGATAATCAATAATTCCGTGGCCTATCCTACTGTACAGACACAGATCCCGAACTCCTGATATGGCCTACTAGCTAAAAGTAGTATAAACACAGCTGAATTAAAAAAAAAAAAGTGCTGTCATCTGAACGGTGAATCAAGAATGTATTCCCTACATTAGACGGTTCTTTTTTATATATAATTATATTTATATATATATATATACATACACACACATATATATATATACATATATGTATACATATATATGTAGAGCCCGTTATTCCAAACCCCGCTATTCCGAAAATCCGCCTATTCCGCCTATTTCAAATTGGAATGAAAGCTGGTTACTTACAGCACATGTCGGCTCCATTTATTCAGTTCTGTAGAATCATTTTTAATCACTGCTAAACACAAAAAATAACTAATTTACACACACTTAAGAAAGATGTCCCCGCACTTAATTTACGCCTCAACAAGTCAATACGTTGATATTATTCATGAAATCCGTCTATTCCGAATTCCCGCTAAACAGAACAGTATTCGGTCCCAATTAGTTCGGAATAGCGGACTCTACTGCATATATATATTAGGAGATTTTTACTTTGTAAATTCATATTGTTCACAAGGGTTAGAAGAAGAATGTACAAATTTATATTAAACCTATTGATAATAGTCTTGGAGATTTTTACTTTGTAAATTCATATTGTGCACAGGGGTTAGAAGAAGAATGTGCGAATCTATATTAAAGCTATTGATAATAGTCTTGGCCATCCTTGCATTCCAAGGAGTGCACTGAAGAATCACGTATAGGCTATCAGAAAGTGAATATGGGGAAATTGTTCCACGTTCACCTTGCCTGTGTGATTAATGTAGTCCCAGATCAGGCGTTCGTAGCTCACGTATACTGCGTGTGAAGCACGTTCCATCACAAACCCGAGTCCAATAAATAAGTTTGACACATTTTTAACTAATTGCGTGTATTAATAACCAGTTTCACCGGCCATAACTCATAGCAATTAGCATTTTGCTATGCTGATTTAGCATGTTGTTGTCCGTGAGGCGTTTGAGAGAATTGCACTCTTGTAAGCGTATAATTGAAAATATATGGACCTAATAAAGCTTATGTTGTGCAATAAGAAATGGTCATGACTCGTTTAGAATAACGAATATGGAAATTCTTGTCGTAATTTTAATTTGAATAGAAAACCCTGCTAAGCCGTCGACTTTATTTCCGTGAGAAACATGGATTAATCAGCTGACTCGGATATAAGATTTGTATGAAAGAGAGAAAACATATTTTGCAAAAACAGTAGATATTAATAGACACACTAATATTATTAATTTCATCAAGAATCACGTAAGGGAAATCTAACAATTTGCAAAGAAGCATACGTATTAGTATAACCTAACCAATGTTTTACGTTTACCTTTCTCACCAATTTTCGCGAAATGGTGCGGAGTTTTTTATTTTTTATTTTTTTTTATAAGTTTATTAACGGCATGTTCCATTACATCATAGTAATAATACATGCTAGGTTTTACATTCTTTGGTTTTTTTTGTTTGTTTGTTTTTGTTTTTTTTTGTTTTTTCGTTCTACACATATTACTTTTCTTTTACAGATGGCTTATATTTACATTACAATAAGTCAAAATTTATTTTGTTTACGAATTCAGCAAAATCTTTCCTGTTTTCTCTAATCAACTGAATTTTCTCAGGTGGCCATTTTCCCCATTTCACTATAATTTTATGTTTTAGACTGTTCCTTTCTTTGGCTAATATTTTGCATTCATAAATTATATGGTCCACTGTCTGTATTGGTGCGGAGTTGTTGAGAATATAAGTAGTTAATTGCACACACTTCTGAAAGTTTACTGTGGAGAAATCGTGTATAGGCTAAATTGGTCAATTTTTCACTGTGGGAAACATTTGCATTCTACTGACAGAAGCTGAAATTACACGAAAGCAGTTAAATAGTCTTGGCAGTTAAATCTGCAAAGAAAAAAGTAATGTGCATTCATTTAATATCTACATAGGTCTACACTTAATATTTCTAGAACCTTCTTAACCTTATTATGACAGAGGGTGAACACGCAAGCTAATATTTAAAACACATTATACTGTAGTTTTACTCAAATTAATGTGAAAGCATGCTTGCTTGGAAACATATTTCAGAACTGTTCAGAGCAATTTTATTGTATTAGATTCATTAAAACAAGTGATAACGTGTGAAAGTCTTGTGTTGTAAGAGGTGGTACATTAAATTTGGTTTAGCCATTACAGATAGATTAAGTTCCGTGGTTGGAATTTATGGACATTTGAAGGGGTCGGGGGAAGATATTGCTAACCCTCTTTTTGAAAAAGTTGAGATTGTTGTACTATTTATATTCTTTCGTAGTCACTATTTATTCCAGTGTTTCTTAGCAATATACTAATTCTGTCAATAAGTCTTGTTAGTAACATAATATGTATAAAAATAGGCTACGTATATAAAAACTATAAACGTTAAAACATGTCTTATGTAAAAACTTACAACAATATTGCAAAAATCTATTGGTATACCCAAATATTCTAAACCGAAATACAGGATTTCCCAAGTAAAGCTAAAAAATTATCACATATAGGCCTACATAGTTTTATTGTATATCATAATAATTGCGTTAATATTTCATTATCTTGCAATCTAATTATTACTGTAGATCGAACTCCACTTTACCGAAAATGCCCAAACTGTTTTTTTTCAAAGATAATAAGTCAATCCATCTTACCTAGGTCTATATATACCTACTGTACCAACAAGAAAAAATAATGTTGTACGATTTTTTCGTGAGTTGACGTCTCTATAACATAATTGCATGTAGAAAATTATCTAGGCCTAATATTCTCGATGAACCTGCACGAAAAATTATAATACCACTGAAGGATTCTATAGTCCTAGGACTTCCCCGACTCTTGATTTGCACTTTTGCAAAACTTCAGTCCAAGGTAGGTATCAGGAGGAATTATTTTAAATAACACTTATATAATTATTTTAAAGTTTGTTTTCATACTACCAATATGTGGCTATAGTGTTAAAAAGAATATGGTTAAATTGATTGTTAACTAATACCAAAAACAATTTCTGCATAAATTTCGCACAACCAGATAAAGCTGATAGTAAACCCCGGTACAAATGTTACAAAAATACAGGTTATCTAAGGTTAGCATAAACTTATTTGGCAACGTTAAAAATATAGTAAACATCATACACGAACCAGGAACAATATAATCGGGATGGTGAAATGTCACATGACTTGGAATTCAATAACATATATCCACTTTCTTTAACGGCTTGCACACAAACCATTACTCAGGTCAGGCACATAACAAAAGTATAAATATGCCATGCATGCTGCTGTAGTTATTCTTTTTTTAAAAAAATTGAAGATCGTGCCGTTAAATAAACGTGTTTGGACAAGTGACAGACGTGAGTTTTGTACGGAGATGCTTGTGCGCGCGTGTATGTGTGACATTCATATTTTAAGTTTTTTTATACAATACAACGAGATAATCCGCCGTCATCATTTGAAACATATTTATTTTAACTAAAAGCTATAACAAATAAATTACGCATTCTACTGGGAATTCCTAAATATTTTCCAAATATATATAAAACAAAGACGCTAAAGTTTTCTTACTAAAAACAGTATTTAGAATAGACCTGGAAGTCCATTGCGACTTCGTTTCCATTTAGAGGAATCAACGGGGAATGTAGTTACAAAAATGTGTATCGAATAAGGCTTAATTCCCTGTACTTAACTTGAATTTCGGCAGGGTTGCTTAATTTGCATACCTGTGTCGACACACTAGCTTCATCACATTTGCCGGTCACCTGCAAAAATTCTGGCTCGGCTGCGATTTCTGCTGTATCTTTAAAGTTAAAAAAGTACTCTCACATAGTTGACCATTATCATTTTGTTGTGTTTGCTGTCGAGACACTTGGTACTTGGTGTGCAGAAGCCAAGAAGTTAACTTCGGAGATAGGTAGAAGACTTCCTACTGCAACAGAGGATCCTAGGGCTGGCGAATATTTGAGGCAACGAATCAGCATTGCTATACAAAGGGGAATGCTACTAGCGTGATGGGAACCTTTCCTCCGTCTTCAGCCCTTGACGAAATGTACTTATTTTAATTGTTGTTATTGTAACAATCCATTGTATTTCTTTGTTGTATTTATCTGATTAAAAGGTTCAATATTTGCATACACAATAGATAACTAACACTACAAAACGATTGTGCAGCATTTCTTCTAATAACTGATAGAAAGTTTATTATATTGATAATTGGATAAAAGTACTGATGCCTTATTTTGAAACAAAACAGAAATAGTGGCTTTATCTAAAAACAAAAATACGAAAAGGCTCGTTCTTTTAGTCACGATTCGCAGAGTAAGCAATATTTAATAACCTAATAGTCTTTATCTACGTAACCAAATTCATATTATTTCCTTAAGGTTGTAACAGAAGTGATTTTTAATACTGATTAATGAAATTATAAAATTACATGTACGATACTTTAAGTATTTCTATTTTTAAGTGGGATATTTTTATGTACCTACGTAATACAATATCTGAATAGCTTTTATTTTTCTTCATTAAAATTTGTTC
Source organism: Ectobius pallidus (assembly GCA_964059195.1). Classification (NCBI taxonomy): domain Eukaryota; kingdom Metazoa; phylum Arthropoda; class Insecta; order Blattodea; family Ectobiidae; genus Ectobius; species Ectobius pallidus. Next base: position 114,802,166 of record CAXKWD010000007.1, on the reverse strand, counting down.
AAGAAAATATATTAGAATATTTAAGACTACTACTTTATTATTATTATTATTATTATTATTATTATTATTACTACTACTATTTCTTAGCTTACTTTGCATGCTTTAACTGTATATAGGTCATCATTTGGTTAACCAGTATGCTCCTGTAATAATTTATTCATGTGCATCTGTTTCTAATGCATCATGTCATCTTGAGTAATACTCAGTTTCAATAAAAAGAGTGACAAAGCTACGATGAGTTATGGAAAGCGTTTGTCTTTGCGAATGAGGAAATGATGTAAAACCTAGCCAAATACGTATTCATTCAAAGTGTTACAAAAGGTGGATTTTGTAACTGTTTGCGAATTTACAAGAAAATACAAATACATTTATGAACTACTTCCGAATGAGTCTTCAATAGTTTAAAGAGTTTGCATGAAAGAACAAGTTCCGAGATACATCGATGAGAACTCTATACCTCCACTGGAAGTGCTAGATGTAACTGTGATTAACGTTGAGGTGTGTGATTGACGTCTACGGCAAATCACCGGAAGTGTGTATCGTTAATAGATATTGCAGTACTACGACGCCAGAATTGCATGTGCTAGATCCTAGCGGCACTGTAGAGAATCTGCGGAAGATGGACATGCGGAATCGCAACGTCGCCCGAGGTAGACCACTAGAGCTGGGATTATCTGGATAAAATTTGACTAGTTAACTGAGCAAATAACTGTCCAAATAACCATTATCTCTTGTCCAGTTAACTGTTAACTGAACAATGGCGTAATTTTATCCACTTATTTGTGATTATCCAGATAACTGTTAACAGAATTAACTGCAGAGGAATTGTCTGGATAATCGTCATAAAAATCCAAATAATTTCAAATAATATCCAGTTAACTATATGACCAAATAGCAGTTAACTGTTTCCTCTTCTGTACAATTAATTGTCTGTGCAGTTAATCATTATCCAGTTATTTGTCATATCTCTAGTGTGCACTGTGCAGTTCCTCAACAGACTTCTAGTATCCCAGACCGTAACTACGTGCACCGGATCCAAAGCTTGTCGCACCGAGCCTACTGAAGCAGCCTTTCACACAGGAACACGGCTGTCCCCTAAATAGAACAGTTAATAGATGTACTCTAGGGGTATGTGATATTTACAAAAAAATATTAGCAAAGGCAGCCGAGATAAGAGCTCCCCCAAAATTAGGCACCACTTCATATTATGCAATGTTCCCATCTCAAATGAGCTGTTACGATTTTCTGCTACATCATCGGCGAACTCTGTTTTGAAACAGGTGTTTGCTAACCTTTGTGCTAAATGTAGCCTACATAAGCAAAAAGTGATTACAGTGTGAACTTCGAGTGCTGTAAAATAGATCAATTATCATACCGTTAGCAAAATAATAGTGATAAAAATTGGCGTGCCCCTCGTAGAAGTTTATTTTTCCACATCACAATTTAAACATGGACGGGCTTGGATTAAACACAGCTGTTGCTCAGTGTTTGCTGCAGGCTATGTACACGTTAAAGAAACTAATTACTCATACATACGGGCATATTATATAAAAGGTCCGAACTTTCCTAATTTAGTTAAAACCAATCAACCAATAAGTTCAAGGCTTGGTATAGTGCTTGGGAACCGGAGCAATTATTGCCTGGAGGCTGTAACATTAAACTTGTACCAAAATGTACTGTTATTAAAATCGGTGCATGACTAGAAGATAAATACGCGGCAAGCAGTAAGAAGGGGTGCTAAGAAATAAACGATTAATAAAGCATGAGTTAAGTTCCATATCTACATCTCTATCTGAATAAAACAATTACTTGAAATTTATTGATAGCATGCACTGAAATTTTCTGACCGAGTAAGCCCATTTCAATGAACTCAAGACAGCCATATATGCAACAGACCGCAGGTGATCGAACATCGTATCTCCTAAAACAGAAGACACTTGTGATTTGTGATGTGAATTGTATCTTGAAGTGATCTGCTCCCCTGGTGAGAATCTTTAGAGCTGGCACAGGTAACTGCCGAGGCAAGAGGCCCCTGCCATTATGGGATATGCAGGATCATCCATTCATGTTATAGATATCACTGAGTTGTTTACAGTAACTTCTGTACAGGAAGATACGGAAGGATTTAAGATGCATATTCACCTTAATAAAAAAAAATATATGGTAATAACGACTTAACCATCACGACGACATTTCAAATCCGCTCACGGGCTCTGCTATCTAGGAAGCATTAGGGATGGGTCCTCGATACTTTCGATACCTCGATACTCTCGATACTTGCATGGTATCGGCATCGAACGATACTTCAGAAAACTCGCTCGATACTTTTTCGATACTTTTGTAATTTTGCAATTCAGCAATTAAGTGAGAATGCTAGTATTTTTTAACAAAAACTTGTAAGTGGACTGTTTAAAAAACTAATTTTAGTTTTAATGTAGAGTTTAAAAATAATTATAGGCTACTGATGATATTAAATTTTGTCTCATTAAATATGCAGACTTAATTAATTTTATTGATATTACACAGTTCTCTCAAATTTTAATTTTTAATGTAGCTATATATTGAAACTAGAAATGTTGAAGGTATCGAGTATCGAGAAAAAAATAATGTATCGGTATCGAGTATCGAGTATCGAGAAAATCTGGTATCGACCCATCCCTAATAATAATAATAACAATAATAATAATAATAATAATAATAATAATAATAATAATAATAATAATAAGCACAAATGATTAAGCGAGAAAAAAAAAAAACATTAGTTGCCTTTATCAGGCGCATTAACAGCACTGACCACCTGTCAGGTGAAATGGGATAAACAGTGGTAGAAATTATTTCCAGAACAATAAATTCCAAAATTTTTAAACTCAAATCCAATTAGGAAGCAACGGACAATAATTACGAAAGTCTGGCTTGGAGATATGCAAATATAAATAAGTTCATGATGGCATGAGATGTACGGTACTGTGAATCCAGGGCCGGATTTAAAGTTTGGACGCTCCTAGGTCCAATAGTTTTTGGCGCCCCCTCTTCATACCATCGGAGAGGGTGTGGCCGGTTGGGCAATTTTCATCAAGAAAATAATCTTTATGATGACAATTTTATCTAGGGACTGTGCGACCGGCGTGGTCTTAGCATCCCTGACTACCGATCCATCAGTCCGGGTTCGATCACCGGTACGTCCTCGGATTTTGCTGAGGTAGGGAGGTCTGGAACGGGGTGCACTCAGCCTCGTGATTCAAATTGAGCTACTTTGATAGAGAAGTAGGGGCTCCGATCATGGAAACCACCATTAACGGCCGGGGAGTCGGCATGCTGATCACATGCCCCCAATCCTGCCATCTGCCTTTGGTAGCGGTCGGGTGGTAGGCCTTGTCCCTTCAGGGATGTAGCGCCGCGGAGTTTAGTTTAGTATCTAGGGACTGTGCAATTCTAGAATACTTCTATTTGAGTCAAATGAAGCGATCAAAACGCTCTACCACTCTCTCACATTTTATTTTACTGGTATGTAAGATGTAATACACATTTGCACATAGGGCCTAAGTAGTAGTAGTTAGGATGTCTACGATATTTAAAAATACATTCAAGAAGAAATTTCTTCCAATAAACTATTTAAAAATTTATATGCTAGTCAAAATAACAGACAGGGTACATTTATTTTACTTTATTATTCCAGTGCTAACCAGTGTTAGGACCCTAACCATATATATACTGTATATATAAATTATATGTTGAAAACCTGATTCGTTTAGAATGGAGTAAGAAAAACAAATTTTAGTAAAATACTTTCAGTAATACAGCGTAAATTTATAAATTCGGTCCTTTTTCGTGTTTGGCAGTCGTCAATATGCAGGTGCAATATAATACAACATTTGAGAAATAAGCAGTCTGGAAGGAGATGAATGAAACAAAGAGGGGGAAAGACGTTTCACCCACACGGACGATTTAAGTCACATTAACAATGAGAAATCGTGACCATAGAAAGGTGTTCCAAATCACCCACAGCTATATCTCATTCACATGGAAATCTGCAGCTGTCACATCATTAAAATGTGGAGCGACGATCGTCGGAGTGATTTTATTCTATTCCTAGCATGTAGTTTAGCAAGTGCCGTAAAGGTCTATTCCAGCGGTTCCCAAAGGGAATGGTTACAGGTGGGTCGCGACTCGATCCTAAAACTATCAGAAACATCGAATAAACCATCAGAAAAGATCATAAAAATCGAAACAAATCAAAATGTGTTTTGAGAAAGATTTTACAACATTTTGGATGGAAACGAGGACAGAATATCCAACAATATCCGTAACTGCATTGAGGTTTCTGATGGTATTCACCACTACGTATTTATGTGAACGTACTTCTTCAAATTTGGTTTTCCTAAAAAACAAATACAGAAATCAAATCAATATTGAAGGTGACTTAAGATTAAAAACATCTTCATTCAATCCTGACATTGACGTGTTAGTTCAATCGAAACAAAAGATCCCATTAATATAGTATTCTTACTTAAAAACAGCAATTTTGCCTGAAATATAAAATGATCTTTGTGCACTTTTATAATTGTAGTTTTTATCTTCACCTGGGGACAATTGTTAGTGCATATATTGCAAACATATATCTATTGTTAAATAAATAACTGTTTTGCTACAAAGTGCCTATATTTTGTCAACCATTTTCAAATCAGAACACAGTGTTTATCAATAATCAATCTGTATCTTCAAAAAAAGCATATATAAGCTTATATATATTTCCAATATTTGATATTAAATTATATATAAGTTACATAAGAAAATTAGGTTTTTTACTCCACCATGGACCGATGGACCGTAGAGGTATTCCGATAAGGAAAGGTGGGTCGCCAGCTGTAAAAGGTTGGGAACCACTGGTCTATTCCATAGTCTCAGGCCGAAACTTGAACAGTGCTTAATTCCAGCAGTAGTAAAATGTTTTGGTTCAGTTAATAAATTTAATTGATTCCTTCGCGTGTTATATTCATGACCTTCTGACCTAAAATTGTTACGATGTTTATTAAAACAACCCAATATGATGTACTTGTAAATTTGGTCTATGCTGAATACGTTAAATTAAAAAATAATAATTTGGAAGAATAGGCTTTGAAAAACAAATTTTAATGATGCGTATTTGAAGAAACAAATTTTAATGATACATTTTTGAAGACAGAGCAAAGGGCTAATGATCGTTTTTGCAACTCCTCCTCACCCAATTATCCCATATTGAGTAATAGAATGAATTAGGGCTAAATGCACTGTACGTAAAACATGGGCTAGTAAATATGAACGGGAATAAATTTAGGCTATACATGATTTTACGTAACCTATTGCATAAATACACGATGTACATGTCCAATCTAGATATCTACGTACGATACCTAGATATTTCACTTGATTTGATTCACTTAAGGAGAGACAAGTGCAGCTATTAATACAGCAACCTGAATTGTGTATTTTTAAGCTTAAATTATGACATAATTTTAATTGTTGCATATCAGTATTTGTTAAAGAGAAAGGAATTAAGAGTTTAGAGTTTAGAAGGAATTAGAGAACGTTTTATTAACGTTTAAGGGCAGTAGATTAAAATCCAGCACCGATTTTACGAGATTGATAGACTACCTTTGTTGGCATTTTCATAAGTTTCACTCCACGAAGAATCTCTAAAAATTACAACTGTGCCATCAGCACATGAGTAAATAGAGCTATTAAGTACATTCAAATTAATTTTAAAGAGTTCATTTATGTACATTAAAATCAATATGGGACCCAATACTGTACCCTGAGGTACACCGATATTTATTTTCAGAAGATCTGAAAGATATAGCCCATATTTTTGTAGCCTGTGTTTTATTACTTAAGAATGGCCGAAACAAATTTAAAACATTTCCTCTAATGCCTAGGGCATATAATTTTGTCAGAAGAATATTACTGTCTACAGTGTCAAATGCTTTTTGTAGATCTAAAAATATACCTAAAGACTCTCCAGCATCTAATTGACTTATGATTTTCGTGGTAAGCGTAAAAATGGCATCAACTGTAGACAAGTTAGGGCGAAAACTGAATTATTAGATAATAGTTTACTTAAATAATTCATTATCCTACTCTTTATACATTTTCCTCAATTTTTTTAGATACTTGGTAGAAGGGAAATTGGCCTATAATTATTTAATTGGGTTTTACCTCCTGTTTTATGAATTGGTATGGTTATAGAATTTTAAATTTTAATTTAATTCCGCGTTATTAAAGATTAACTTGTAAAAATCTATTAAACAGCCCTTGTATTGAGTGAATCAATCATAAATGGGACAGTTTTTATATAAATTATAAAAGACGTATCTAAAAATAACTCTGAATTACATCACCCCATTTATTAGCTTATAGTGCTGTACTGTAGTCTTGTACAGAGTAGTTGTTTTATATGAGATCTAAACTTTCAAATGCCATATCGGTACGCTTATTTAATAGTTTCTAAGTTTGCTGTGTGTAGAATTATTTTTAATAGTATTTTATTCACAGAATTTGATTTTATGAGTGGTTTCTCTAATATGAATATGAAAGTTAATGTAGGTTTATACTAATAAGCTTTTTTTTTTTAATTCCCTTTGGCTGCATGCTCCATTACCTTCGTAATACCACATGCATAACATAGATTATTTACATGTTATATACACATTAGTACATATTCATTTTCTCCTTATATCTTATCGTATGCTAATGTTCTTACTTAATAGGCCTAGTAGTAATATTTTAAAGGATTGTATGTCCACCTTATACCCTCAAAAACTTATGTAACCTAACACCAACAAATATTTTTTTGGGATTGCTTCGAAAAAGTTTTTAAAATTACAGTATTTTACTACTATAATACCACCCTCAAAAGGAAAATATGAAATTTATTAATTCTTACTTATTCTTTGAAATATCTTAAATACTTTTGTATAAAGTCTTTCTGTGGAACTGGCCACGTTCCTCCCGCTTTTCGGATTTTTCTTCGTAATGCTTCTTCCTTGGTGCTGCATTTCACAGTCGTAGAGAAGATGATTGATATTATATTGCTGTGATATATTTACACTTTTTCCGTCGATCTAGTTATTTTTTAAGTGAAATAAGCCGTAATTATTTTTCAGTAGTTGAACGTGAATATTTTTTATCGATTTTACATTTATTTTCTTTTAAATTTATTGATTTTAAAATACAATATAGTACTGCATGAGTACCGGCAAGAACTAATTTTCATATAATCCCTTTCATTTTTAAACCCCCAAATAGGTTTTAAACCTTCCACAGACTTACAAAAAATTGTGTATGAAATTTGGCACCCGATCTTTATACTGCCAACAATGAGTTATGCGAGGTAATGTTTCCTTGTGTCCTTTCCATCCAGATTGGGTATTTATTGATTTTAAAAGACAATATAGTACTGCATGAGTACCGGCAAGAACTAATTTTTCATTCATTCCTTCCTTCCTTCCTTCCTTCCTTCATTTTTAAAACCGCCAAATTGTGTATGAAATTTGGCACCCGTTCTTTATACTGCTATCAATGAGTTATGGGGGTAATGTTCCTTTGGGCCTGTTCCATCTAGTTTGGGTACACAGAAAACCCATATGTTGCACATCCCTGGTGTGTAGGGGTGTGTCAGCGCACGCCACAGAGAGCGAGATTCAATACGTGACCAGACCAGAAGAGCAGCTGGGCAGAGCTTGCTAACTCGTAATGAGCCGGTATGAACGCCCTCAATTACAGTTCTGTATCCATCAGCTTGGGAATCCTCTGAATTTTTCAAATTCCAAACCAACAATTCCCGTGAAATATGTTCATCAAACCGCAACAAATGTGTAAATGTTCAAGATACGTGATCCGAATATTTAATGAATAAATTCAAACGATAAAAGTTGCATGGGAGCAAAAAATCGTTAATGCTAATGCCACTTGCAAAAATGGTCTTGACCAAGTAAACGAACGGTTATTGTATCTCGAGGCTAGACATTTAACTGATGAATGTTGAATAAGTGTGTTGAAATCTGAAGGATTTATTATAATCCTACAACGCTTATAACGCTACAATACCAAGTATCTAATGACGGACCCATTAAACGTAACTGAAGTTTTGAAATAATTTTTCTATACATAAATTACGCGCCTTATTTTTCGCTTAGCTTAAAGAGAAGGTATCCTGTTCGACCCTGAAACTTAATTCAGAGTTTTCAGGATTATACACTTTTGAGATACTTTCAAGTTCCAAATAATGTTTTCAGAGACAAGTATGTCTATATGTGTCTCCTTGCTCGTAATTCTTCAATTTGTAGTATAATTTCACTCTTGTTCAAACACGATGGACTCCTAGAACTTAAATGGTAAAGTACAAAATATAGTATTAATATTCTCCTTTAACCTTTGACCTCTCACCTATTACCTATTTCCATTATTGTTATAACTTATAACACAATTCCGAATAGTGAGTTGCATTTAATCATAAATTTTGTCATAGGTAATTTCGAGCACGATTTATTAAGACTCAGTTATTCCATGAATAAACTGTAACGGATTTTGTAAATAATTATTCTCTTCCTTTGTTGTCAATATTCTGTCAGCCGTACGATCACGGCATACTAACCGAATAAACAGTCCACGAATCGATTTCATGAATTATTTCAATTTCCAAACAAGTTATGTTGTATAAAATAATGTGCTTTCATTCTGCTCATGGCATCAAGTGACGTATTAATTACCGCACGTTGACGCTTAAGTGTCCAATAACGAGCTGGACGTTGTATCAGATCAAGTTGTATCCTTGCGATCCGAGGTAGGATATTATAAGATAAACGATCGTGATTGGTCTATATCCGAGGAATTGCTAAACGTTATTTGTCAATATCAAACACGCGGCGTATGAGTGGAATAGTCTTTGCAATACTTCAGAGTTTATGTTCACGTGTTTGTCAGTAGACATTAGATTAGTGTGTTAGTTGAATCTGTTTTTGTTTACGAGGACAGCAGTTTATCTGAGTGAGAAATTGACAGCTTCTTTGATTGAGATGCATCGATAATTCACTTTAGTTTAGTTTATTACGTTAGCCTGACTACTGTTAATATAATAGTGTTTTTTTTTTTATTCAGGCGTTTACATATCAGGACTGACAACCTTATTCATGAACCGTTAGCAGCTAAGAGAAGTTAGCATTCTATTATATGGGTAAATGATCTCATTAACTCATTCCCAAATGTTAGACTGTTTTTATTTCATATAAATGTAACACATCTTTTCTGCGATACCGGTAGGGTTTAAAAAAATATATTTT